>LQNS02277275.1:10274579-10361473 GCA_001587735.2 Parhyale hawaiensis | reverse complement strand
CTACCCTTGAAAAGCGGACATAACTGCGCAGCCGTTGCGCAATTACTGCGGAGTTCGCGGGTGTATGTACGGCTTAAAATTGCGCAGCGCCACTGGAATGACTGCTGAAATTTTTAATAGGGATAGGCCTGACTTGTCTTTAACCTTAGACAGATGTGCTGGCTTCGCCCAGTTGAATCGGGTTTCAAGCGTTAAACCCAAATCTGTTATTCTTGAGTCTTTTAAAAATTCAATCATACTCCATAAATTCAAGTTTTCAGACTTATCAAGAGTACTAATAGCGTCCTGCGTTCATTCTTCAATGCGTTCGAATGTGTTGATGTATCTACTTAAACAAGTGAATAATACAGAGCTTGCCGAGTTTAATTTACTCCAAATTTGAAAGGTATTTAAAACTTTGCTAGTGACTCTTTCAGCAAACTGACTTTACAGCAAACATTTTTGTAAATTTTTCAACATACACGCAGTTGTGTGCGTAGCGACGTTACGAAGCATTGCAATGTTTTGAAGCACGAATACAGGGTAATAGACAGACGTGTGAACCGAGCTTAGTGCTTCTTCCGGGCATGGAATATCCTCGACGCAAACCTATGAATTGAGAATTTGTTCGTTTTTATATTTGGATTCGTTTCTTCCGTGTCCTTTCGGTCTATAGTCTCAGAGGTAACTAGTACACCCGTTGTTCACAGTTACACGACTTTGCTTATTTTATCTTTCTTTCTTATACTTTGCAGATAAATATATTTGCCTTTCATTGTCTGACGATATTGCTCTTCTGTTTTAATGCCCTAATCTACCCTGGAATATAAAAATGTACGGCAATACATTATTTCTTCTGTATACAACAAATACATTTTGTAGGTAAGAGTTAGAACGCCTTCTGGGTTTTGTAGTTTCTGGGTCAAATAAACTACAAAACCCAGAAGGCGTTCTAACTCTTACCTACAAAATGATTCAGCCTGGGAGTCCTCCAATCTTTGAATAAATACACAACAAATACAGTAGCTGATACAACTCACTTGACCAATATCCTCACTAAAGGTCTGTTACAAAATGCACCGGGGTTTCTGGGAGACCTCTTTCTTCCGTGGTTTGGTTTTCTTCTCTCACATAAAAAGACTTTCATATTGCAATCCTTTCGTGAGTGGAGTGAGTTATAATATGCCGCTTCTGTGATTAGTTTCAAGTTGTGGCTACCTACGCTTTGTGCCATATAAAGAATGCAATTCATGCACGTGTTTGCCATCGGAGAACCCTCAAAGGAAACGTAAATGCATTATAGTTCCTCCAGGGGAGAGACAGGCAATATGCATATTATACGGCACGGGAAGACAGTGAAAGTCGAAAGCAAGGCTACCAATGGAACCTACTGATGTCTTCACTCTGAACTTGACTGAATTTTTCACGAAGTGAAGAAGGTTATAGTTTCTTCCGTCCAAAGTCCCAGTTCCAAGGATATTGAATTTTCCCACATCTAATATTCGAAGCTTAACGAGCAGGCAGACAAACAAAAGAACGGGGAACTGAATACTCGGATGGAAACACAAGCAGACTAATTTAATAGATTTATATTTGAAATGTAAGTTTGTTTTCTACAAATAACAGCACATAGCAAGATATAAAGGAATAAGGGACGCGTAGTATGTCAGGCAAAACAAACTATACTCGGTGCGCGACTGATCGCCACAAAGGTACCTATGTCGACGGGAAAGAAGAAGAGATGAATATCCTAAACAGCGCATGGATAGTAAAGTTGGGCACACGTCAGATTTTTATTTGCTCTGTCGCTATTGCGCCATGTGTCATATTTCAGGTCGGCAAAGTCGGACCCATCATTATCATTATTAAAATAAAATTCCCAAAAAAATTGAACTGAAAAATTTAACAACGAACTGCGTTTGCAAAAAAAAAATCACAGTCCTGGTGGCGGAGATGTGAGGAGCTGAGCTGACGAAGTTAATTGCAGCTATTTGACAATAAAGTCTGAGAATCCAATTTTCGAAAACGAATATAATCTTTACCTTTTCCAATGAATTTCATTGCTTCACTAACCACATTAACCCCATTTTCAGTCGCTATCGTTACCAGCTGCGGCAGTAAGTCTTTCATTCACCATTGCACAGCGCAAAAAGTTCTGATGCGTTTCGAAGGTGCAAATAACTTACTGGTTTTGCTGTAGTCATCAGAATTATCAAAGTTTTCAACAACATATGAGAGTTCCTAAAAAATGTTGGCTACAGATGATTGCCATTCATAAACTCAAGTAACTCATTTTCTAAGTTAACAAATTTTGGTATTTACGAGTATTAAAATTTTCTCTGACCACGGTAAATATAGTACAGTTTTAAATTTAAAAATTGAGAGCATATAGGAAAAGCTACAAGTGTATGCTCCCGCGCATCACAAGGAAAGTGTTCAGTTATGCCTAAACATTGCTCACTATAGTCAAACCAGCGTAACGAGTCGATGGGCGTGGCTAAGAACGCAAAGCATATTGGCCGAATCTCACTTAAGCGCGTGGTATAACTTGTCTCAATCGATAAAAATTATATTTATTTTCGAATACTCAAACTGCGTTAGTCAATGGATTAGATTTGGCACTGCTGCGTTCAATTCAGTCCCGCCTCTGATCCGAAGGACTGCTTACGCTAGTTTGACCATAGTGTAACTTTCTCGCTTCCAAATGATTAGAGAAGCATTCGCGTTTTATGTACGCAGTCGTAAAAATGCGTCACAAAACTGTTGTGCAGCAGCTGTTTCATCTTCATGTTTTGATGTTCTTCGTCTTTGGTTGAATATGTAGTAGGACAGCCGGGCATTCATCTATTTTCATTTCTGAACTGACCAGGCGAAATCTAGTAAACCATTTGGGCAGTCTGATGTTATTCGTACAAGCCTGGACCCTTAGACAATTCTAATTGCCCAAACATTTCAGTAAAAAATGGATTAATGCGGGATTATAATGAACTGCACTAATATTTCCAGGAAGAACTTGCGAAAATAAGATGTTAACGCACGGGAGGCATTATCCATTAAGTTTAAGCCAAAATATAGGTTCGAGATCTTCAGGGCAGTCGATATGCAGCAAGATATGGACCAATAATATATAATTGCGTTATGCACCAGAGCGCGACGTTCTAAAATTTTGCATCAGAGCACAATGAACCGCAGGCGCACCGGCAGACAGAATGCAGCACGAACGATTCAAGCGCCCGGTTTAGAAAAAAACAAAGAATCTTATTTAATACTGGACAGTTGCAGCCTCATTACGTCTCCGCTGTAAAGGCAGTTAGACAGATGAAGAAATGGGGGAGATATGTACAGTATGTCGACAGACACGTTGATCACATAGTTTTTCCACAGAGATCAACGAGCACGGGAGCAGTAAGTCGGGAAAGGAGAGGAAGAACAGAACGCGGAGTACTAAGTATGTGTCTGGAGAATGAAGCAGCAAAGTGAGCACAAAATAAAAACTTCCCCAAAGTTTAGCTAAGGTTATATAATCCATAGGGACCTGTGGGGCCCTGCTCCCTGTGACATAATATGGGCGGACTTGACGAACGTAACCCTATTCAGCTCATATATGACCCCAGAGTGGGATGAAAATGCAGGAAGCGAAGTAGGCAGGGAAAGAAAAATTATTCAATGGTTTAAATACGGACAAAGAACTTTACAGAAACTATTGTGGGCCGCTTCTCTCCGCTATAGAAGGTAATTTTAGCTTACCAATGCCTATAGTACTCTCCTATGCCCCTCAGAGCATAGGCACCAAAATGTCTACGTACTGCAAATGGTTGAAAACAGCTGCCGAGCAATAAACTCGCTATAAGATTCCTATGCATCCCTTGCTAGTGAGATGACGGTGTATTTCTTGCAAAAGTAGCAAAACATTGACAAGTTGTGAGTACATGACATGCGCAGACATGTTGAGCACACTCGTGGTGTGACAGCTCTCCTTCAAGGAACCCCTTGACGACTCAGTGAGACTCCCTTGCTGGCATTTTCCTCAAGAGTGCGATTGTCATCACTTCTGCTTGACACTGTTATACCTTCGTTGCATCATCTTAGCAGGCAGTTTTATTGCTGGCAGCTAAATTGGCGAAGGCCTAAAAGTCTTGAAGTACGTAATGGAAAATAAATACGTGACAGATGTTTCCCCTGGGTAACTAACAGTTATAAATTCGAGTGGGGTCGTTTGGTCTGAGACCAAAAATGCACAGCTTCAACGACTCTAACAGAAATAGGCTATATATTCGAAAAAATAGATTAGTTACTTTAGAAAAAATTATTATTTTCAGCAGAAACCGTATAGTTTACCTACATTAAAACGTACGGCATACGACTTCGGTGCAAAGGTCCAGACAGACTTTTGTCGCAAACGTTTAAGCAAATCCATCGAGTTCAAATAAGGCAATTCAAAAGCGTCAATTAACTACTTCCTTTAAGAGGCAGAGGGTAATAAATTGCGCAACTAGTACGATAAATAAATGAAAAAGAAATTGTTGACACTCAAGTAATTTGGTAAAACTTTTTATAAGTTCAATTCCCATAAATTACAACAGCAGACCTTACATGTTTTATAAAGTATTTAAATCATAGATAAGTCGAAATAAATTGTTATTCAGCAAATAAAAATTAGGCAATTTCTTGGCAACTTAAACTGAACATCACGGTGCTCCAATGAATAAATTGCATGACCAAAATAACGGGGCACACGCCGAGTTACCATTTACGTTATGCTGCCAGTAATTCAGAGAAGAGTATTTGTGTCCTAAATTTAGTAGCAACTTCCAGCTTTCACCGATCCACATTTTATGACCGTTCGTTATTGATAATGGCGGCATTCTAATTGAACTATAGTACGCATTTTATTGATATTAGAATGTTCGAAACTATTTGTATTTCTATGGTGAATAATGCTTCGCAATAAGGATGGGAAACAAAATCTTTATTCAACATTTTACTCGCTTACAAAATAATATTTTACAAATGATATGCAAGCAATGAGATGTATGTATATAAAATCTATCATATCGGTGTCTTTACACATTTATATAACACTTAAGAACCGTCTTTATTCCAAAGAAATTCTAGCAATAATACCCAAATGAAAATGAAGCAGCAAAATGCTGCTAAGAAAATTCACGTTAATACTTCGAGCAATTTTTCCCTACTTAAAAGTCAAGGGCCTGCAGAAGAGCCCTAGACGCCTGATCGCTGAAATTCTTCGTGAATATTTAATCAAGATCATCTCATGAGGGACTGAAACAAAATATTCATCATACTACGCCTTTTTACACGACTTATGAATAGCGATATTGTACTTATATGAAATAAAGCAGCACAGGTAATGTGCAACAAAGTTATCATTGCATTCCCTGAACTCTGAAACGAAATCTTGTTGACATGCTCTTGCTAGGTATCAACGTCGCAGTTGATGAAAGCAGATGACGCTTGATCGATGAATAAATTAAAAGAGTTACTCTCTTCACAGAAAGCTGAAGTGAAATGATCCAAATCATCCTGGAACGGTTCACAATCCAGCAGACTACTGAAGACGCTGTCGCAGTCGGTGCTGCTGATGCTACACGCTGAAGTGGACCCTCCACTGAGACTTGTTAGAGAACTGAAAGGAGATATGTCACCGAGTGGAGGAGTGTGAGACTGCAACGAGAGACTCGGACTTGAAGGAGCCGACTCTCCAGACGAAAAGGCCGAATCAGAAGAACTTGATAGTTTAGTCTCCCGTGGAAACTCAAGGAGAACGTCATTTTTAATGGGAGGGTTGTCGACGAGATCTTGAAATGAGAGCCCACCCAAAGGTGGGCAATCGATACCAGTTTGCATTGGAAAATGCTGATTTTGAATGGTGTTATCTACTGTCGTCGGAATATATTGTGACCTATCAGTAGTTGTATTTACAATAGATTGAGAAACGTTTTGGAAAGTAGTTTGCATTGGAATATAGCTCTGTGTAACTTGGGGAAGACTAACAGGATTGTGAGTGACGGTACGATTCAGTGAAAACGATTTTGATGGATTGATGTGTTGCAGTGGCAAGATATTGTACTGGGGAGTAGCAGGTGATTTTGTCGGGTACGTGTAATTCGTTGGGCCGTGAATCGTTTGTAGATTAGTCTCAGGTTGTTGATTTTGAGCAAGACTTATAGCAGGTAATCGCTGTGTGACGGCATTGAACTGAGTCAAATCCGGCGGGGAATACGTAAGCAGCGGCTCGTATTTCTTCATTTTTGTAGACCGATGGCCTACAATTGGCTCCATGCGTGTCCTCTTTACCGTCATTGACATCATCAGAGGCTGATTATTGATGTACCGAGATCTCGGGTTATGAGTAGTCTGCATTGCGCAATTTTTGAGCGTGATGTAAGCCCCATTGTTTGTTGCAACGCTGTTGGTTCTACACACCTTGCCCCTACTTCTGGATTTGCTTGGTTTCTTCGCGGCAGGTTTAATAGTGGAGTGGAGATATTTATCTTTCTGATTATCAAGTTTGTTGCCTGGAGTAGCTGGACATCTTTTTCTGGTGGTTGTTGCTGGAGGTTTATTAGTTCCAGGCATCTGCTTTACAGGTGGCTTGAGATTTGAATCTTTCCTTGCAACAGTACTTTTGCCAGGGGACTTGGAGCTGTGATCAGTTTTGGTAATATGGGCATTGTCCACACACCACATCTGTCTCACCTCTTCGACGTCCATAGGCAACGGCGAATTGTTGTCCAAAACTTTAGCTAGCGCGCCGATGTAAGTGACTGCTAACCTCAAAACAGCAATTTTGGTCAATTTATCGGTGTCAGTTCCAGGAATATCGGGCAGGCTGCTCTGCAGGCTAATGAAGGCATCATTTATCTCCTTCATTCTGTTTCTTTCTCGGGCGTTAGCCGTCTTGCGTCTGTATTTGCTCAGAGGCGGAGGCTTCTCCTTCTCCTTGTTTTCTTTCTTCTTGCCGACGGTGTGTCGAGTTCTTTCGGATTCAATGCGCTTCAGGATAGACTTCGTTCTTAGTGTATACTTGGCCGAGCAACTGTCGCTCAATTCCATTGTATCAGAACTCCACCGGCGTAAAAAACTACGTTAACTATATCTAATTTAACGAAAACGAAGCTAGTATTCATCGAAATAGTGTCGTTTGACTCATAGACTAATCAGATGGAAAAGTATGAGCGGTGTCCGTAGAGTTGAGGCGCTGGTGGGTTAACCATCCAAACAATTTCGCTTATCGTTTGGGTCGAAGGGCGAGGAGGCGTTTGATGCTCGACGTTATCTCTTCCGGTTAGAATCTACTACTAGCATCCAAACTTGCCGAGGAGCAGCATAGAACACAATCCTGTCAGCAGTCTGCAAAACGGTAGCTGTCCAGAGTGTCCCGATCCTGCAGAAAAAGAAACAGAAATCTATCAATTTCATTAAATACACAAGCGTAGTACAAAGTACACACAGTCCATCATACACCAAGGGTGATATTAATGTAACCTTGCTGTGATAGCACAGCTGTCAAGATAACTGCTTCGCAAGCTGCTCAAGCGGAACGTCTACAGCGCCTCGGGTTATGGCGGCCTGCACGCAGGTGCTACAGTGTACGTTACGGGTTATGCCGCCCCACAGCTGACGAAAGAGGAGAGTTAGCTAGCAATTCAGTTATATGACAGGGATTGCTAATTAATTATTTTTTTCTCTCATCGCGGTGAGTGCATTAGATATGTCTTGCAAAATGGTGAATGGCAAGGTGCAAAGCAAGAAGGGTGCTCAATGAGCATTGCAGAAAAGATCGGTTTGTAGGATGCAAGTTTATTTTTTAAAGAAATTTGGATGAAAATGCAGCGATAAAGGGAAAAATCACAGTGCTTTTAATCAATAGGCAAATAACATGATTTTTCTCACAGTAAGGTTGTAAAATATCTGGTATAGGGTGAGAAAACGCAGTACTGTTTTTTAGTTTGTATGATTCATCAAGATTTGTAAGTCTCCGGATTACACAATATCCGCTAAACGTAATAAGTAACATTTAAACTATGGAAAAATGTACAAAAATCAAATAATTCTTGACAAATATTTGTAAAACTAAAATTTCAGCTTACAAATGTTTTTTTTTTCATTTTCCTCTCGTTAGTCTATAAATTGTACCAAATTATCAATTTTCCATTACTTCAAGGCTGCTTATGATTTGAGATTTACACATGATGTGATATGATCAATCATGAAATCGTGCAAAAATGCCCGAAACTGAAAATACATGCGTCCATGAATCTTATCGTTCATGTTTCTTCTTACACCTCCCTAACGGACTCCACTATAGTGAAACACTGCGCTTAGAATTAAAAAATAAATTGCGTGGTCAAATGCTTGCACTATCCTCTGACACCGCGCGGTTATGTTAAGAAACTTCCCCACGGGGATACAACTGTGACTTATTAATTGCACTAACAGATAAAAATTATTATAGAAAACACAAAAGGCGCCTGATATGCAAGCACGTTGCTCAGGGCAGTACAGCAATTGCATGTGTTGGTTCCAAATGTCTCTTTTTCAATCAGTTACAGACGCATAGCTAAGAGTCAGGCCCTAGTAGCTCTTATCTTCATTTCTTCTAAACTGTAGCTACTGCATTTTTTTTCTTTCAGCGAGCGTCGTCGTACAAAGAACACAATTTTGCTGGTCGCTCATTTTCTGTCGGTGTATCTAATTTTTCAATAATTGGAATGTACCAAATATTATATTCGTGATTTACATAGTATCTTCGTGAGCAAAACGCGAGGGATTCCTCAGAAGAGAAGTTTGTAAAGCTGAACCTTAAATAACACCCTGCGGTCCAACGACTTAACGCTCATCTCAATAAGGATCACTAGCTAAGGTGCGTCGCAGTCTCCATAAGCAACGTACGTTGCACCCAGCCTACGTATGCCTGCAAAACTCAGCTATTCATTTATCCTTGGACCTAATTAGTTTAAAACAAGAAACCCTGAACGTTGATGGACTGTATCAATATCAAAGTACAGCCACAAACTATTAAGGAAAGCAGAAACTAATATTGCATCTCCGTATTGTATGAAGCTTCCTAGCTATTTATGTAAACATTCTTGCGTTGATATAAAACTCGCAACTTAATGTTATCAGAAACCTGTAACATTAGGTTCTGTTAATTTTACAAACTTTCTTCACACTCTTTTTGTTTTAATCTAAAGCCATTAATTATGCCGTGCATTTATTTTTGGAGAGCGTATGGTTTTTCTGACTGTTTTATAAATACAATATCTTTTCGTTAATCAAAACGGTGATTGAGCAGTTTACGCATAACAGTCTGGAAGTGGTAATTCTCTACGGAATGCGAGAGTTTAGGGTAACGAGCGACCTCCGTTATATTCTCTAAAAAAAACTGCGGCATGACAATCGCGCTTCCATCTCAGCTTTATACTCTGTGCAAGAACATCGGACGAAGTGTATAGTGATGGAGCCGTCTTGTCTTATCCTCCACTTGCCCTTCAAGACCAAGCTACTTTATGAGTGCATAAATCCTAATAACAGATTTAAATGCATTATCGTGTCTCAGTTTTTGCTCATTTCCAGAAAATGCAATGAAGTAAGAATGATACGCAAAAGCATGGCATGAGCCGAGGTCAGCCATCTGCGGTAGCTAATTAACTCAGCGCAGCGGCGACCAGAAGAATGCTACTAGTCTCCTTTCTAAGACATGCAATAGCTTCAGGAAAAAAAATAGCTAACACTCCGATAGTAGCAATGATTTTTTCCTTCCTTCTTTCTTTTTACTTTCAGCTTAGAGAACGGGTTTTATCGCTGCATAACTGCAAGGTCTATCGATTCCCGCTGTTATATAAAAACAAAACAATCCTGTACCCAGGTGTTGAGAGATAAGTTCTTGGTCAAAGACAAGAGTCCAATGACATCGGACCGTACACTGCTGAAAATTTTGTCTAAATGGGATAGACATAAAAATGGCATGCATCAGATATTTTTATGAAATTACTGTAGAAATGGTAATAGAACAGATGATTAAGGTTATAGCGACGATATAATCATATATGTTTACTGTATATATAATGATATAATTTATGGTGCTAATTTGTTTTATCTTTCTCAACCAGCATGAAGTTTTCTGAGAGTTATTTCGAATTTAAAAAAAAGAGGCAGAGATGAAAACGTAGTAAATGTCATCGTACACCGATATTTCGCTCTCAGACACATCTGCTATTTATTCTAATAAAATGAAGCGAAAGCTTCAAGTCAAATTCAGTTTTGGAATTAACACCCGACACAGTGCACGCTTATATTTTACTATAAGCACAGCTACGTCAATAAGTGCACCACCTCCCACTAACATTAGTTACTAAGCCAGAAAAATATTAAACAACTATAAGCAAAAGACGCGAAAGAACTCTCCCTTTAGATTTCACGACGCCAGTCCCCGTCCCCACACACCCTTCGCTTACTGCTCATTAAGGTACTTTCTTGAAGACAAACCATATATGGGCGGCTGAGTCTGAGCCAGTATTTTTACCTTATAGGATACGCGTTGCCTCAGGGACCTTGCGGCAATCCTCCGAAAACCGGGACCACTGCAGGGCGCCAGAAGAATGCTGCAAATCAGCTGTTCCAAGGGACAGAATTAATTCAAACGATTGCAGGCTCCTGGTGTGTCCAACGTACTGAGCTGGTAGATGGTGAGATGCGATGAAAGCAAAGCTATTTGCCCTGAGGACAGTTTACGAATGTAGCCGCAATTACTGCAACTGAAATGGTTGTAAGAGAGTCTTGAAATTGTATATGCTACGTGTCTCGAGGATTTAGCCGAATTGATCCTAATATATTCCTGTTGAGAACAGAAAACAAGAACATATAGGCAAGGATCCAATAAATATAGTAGCTCGGTGTAAAATGGAAGATTACTGCTTGTGTGAAGCAATACGATGAACTAAGCAGCTGGTAATGTTCACTCGATGAGAAGGTAGTTTCGAAGGGCCGATGAATCGCTCGGTCCCGTCGTTAGGACCGTAGATGAACTGGAGCAAACGGTGAAAGCGAATGACAATATTTGCTGGCCTGCAGCCTCGCAATGCAGAGAGTTTGAGTTAAGACCTCTAGCAGTCTCTTAGGTGGGCACAAATCACAGATTCAGTTATTTGACTTCAGTATTATCACACAGTCTGTAGATTGCGGAAAGAACATCTGAAAGGAAAAATAAAAAGTGAATCGAATGTTATAAAGATACCTGAAAAAGAGAATAAATAATTATCCTTACAAATTAGCTATCTATAGCATCACGGTAAACCATATCGGTTACTAAATATACACTAATTACCTAAAAGATGCTCCAAACAAAGAGTTAAATGACGATACATTAATGTCCTAACGGTATTTCGCATTTACCAGGGCGAGTTATTTGATTGACACGCGTTATATCGATTGTATTTTCTGAACGATTCAAACAATGGTACCTTCAAGGTTTCTTTTTTTTGTCCCCCTTATTGAAGTTTCCGGAAACGATTGTAAAAAATACGAAACGGCGCAAATTTAACAAAAAACCTACATCTTGATCTACTGAGTACGAAGGCAAACGGCATGAACTTGATGCATCAAGGCTATTGCTGATCCTGAATGCATAATTAACTTTTCCTGTAGCAGCTCAGACCTAAATATAGCACCAAAACTGTTGTGCCAGAGTACTTTTCAATGCAACCCTTTAGCTTGTTGCTGGAAGCCGTTCATGCTGTATGTAAATTTGAAAAAATCGTAGCCATGTTCGTTTGCAGGCAAGTGATGCACCACTTGGTTGTACTCGTTCTGTGACGCCAGAACGTGCACTTTTAGTTATAACAATAATAATAGTAATTTTGCAACATCAGCTGCAAAAATACATTTGGTTTATGTGTCGTATTTTGTGAATGGGTGATGCTTAAAACTGACTGATATAAAATGTTTCGCCCTAGCACAATGTTTGGTTTTATTGGTTGACTCAGGGCTGTGCCTATCTGACAAAGCGTACAATTCTATCGGCTGTATAAATCAGTTGTTTCCAAGAGCCATCACTACTATAGCAAATAATTAACTTCGCAGTATACTCTTTAATCGTAAAAATATGAAGGCCGAAAAGTTGAAATTACAAACTGTCACTGACACGGTCACAAGTTACTGAGCTCCTTTGATGACCAGGTGTTCAGGGTGGCGATAATTGCCGTAGCAAAAGTGATAGCGGTCAAGCGCTGGCCCCTGAGGTCCTCCTCTCTCTCTCGCTCTGGCATTGCAGAGACCGCGTCCTGGTCACAGAGACTTAGGCTCAGGCTAACGCAAGGTCGGTCAGCTGTACAGATGTGTGACTGGTGCCACGGGCAACAGGTGGCTGAAATGCTGCAATAGAGCTCACTGTAGGACAGTTTTCTTCCTTGCCAATTATAAGCATCCGCAGGATAATCATTGATTTGCAAGTAACAGGGGCACTGGCATAAAGGTAATTAAATAACGCGCGCAACAAAGCACGGGACTGGGGAAACAGGTAGAGTGTTACTATCCTTGTAGTATTTTCTTACATTTATACAGTAATTATCATCAAAAAGGAATATACTGAAATTTTGAATGCATGAAGGAAATTTATCAAATGATTTTTCGTAAACTCACTAAAGCGTTTCGTGAGTTAATGGCCGAGGCACAAATCCCTATATCTTTGGAAAGACATTGCATATTTTCTCCACCCACGAAACATATAATCTCCTTTAGATCAAGGAGAAACAGTTATTGTGATTTGGGATAATAGCTTGCAATGGATTCTTATAAACAGGCACAATTCTCATCGTTCATGTTATTATACTTGCAGTAGAAGCTGAAAACCTCTTTGGAACGGGAGAATTTATTCACTGAAAAGTTATACGATGTGTGCTCAAAGTACTGGATAGATCAGCGCCACTCTGCTCATAAGAGCAGCGAAGCGTCTGCCAGTCCTACACTAGATTCTTCAATGTCCAGTTTGCTCCGTAATATACTGCTAAGCTCAACATAACTAGTAAAATTACACTTCTGTACGTTCAGATATGAGTGATATTTGTTTTGTAAGTTCTGTAAGGGCCGGTACTCGATGAAATGAAAGAGAGAGGTAACTGTATAGAGTTGAACAAAGACCAGTGGTGCAAATGTACAAAATAAAATAAAAAATACTGTGACTCAGTGCCAAATGTCAGCTCATTAGGAGACATTATTCAGTCCTTCTTGTCACTCAAACAACCTCGCAGGTCATTTACAGCAAGCGAATGCTTTCCAGTTGCCCAAATAAATACCCCTTTTAGGAAGGCGCTTTCCAATGACCGATGAATTTAATACTTTGAGGCTCGACTTGTTCGAAACTGCGGGCAGAAAGGTTGGCTTTGCCTCTTCTATAATCGCGCTGTAAGTAACAGAAGAAATCTGATTACCTCCAGCCGTCTGAACCCTCCATTTCACGGAACAGGATTGACTTTTTTCAAGTCGTCAGAGTAAACGATTAAAAGCCAACGCTTGAAGCTCGATTTAACGGGTCGCGAATACCCCACCTGTTTCGAGTCCCGGACTAGTCAAGCATCAGAATCTTAATTTTGCAAGCCAATCGAATGTGATTTTAATTTTTTGCTAACGTTTCGTCACAGTGGAATGATCACAGTACCCAGTCGAATTGAAGCTTCAGCGACACGAAAAAAATACAACGATATTTTCTTCTGTTAATTTCTTACTGAGACTTCTGAGCTTTCCGTTATTTTAGGATCTGGCTGAAGAGGACCACAAGAGACCTCAGCTAAACTGTAGCAGCAGCAGGAAGTATCACTGAAGTGTAATGTCTAGAAACTAAAGCTGCAGATGCTTTCCCAATTAGATACCGTGTTCATGAAGATATTTGTGTTTTTAGGCAAATCTTGGCGACCAATTGCACGAGTATATAAATATCTCCAAAATATAGTGTACAGAAAGATGTGTTTGAGAGAAACCCTTTGTCAGGTCTTAGCCGGCGAGAACTGCATCACGTGCAATGTGATTGAATACCAAAAACTGTTTAATAATAAAGTCAGTAATATATCCATCGGACGTAAACATTCCAAGGAAACCTGGTACATATTTGGAGAAGTTTGCTGCATGTTGCGGAGTAAAGAGTAAAATCAGCTCATGTTTTTAAAACAACACTGACTTAAACATGTGTTTTGATAGTTTTTTTGCTGACAGAACACAAAGCACAAACAACATTGAAATTGAGCAACCATACAAGTGTTCGTAACTTTGTTGGTGTCCATTGATATATAACAGCATCGTAGGCAGCAATAACTAGCAACGGTGGTGGCAACAACCGGAATGGTGCAGAAAAAAACAGCAAAACATTTTCAAAATGAACACTTTGGACTGAAAAAAATTGTTCCAGAGGTAGCAGTGATTAAATATTCAACACTTTGGTTGAATAACAAAATTTTTCCAGTAGCAGGAGTGACCAGAAATTCAACACTTTGGACGAAGAGGAAAACGTTCCAGTGGGAGCTGTACTCCGGCACCCCAACACCTGGGCCAGAGGGCCGCCGCTGGCCAGCTATTGGAGGCACTTGTTACCGCGACCACAGCTTGTACGCAACTAACACCATACTCACCTGAGCCTGCTGGCTCGAAAACGCCCTACCAAAACATACTCTACCAGATCTCACTTGGCGGACACTTATTTTGGCGACGATGTTTTAACGCAAATGCAGCTTGATTTGGTCCAAATATTTTGTCGCACAACATGGCGATTGACGTGAACGTGACGTGGCGGGTGCTGCCTAATTCGCAGCGCAACGCTAAGTTAAAAGTGAAAAAGATGCCCAAAAAAGGAGGGTGGAGTCGCCGTGGAGCTGTGTAGGAGACAGCCAGGCGCTTATTGCAGACCCGCCCGAAAGATCCGTGCCTTGCTGGTCTTGCCCTCCTCACAATTGCTCAGCCTCAGACCCACCATATCGAACGCCCTTAGTAAATTTCCTATTAGCAACGCCCTAAGTACTCATACTCAATGTTCATTGCTGCACTCTAGTGATTGATGCTGCATTGATTCCTGCTGTCTTCGGATGATGTGAAATTACCCTAAATGGGAATCAGATCACCTGTAGATACAAATTATGAAATAAGGTTGTATTCCAAAGAAAAACAAAGCCACTGTCTCCGTTACAAAACAACACATGTACAAAATACCAGTGACTGAATTGCCATTTCGGCGAAAATACCAACCGCCGGCGTGAAGCAATTCCCCAAGATGAGCACACAAGATTTTACTGCCTTATATGCTGACCGAAAATGGCTGTAGCGTCGCACCTTGATCGTTCCTCCATGCACGAACTGGCTTCACACAGGAAGGAAACGATCTCACACATGCTTAAAATTCTCTTAAAATTTATACTGAACTCCGCAGCGCTTGTAATTTTTCATAGTTAGATCGTATAGTGGACACATGACACGACAACAACATAATTATCTTACAGTAGCTACAAAACAAAACAATTTTAGGCATAGCTGCATAAGTAAAAGGCACATCGTAAGCACCGTGCAGCATTATTCACAGCTGCAGGAAATCAACCGTCTTCAGTTTACCGAATGCAACTAGAAAGTAATACGATCGCAATGAATTTGGTAGCTCTCGAATTCATAACTCCCTCGAGAAGAGCAGTAATATGATGGTTGAGATGAAGAAAAGGTCAGCAAAGAAGTGGATAATCGGGCAGCAGCGTAGCTAAGCTGTCTAGAAGCTGGACAGGTACAGAAATCTGCCCTAAAGCTGCAGATTAGCAGCTAAGCCCAAAAGTAATTATTCTTTTCAAATAGAGTAAAAAATTGCAAGACAACCTTTGATTACGTAGAAGCAATTAAACCGAGCTAAAAAATCAGATGCAGAAGCAACCAAGAGAGAAAGAAAAGCAGCATGCCACTGTTGAGCCAGAAACAAGAAAGGCATGTTACTGTTGAGCCAGAAAGATGGGAGACATGCTACAGCTGAGCCAGAAAGACGGGAGACATGTTACAGCTGAGCCAGAAAAACGGGAGGCACGCTGCGGCTGAGCCATGAAGATGGGAGGCACGCCGCAGCTGAGCCAGATAGACGGGAGGTACGCCGCGGCTGAGCCAGAAAGACGGGAGGTACGCCGCGGCTGAGCCAGAAAGACGGGAGGTACGCCGCGGCTGAACCAGAAAGACGGGAGGTACGCCGCGGCTGAGCCAGAAAGACGGGAGGTACGCCGCGGCTGAGCCAGAAAGACGGGAGGTGCGCCGCGGCTGAGCCAGAAAGACGGGAGGCACGCTGTGGCGGACCCACTAAGAATGGCAGACACGGTTGAGGTTGGACAAGCAGCAGCCAGACATGAAGTTAACTTAGATCAATAAAAATGCTCTGTTTTTTGTGACAAATTGCTTATATCTGAACTATGTACTTGAAGAATCTCAGTTTTAAAATACACTGTAATATTTGAAA
The DNA here is from genome assembly GCA_001587735.2 of Parhyale hawaiensis. Taxonomy (NCBI): domain Eukaryota; kingdom Metazoa; phylum Arthropoda; class Malacostraca; order Amphipoda; family Hyalidae; genus Parhyale; species Parhyale hawaiensis. The sequence goes on along the minus strand of LQNS02277275.1, from coordinate 10,345,008 downwards.
CACTTCAAACTATATTTTAAAGGACGATTTGCACAGTGCAGAACGGCAACCGTCGCATTTCAAAAGGTCAAAATATATGTCCGACGAATACCAAAGAAATCCGGCGCCTTAATTATTCTACAGCAGGTCCAAACGACCCCCAGAGCAAGTTTGGATGGCGCCGCCGCCGCACCTATGCAGCTGGGTATTGTTCACGCTGACGTTCATGTTAACGGAGGCCCTGCATACCTCAATGCACACTCAGACCCTGATATGAGTGGGTCATTTCCGATCTGCTGACGAATCTTCTTCTAGCCGCCTCTGCGACGGTCTTGAGCAACCTCAGTGGGAGGCGTGAAGACGCCAGGCCATCCTTGAGGCGTGTGGGTGGAGGGGCATTTCTTCTTTCGAGATTTTTTTGTCTTTTTCCCGGAAGCTGCAGTGCGGATAGAGATGGTACCTGGATGGGCCTCACTGGCCATTGGCATGTTGCGTAGTCAGCAAGTCAGCAGAGAGATACTTGGAAAACTGTTTTGCTGTCTTCTGTACCGAACTCGAAATCTTAGAAAAAGTAATCGTTAGCGGTAGCAAATACTTCGGAGAAGTTTCCCAGCGCAAAATTACATCAGTGCTAATGTCTGGCACCATCACAGGAGAAAAAATAATGCATTACCAATTTATTGTTATAATTATCGATGAATTTGTGTGTAAAATAATCAACAGCAAATGCTTGTCTAAGGCTCTGCGTTTACGAGAATGTAATGACAATCATTATTCAAAGGAGATGTCATTTTCAGCGCAAGAGAGAGTTCCAGAACTACCTGAACTGAATATGAATCACAGCCTTGAACAAGTACATGTTTTTTTTAGAAAAAATCCAGCAGTTGGAGTGAGCAACAGTACTTCAGAACTTAATTGTTTGGACTCATCAAAATAAAGCGCATTAACACCTCTGTAGACCAGTCATGTGTAGGTTCTTGGAAGTCACGTTTAGCTCTTAGCAGCGAGTGGTCTTTTCCTTATCGGTGTAGAAAATGTCTCAACACGTTGTATTATTCTAAGAGGGTTCCAGCGTTTTGGGAGGCCATCGCAATAACATTTTGACAGTTGGTGGAGCAGGTCCATAGGCGATATGACTTGTGACGTACAACCTTCACGTGAGATAACAGCGCCACACACGAGCTTTCATTGGGGTGATGCTTGGGTCTTTAGAGCTCCAAGCGGAGCCATCTCTGATAAGACGCGCTTTTTTAGGATGCATCATAACCTAAAGTAGAAGAGCGTCTCAAAACAGAAATCTTGTTCGCAAAGCAAAGTGCGTGTCCAAAGTATCAAGAGTTCTTCGCTCAAATAATGCAGACTGCAGTGTCAGACGCGAGAACTAGTTGAACTAGCAGATAGCTTCGCACTCACACTAGTATCATAATTGTGTCTAAGATGCTGAAATTTACATCTACAGTTCTGTACTCTAAATAGGTACGGCACATTTAGGAAGGACCAGGTGGTTGCAGTATAAAACAAAAATAGCAGGTATGAATACTTATCAAACCCAATTCTTGTTACCGATGTATAACCCGGCCAATATATATACAAACTACCGAGAAAAATTACTAAAGTCATTGGCCAAAGTATGCCAAACAACTATTTTGGAAACAAGATAATATATATTTACAGTATATATAGATATGCGCTTACATGTTGTCTCTGCGCAACAGGGTAGGGAACGAGTATATTTATATGTTATAAGAAACCACGCACCTATAATTTTTTCTGCAGTATGGCGTTGTCTGTTAAAACACTTGAGAAGCAGCAATACGGAGCGTATGCACCCGCCAGTCAACTATTTGAGCACACGCCTCCGCTCTCTCCAGATCGACTGGCCACTACAAGAAGTTACACCCTTGGCCGCTTCTAAAAGCAAGGAATAACATTTAGCGCGTCTTAATGCTAATTCTATTTTACTCGGATAGCGCAGTGCGTACCATTGTTGTGATACCACAAGGATCGGTAATATCAGCGCTGTGTTGCGGCGCAGGGCCCTGCCTCTAACAATATGATGGTGATTGTATGCACACCGATAGCTGGAACCGTAAGCCTTAGTAGAGGAACCGCCCTTGCTCAACAGCACTCCCGGCTTGCAGCGGCACGTCATTCTGCCGATTTCACTCCGTCACCAATCCATTTCAGTCCATTGTTTTCACTCATTCTGAATGCAAATTCGAGAGTGTGGGGAGCACACCACTTGCATGATGTAAATTCTGCTTCACTACCGTCAAATGTAGAAAACACAACATTGTAATGTGCCCCAACTATTGCCATCTTGGTGATCATAACGGAAATACCACAGATTGTTCTACTACGTTGTACTGAATAATTTTCACGGAAATTAAAGGAGATAGCAGTCAAATTATTTACGAGTCTGAGTAAGCGGTAATATTAAATGTTAGAATCACAGAAGCAGAAAATATGATTTCTATGGTGTGCGTAGTTCAAAAGTTTGATCGTTTTCGACTTGCTGTGAAAAAGCACTTGCGCTCATATGCACACGGGAGGGCTGTAAGGTGAATCGGCAAGCACATTCAAGATACTACGTATTTCCAGTCAAAAATATTCCGATGTTGTTATTCGTAGTTTGAGACTTTTTCAGTGAAATATTCGGTGGTCAAAACCAGTGGAGGAATAAATTGAGCGCAGTGAGTGAAAGGAAAACCCCACAGTCAGAGGATCATGGGATTCGATCGTTACAATTCAAGAAATAAATTCAATACAACGATTGCTAGCAAGATCCACATAAAGAAAAGAGGCAAAGTAGCAGTCGCAAGATAAATAATTTGAAGGCCGAACTAACGTTAAAGTTAAACCAGCAGTATGAAGAACCACTGGATCTCTACAAACATAAGGCATACTAGTAACACTAACATAATCTCATATGGAACTTGCAGTTATTCTAAAATTTGCTAATTTTTCAACCACAGTTTCACACTTGATGTAGATATTGTCAGTACAATCAACTTTTCAAATATAGTTAGGCCAGACTATTACTTCGATATTTTCTGCATCTCTAAATACAGAGCACCTTCACGGTTCAGTTCCTGTAGTCGCGTAATTGATACAGGAACACTACACTTAAGTTTTGACGACCTAAGAAGCTGATTCTTCGTACTAAACAAAGTGTTTTCGGTTGAAATAGTTGGTTTTACTGGTTTTAAAGGGAGACTTCTGGGCGTATATAGTAGGTCTCTACTGTATTTAGCGATTTTACCCTTTGATTAAAGAAAAAAGTGTCAGGGGTGAAATTCGTTCTGACACACTTATTGCTTGCAGGCCTGATACGGCGTGCTCTGCAAACTCTAAAACAGTACTGCCGTGGTTAATATATAGGTCTCCAAGCAATGAAGAAACAAACTTCACACAGGAAACAAAAAGCCAAATACAAGAAGCAACACCTTTGAGTCACGAACGAATAAAAATTCACACGTTTAATTCTTTAATGAACAAGGTATGGGCCATATGGCGTGTTATCACATATAGTCGACCAGACGTGTACATAACACAGACGATAAACCTTTCTGGCTGAAGAAAAGTCATTGCTGCTCTTATGTTCTCATCAAATAATTTATTTCGACTAAAATAAGCCTTATCGCCGATTTAAATTTAAATTTTCCTCATATCGAATAACATGAACTCAACCAACATTTTGGGTTATTCAAATTTCGCCTACCTACAATAAAACAATAAAATAAACAAGTATTTTATCGTACTCACTGTGCCGAAACCGCAGTCACTGTCAGGCATTACAAGGTCCAGCTTGTGAGCCGGCGCAGTTTTCTGTCCAGACCATTTCATCCTCTCTATCGATTGTTACCGCTATTGTCCACACCTCGTAATATCTTGACTCTGACAGTCTCAAAAGCATAACTGTGGGACGGGTAGCTTTTAATACTTTAAATTTATAATGCGAGCGTGCATTGCAAGCGCATAGTTGGGCCGGGGCCCCACAGAAACAACAAGCGATGCTCTGCGATTCTTGCGGGAGGCATGGAGCCTGTGAGCGATAGTGTGTCGCGCGATCTGGGTTGCGTCGGTAGGGAAAGTAAATTACCCTACCCATTGTTCGGCTTTTCCATGCAACAACAAACTCGTTACATCGCTCGTCGCTTGTTGCTTCGATTGGGTGTCAGTCTTACAGTCACGTTACATATTTCATCTTGAGAGCTGACATTTTACAATATCATATAATTTAGATCCTATAGAGTACAAAAATTACTGTTAGCCATACAGCATTCAGAGCAGCAAATTAACTGAAGCAAAATTTTGGTTACTTTGATGTCTCTTTGACAAACTTATCTGTTACGAGATAACAAGTTCAACTATGCTAGACTCAAATGTTTTACGAAAGAGGTATTGTAAACCCTTTTTTTCATAGGGCATCAATATGCAACGTTCCCAATACTGTTAACCGTACGAAAAAGGCAAGACTATATTATCAATTAAAGGGTCGAGGAGATACTGATGCTCTAGATTTATTTTTTCTATAGTTAGGCAAAGTGGGACAAGCAACCTGATTCGAACAACATACTGTCGGAGAGTGCAGCATCATCTGCAGTTGCCAATTGATGGAGTTGTCAATATCAAACCAATCTATTGGTTCGGTGTGATATATAAAAAAAATATTCAGGGACGTTTTGTGATTGCCTTTCTGAGTTACAGGCTTTAGAACAGGTATTGTGATTATCAATTAAATTGCTGCTTACAGTAACACCATATTCACATTCTCGTTAAGAAAATCCAACAACACAGAGATACTATGTAAGCATCCAACGCTTTCTATGTTACTTTCAATGTTCATCTCTTGCGGTAAGCGCCGGTGACACATCACAAGTCTTTGATTTACTGTAGAAAGCTCGCGTCACGACGTTGCGAAATATTTATCCAAATTTTCATCTAGCTTCAGCTCTTAATATTTCTTTGTCAGCTGCTAAATATGGGCAGTGAGAAAGACTGCAGTCAGTCGAAGTATTAACTTTACTACTTTAAGTCTCTACAGGTTACTCCTGACTACGGGAGACACAATTAACCGCCTTGTTGGATTTCCTTATAATGACAGGTGCCACTTTGCGGTAGCCGCAGAATACCTGCCAAGAGGATATTGGCATTTGAAAAAATGGTCAATAAATGAGACTAGTGATTTACTACTATTTTTTTATTGCGCGTATTTTTTCACGTTGTGTTTAACACAACTTCGATGAAATACAGTATTGAATTTTCAGTTTCAACTACCAAATATTAACGTAGTTGAACCTTACGTCTGCGGATCGTATGAAAATCATTAACAGATCTGCTGGTTATTACCTCCGGAAAGGAGGTTATGTTTTTGTCATGTTTGTCTGTCTCTTTGTCTATCACCAAGATTTCCATAAAAAGTTATGAACAGATGTGTACAAAATTTACAGGGATTGTTAGGCATGTTAACAGTAACAGATAATTAAGTTTTGATGAAAATTCGTTCATCTATTTGTTTTTTGTTTGTTTGTCTACCCAGTTTTTTTCAGGCCATAACTCAAAAAGTTATGGACGGATTTGAATGAAATTTATATAAGTTGTTAGGTATAATCTGGAAGAAAAGAGCGTAACGGGAGGACTCGCGAAAAATTAGCATAAAAAGTGACGTTATCATCAACGAATCTATGGCTGAGCAGCCTAGGATTATATTAACTAATTTAACCAGAAAAATCGTCTTAAATTGCGAAATTCATCTCTAGCGTATAAAAAAATTAAGAGAATATATGCTAAATTCGCAATTACCTATAGAAAATTGCAGTGCATGCTGTGGAAACTTTCACAGCACTAGCGCCGAATTTGGTCCCTTCTGGCGACCTGATTTAACTTGTTTTTCTTAATTGAAGCCTTGTTTACACTTCATATTCAGCTCACAGTGCTCTTCACGATCATATTTATTCCTCACCAACAAATATAAGCATCATTATAGCCAATTCTGTACGCGAGAGAAACCACAGTAACAGTTAGCCTATTGCTCGAACTTTCTGTACTTGGCGACAACATTTTACGATATCTTGCAGCTCAAGTAGATGACCAGTCATGAGCGGGAGATTGAATGAGAAAAATCGAAAAAATACGGTGATAAGTTCGAGAAAACAACATACGAAGGCCTGAGGTCACACACTCAAATACTTCGATTCGTCGATGTGATGTAAATTTGCTACGTGCGGTCACAGCTCAGTTTTATTTTAGTCCTATTGAGTCCTCCCGTTCTATTCTTTGCTTCTTGGGTATGATACGAAGAGTAGGTAAGTGACCAAATTTTTTAGATGATCCGTTTGTTCTTTCGTGCATTCGTTGCTATGTTTGATATTATGCTTGTTAGCACAATAACTCAAAAAGTTATGGATGGATCTTTATGAAATTTACAGGCGTTGTTAGTAATGTTAAAAGACATATATGATTCAATTTTGGCGCTTATTGGTAGGTCCGTTTGACATACGTTTTTTATAATGCTTGCTAGCAGCATAACTCAAAAAATTATGAATTTACAGAAATTGTTAATACTCTTAAAAGGCACAAATGATTAGATTTTGGTGTTGATACGAAGAAAATCATGGTTTCAGAACCAATTTCAATTTTTCGTTACCGTTGCTTTGCTTGGCGGAGGTATGCGCTCTTAGAGTGCTCTCGGGTTTATTTTGCTTTCCATAGCTGCATTTTCACAATGAGATTCTAGTTCAGCACATCTATTGACCTTGAAAGTATAAACTCAAATATGGAGGAATCATAATACATAGAGTTACAAAATGTCCTTATAAAGCTATAACAAGAGCAAATTAGCTGCCAACGCGGCGGGTTGCTATGAGTTAAGAACTCTTCAGCAGCCAGCTTTTGACCAATGATTAGAACCTGGTGCAGTGGCCATCGCCGATTATACGATGGCGATGGTGTGAAGACCATCGCTATCGGAAAAACTACGTTCTTAGAGTGGAACATCGCAAAAATCCATCAGTGATAGCGATGGTCCGATGCAATTGTGAATTCCAATCGGCAATGGCCATTTTCTCCATTGGCGATGGTGTTATGAGGAATCGCTGGTCCAATGAAATGGCTGAACATCCCATCGGCGATGGCATACGATGGGTATCGTCATCAATTGTACTTCTGATGCCGATGAAGTAATGAAATAAGGCAAAAACTACAGAAAAACTGCCTTACGAGTTTGAAGCAATTAATTTTTTTAGAACATTAAAACAAATAAATAAATAAAATAAATAGCTTTTATTAAGAACACAAATGGTTCACAAAATACGCTTACAAGCTCACAAGTACAAACAAAGTAGATAAAATTCAATCTAGTAATTAGGCCCAGTCACAAATACTGGTGGCCACGTACAATGAGAATAAATAGATACATTCAGCCTAGCTACACCTGCAGTCACGAATGGCATTGAGCAGCTCAATTACACACAGGAGAGAGAAAAAACTCTTGACTGCATTGGTACAGAGAATTTCAAAGAGTAGGTTACAATGTGTATATGGTGAATTTTCCGAAGAGGTCAGTAATGACATTTAGTATATCTGTGGTTGACATATTTAGATAGATAAGGCATTCTAAGATGTTTTTCATGAGTAACGCTTTCGCCGCAAATGCTTAGTTTTCGCGATATTTGATTTTAAACTTCCCATTGTTTCCCTGTCACATTCGCTATTACAGCCATGCTGACGTCTACTTTTGTTGATTAAGAAAGGCGAGATGTTCGTACGAGGTGTTCGAACACGTCCTATCAAGACTTTAACTAATTGTGCAATCACAAGTTAATTGTGTAAGCGCGAACATATTTTATTGAAATATGAACGCAGAAGAACGCATTCTAATAAGTTTTTCACGAAAAACGTTTTCGTCAGGAACTTTGAGTTTATATATGTTTTTGGAATACGACCGGCCTACATAAGTGAAACACGATGATCGTACGCGAGTTCGAACACGTCCTATTAAGTCTTTAATTGATTGCGCAATCGCAAGATTATATTAATAGAATATGAACGTAGAATAATGCATTCTAAGAAGTTTTTCACGGATGTTTTCGTCAAAAACTTTGAAGTTCTATTTGTATACATTTTTGGAACACGACTAGCTGGCCCTCATTAATGGAACGCGTATTATGCAGTATTGTACAACCGGTAGTGGTGGTGTTTCGTTCGTGTGCTGTACGTTAATTTTACCAGTATTATTGGTTTGATACGTAATAGTTTTTGTTAACATATTTAGGTAGAATAAGGCACTCTGAAACTTTTCAATAATAACGTTTTGATCGCAACTGCTTACTTTTGGAGGTATTTGACTTTAAAGTAAAGTTGCCATTGTTTCTTGTGGAAGAATTTAATATGCGCCATTACGGCCGTGGCGAGGCATCAAGAACGAAGCCTCGCAGTAGTTTTTCGGCAACAACTGGCTCTTACTCATTAAGGTTAGGCAAAGACTGGTTCTGCTAATATCCTATATGAGAAATATATACATATATATAAACGGTGTGAAGCGATATCGTGCTAGTAGTAATGGCGAATTTTATTTTCTCTGGTACAAAAATGGGAACTTTTAAGTCAAGTATCTCGAAAACTAAGCATTTGCCGCGAAAACGTTACTGGTGAAAAACGACTCACAATGTCTTATTTTTCCTAAAAACCTCAACAAAAATGCTACATGTCATTATTGACCTCTTCGGAATATTGACTTTATTTTAATACATTCCCCAGATCTAACAATATCAATTACTATTAAGGTTTTGACAAGCCATTACATTTTGGGCATATTAGCTAAAAGGAAAATAATAACTAAACTTTGTAAAGACGGCCGTAATTAACCCTAATAACCTGGGCCTTACATTTCGCACCTTTTATCAGGTAGGAATAGTATTACTGGTGCGAATATCGCACACAGGTCGAAGTTATAAGAGATGCTGCTTTTATTCGATGTTTGTGGTTTTAGATCTTTGTGTTTTTAAAATGTGTTAATGCGATGGTCCATCACCGATTGTGATGCCCTACCATGGCCATCGCTGATGGTTATTTCATCGTAGGTCATCGCCGATAAAAATAGCGGTTTTTCATTTCGATGGCGATGGAGCGACGGTATTGCATTCTCCACCGTAAGCGCGATGGCGATGACCATTGACCATCGTACCATCGATTTTGATCGTACCATAATCGGAGATGTCGACCTCAGCCAATGACTGGACCGTACGTCTAGACACGTTTTCGGGACCAAATGGGGTATGCAAAATATCGAGGCAGAACCAAAGCTGCCGCAGGCAATTTAATACTTCCAATTGTTTACCGTCAATCGATGAAGCTACAGTCATATTTCAGTCTCTTTAAAAGCCAAAGCCGGGGGCCCAATAGAGAATAGTATTTTCAGGAAACGCGTTGGGCCCTAGTGGCAGACCAACGCTAATGTGAAGGTAGTCCTTATACCCTACAATACTACACTGTTACAGTTAGTAAGGCGACGTGAGTGGTGGCTATTAGTGACGTTCCACAGTATGGCTTCCAATTAATACTCGACCTTCACTCTGTCTTTTTCACCCGATTAATGATGGCAGTGTCAAACAATTACTGTATCATGCCTTAATAATTAACACAATTGGTGAGTCTAAGTGTCAGTCTACACCATTAGATCCTGAAAAACTGGAGAAATTCCTGCTTTCCAGCTCTCATTTCCACAGAGTCGTCGACTTTGTAAGAACTGGGCCGATTTCTCTGGTTCAATATTAGCTTTAAAGAAACGATCTGAAGTAAAATCACTGGCCTCTTCTTCCCTTATCAGGAATCACACCTAAATTCATCATCAAAGTTGTCAAAAGCGATATCGTTTATTCTAGGACAACACTCGTTGCCTAAACCACGACGTTGGCTTTATATTGTTCAGTGGTGCGCTGGGAGACCGTAAAGGCAAGGGGACTGACAGGGCTCTTTTGCTTCCAAAACTCGACATATTCTGAGCCATTTTGCAAGCTTGTTGCGGCGCTGCCCTGACAGCTCGGTGTGTGGTACCAGAATCCTCATACAACACCAGCCAACATATCTCATGGCGAGCATATTGCTGTTCTGTGTCATAGCTGTGTTAGGAGATATACGATGGACTCGTGTTGTCCGATTACCGAGGAAAATCTTGCTAGGAAATGTTGGAGATAACTTCTATAATGGTCTTCGTCCACTCTGACCGAAGTGAAAAAAAGAAGACACTCATGTCTTTGCATTCCAAAGCTTGTGCGAACACTCGGAGAATGTCTTCGCCGAACAACGCGTAGGGTTACATGCGTATAGAAAAGGATGCAAAATTTTTATTTATATTGAAAGATAATATATCATGGCTAAAGAGTCTGTTCAACGTAGCTCACAGTTGCTTATGTTCAGTGGCTGATACAGTTACTGTTTTACTGTACAATTAACAGTGCGTACTTTCGACCGGCTGCCAAACGAAGTACAATTAGACATCTAATTTTATGCGCACTATCCAACGACAAAAGTTATGGATGATGAGCCCTGGGCTTTAATTATAGTGAAATGCAAGCCACTTTCACTGCAACAGTGGTAACCGAAGGAGAAAATAAGAGAGAGAGACACGAGCATATATATTGATGACATAGCGAGCAGCACGCATGGGTACAGTTAGGTAAGTTACGAAAACAGGGCAGTTTGGTGAGAGTACTTTTGAGAAAAGGTAGCAAAGTCGGTAAGAAAAGGAAGAAGGTCGGCAGACGTAACTAAGCTAAGGGGTCTTCTACCCTTTTTTTTTTTGCTCAGTTTTTAGCAAAAGGGGGGGCGGCGGCACTTCATTACAGTTTAGGCTGCACCAGCTTAAATATAGTAGGACAGAATATGAAAAGCAAGAATCAGTTCAAGCCTGTAAATGTTACAGGCATAACAGAAAGAACGATATCGTGTATTGGCCATGTTCAGTATAGAACTAGCGCTGCAATAAGACACTCCCTCGACCATGTCGAAAACAGAAATTGATCTATAGAACTTTCAAAGTTGGTCAGAAACACTTGGTGCCCACGAGTTACAGTTTTGATAAAATGTTTTTTTTTTTTTTTGGAGAAAATACAGGTTATACTTTATCATATGTTTTTAATATTCCTGAATATCTAATTCTATCTATAGAATTTCTTCCAATTCTGACTGTTGTTGAAACATATTGAATCCCGTTCTAACTTACGAGCTTGTAGGACTGCGCTTCGTTCGGAATTCCTTTTTGTCACTCCTATACATGCATTTCGCAATAACATCATCCTTATGTTCCAAACTTACTTAGCCACTGCATCCGGTAGGCTAAAGAAAACTTATAATATATCATATGAAAGGAAAAAGGCATGGTTATATTCACCAATAGTTTTATTCACCTCGAGGCGAAAATATTAGTTCAGCATACTTTAAACTGCTATATTATACAAAAAACATAAGTTAATTGTTGACAAAATACTGAAGCGTGGTCAATTTTATGCTCGTGCACCGACTAGTTCCAACCAAAGACAGCATATCATATTTGGAAAGAGAAAAGCGTTACCTTCCCGATCCCGAAGCGTACTAACAAAATTAACCCACAATAAAATTTTAAAAGATACACAAATGGTCAATGCTTACTGAGTGAGCTTATAGGTTTTCTAAATCCCAATTTACAGACGAATTTACGGCGTTTTAAGAAAAGCAAGGAAGAAATAATGCAGACAAACGAGGAACCAATGAACGAGGACGTCCCCACTCAGGATCAGCGCGCACGGAAATAGAAAGCTGGGAAAATAGAGAGAGTAGAACAAAGCATCAGCAGCAGGAGTATGAAATTGAAAAGGAACCAAAGTGGGCACGAGAGACCGACGTCCCGCAAGCCTAGCTAAAGCAAAGGCAACCTATAGGTTGACTTCGGGCGCTACTACCAGGACATAGAATGGATGAACCGAACTATTCCTATGGCTTATGGCCCATTCTATGTCTTCTGAAGAGCAATGCCAACTTTATTCATAAATACACTAAATAATAACCGTCAAATTTGTACGATCTTTCATATTACTTGTGTAACCTAGTATTTCATATACTCCGCCAGTTCATAAATAAAGTAAGCAGCAGACTAAAGGTTCTGACAATGATTCTCAAGGCCGCAGGTTCAAACCTCCCTATCAAGTAGGCAAGTTCTTTGCGGCGCTTGACATGATCGGTCAGCAGCCGGTCTGCGTACTGTAGTGGGCTTACTGAGCTTTGCCAGTTGGGGAGGAGGGGGGACGCAGATCTTCGCATTGAGCCTTCCGCCACTGGCGCCATAGTTCCAGACGACCTGCGATCGCCTGCAATCGTATACAACTCTGGGGCCTGTTATGTAGGCCTATATCAGTAGCACAAACCAGTACGTGTGGATTCCCTGATGAGGGTACGGTCAAGTTGACTTTACCTTTTGCGCGTATATCTAAGAACACGTATCTGTAGGCCACTGAAACGACGTCTACTTTAACCACTTTACTGCAAGCACAGCTTACCTCCTCATGCGGAAAAAAAGGACTGCTTCATCCGTTTTGACTTGCAAATGATAAGAGAAAACCGTTTATAAATAATTAACCTATCTGCATTTGTAGATTTCTTTAGGAATTTTTGTTTGATGCCGTAGTTTCACAGAAAGTAAGTATGATCAGGCTTTCGGCTGCAGCTATCGATGATCGAACAGCATAGGCAGACTGAGCTCTCTGGTGCGTATTTATTTGCAGGTTGAACAACAATGCGATACCCAGTTCAATGTAGGTGCTGCTGTGATCCACGGCTGTTTACAGAACTGCGATGTTCATAAATTCCCAGTTATGTTTTACATGTGTTCCGCTCGCGCTCATAAATCTCAAGTCTTGATCGAATGCCCATACACAAGATAGCGTTTCTGCAAGCCTGCGCCTATTGTATTGCGTAACACAAAGCGGACGATGTCTGGTAAAAATGTGGAGGTCAGAACCGCGCAAGGGGCAGCGCACATGACGGCGTTGTGGCATTTTATCCGATTGGAATTAGGCGGTAAAGAAAAGCACCCCGTAGGTGATGTTTGCTTACTTCCCATGTTATTGTTACAGGCTCGTAGCTGCCATGCCAGCTTTGCTTACCTGTTTCGGTATAGTAGCTAATGTATTGAGCAGATACAAGTTCATTCCTGTGGCGTTTCTCTTGGCAGATTATTATTGTTACTAGTGGACCCATGCGTGAAAAAATTCACGCAATANTCCCATGTTATTGTTACGGGCTCGTAGCTGCCATGCCAGCTTTGCTTACCTGTTTCGGTATAGTAGCTAATGTATTGAGCAGATACAAGTTCATTCCTGTGGCGTTTCTCTTGGCAGATTATTATTGTTACTAGTGGACCCGTGCGTGAAAAAGTTCACGCAATAATCGATATGTTTGCTCTCTTCTGACTTGCCGTTTCCACATTTTCCCGTTCACGCTTATTAGCAGCTCTTATGCCCTTCTGTAAACTTTCTGCGTCACATAGGCGCTTCATCTCTTTCCATTGGTAGCACGTCTACGTTCTTAAGACTGTAGTAGTCTCGTTTTTTCTTATACGTTCCCTATCCTCTTTTAATTTTAAACATGCGTCTTCTAAAGTAAAATCTTGAGAAAAAACACTGCAATAGACTTGAATGCAACTTCAGTCAACTTATATGCAATGTAAGTGCACCGTAGCTATGATACCGCCAAACTCAAATATCTGCTTCACTGAAGTGCTGAAATATTGGCCGATGACGAGATAACTGTTCCGTCAAAGAAAAACAGCAAGCTAGAAGAAATAATTGTCTACTGCCCGTGAAAAATCATCCTTCGTGAGTGCTCCATTCTGAATTTATGCGACGCGACCTGAGAGAAAAAAGTTCTAAAACCAGACTCTAGAAGTTGCAAATATCTTTGCTTCGATTTCAAGAAGTGTCTTCAGATAAAGGGATAAGGACCCCACTTTCGCCATTTTCTGCAACCTGGTCATCGAGCTCTATGAAAACGTAACTGCATAACAAAATCTACAATCTGTATTTTCGCCTATTTGCTTAAGAGCAGACACGAAATAAATACATAAATACACGAAGCGTTTTATAATATAAGGATTTATTTGTTTACTAGAGTGTCCGTGCTGTTAAATATGACAGCAAGAATTTGCGATGATCCACGTTCATTGATCATGATTTTCCTATTAATGCTGGCTGAGCAGAGCCACGCATTCCTTCCGTTATATGTTGAAAAAGCGTTGTTTTTTTGCCACGGTCAATATTGTCTCCTATTAAATACTGAGCTCTGTGTCCTGGATACTGATGCTGTCTTATAGCTCGGAAGTTTACCACAAGTGAATTGTTGTTCTGATGAAAGAAGAACCCACCTTGGATAAAATTATTTGGTGCCAAGAAATCCTCATGGTGTTTTCTCGCCTTCTGACCGCTGAAGAATATTTTGTCACTTGCTTCAAAGATCACGCAGCCAATAAAAGCATCAGCGTAAACTTATGGCAGCTGAAATGTGGATGAAGGAAACCCCAGAAGAGAGTACGAAGCACGATTCAACAGAGTGCTTGGTGAAGTTGTACTGCATGTATCTGCATTGAGTGAACTTCAACGTTGGAAAAGAAAGGGCTACACAGAGATCTACGTTTGCCATCTGCAACTCGGCCTATTTTCTACCTATCAGTTTTCAGTGACGCGAACAAATATATGTTTGATGTATGGAAAATGTGATAAAACTCAGGTTCCATAATCGCGCTAAAAGAAGCTCAAAATAGCTTAATTATTTCGATGCCAAGAACTGTTTCAAGCAAGAAGTACATTGAGATAAAAATAAAGGAATAAGGATTCTACTTTCGCCATCTTCTACAATCTAGTCATCGATCTCGAGGAAAAAGCAATCGAATAACAAAATCTACAGCCTGGCCTATTTCTTGCCTATTTCTTTCACAGCGTGACCCGAAACATACAAATATATAATATATAAGGAAACACACGACGGTGTTTATTATATTGGTATGGATTTATTTATTTACTTCGCGTCCGCTCTTAGGGAAACAGGCGAAAAATAGGTCAGGTTGCAGGTTTTGTAATTAAGTTAAGCTTTCATAGAGAATGATGACCAGGTTGCAGAAGATGGCGACAGTGGGATCCTTTTCCCGTTATCTGAATGCACTGCTTGCTTGAAATACTTCTAGAAATCGGAACAATATATATGCATCTTCTGGAATCCAATTCTATAACTTTTTCATCTCAATTAATGACGTACATATTCGGCAGATGATTAACGGAGCACTAACGACGTGTCGGGCAGTAGACAATTATTTTACGGGCAGTAAGCAATCTTTTCTTCTAACTTACTGTATTTCTGTGAGAGAGCAGATTTCGCTTCATATGCCAAAATTTCTCTATTTCGATGAAGCAAATTTTTGAGTATTGAAGACAGTATCATGCATACGATGCACTCACATTGCATATAATCTGACTGGAATTGCATTCTAGTTTATTGCAGTGCTTTACTCGAGATGTTACTTTGAGAGACGTACGTTTTATATGAAAGATAGGGAACGCTTAAGAAGAACGAGACTACTACAGTCTCAAGAACGAAGACGGGCTACCAATGGAGAGAGATGAAGCGCGATACGCTGTGTCACTATTCTTTCTGAACTTCGTCTTTCTAATGACTTCCCTTATTCTCGACGATTATTCGCACTCGCCCTTTTACGCCTTTCCCGTTCTCTCGTTCCATATCGATTATTGCGTGATTTTTTTTTCACGCACGGGTCCACTAGTAAATAAAAAATAAATACACAAAGCGTTTCATTATGTTAGGATTACTAGCTGGAACCTGTGGAAATCAAATTCCACAGAACAAAAGCAATGCACCTAACTTTCCTCTATCTACTACTGAAAGAACCTGTTGAAATTCAACTGAATCAAAGAATAGTTCCTCAATTATGATGCCCCCTGGCCCGTATCACGCTTTCGAAGGTTAAAAAATATTCTAAGCCAGGCAGTGAATCTTCTACCTAAGACCTGCGAGCAGTAGCAACTCAATTTGAACTTTGCTTCTTCACCAATAGATCTATTCCCAGCTGGCAGCTGCTGGTCAGAATACCTCAACTACCCTATCTAAATACTGATGAAAGTGTCACGGTCCTGCTAACTAACGGAGGTATAAGCAGAATTATAATATAGATATTAGGTGTTTAAGCCTACCTAGACACAACTATGGTGATTCAAGAGAGGAAAAGGAAGGGACATGTAGCATGTTTATAGAAACGTGGAAACTAAGCACAAAGGTGGAACAACGCGCATGGGAACAGCAATTAGGGAAAGAAGAACTGAGGAAAATAAGACGAGTAGGAGCATGAAATCAGGAAAGAAGCAATGTGGGCACGAAAGACGGACGCCTCGAAGGCCTAGCTAACGGCTAAAACAACCTACACAAACCACCCCTGGGACCGCTGCTCTCCATGACATAGCCTGGTTTTCTTGGCAGAGGTTGCAACTGTATTATCACTGAAGAACCAAATTCATATAATTTCTTTATTGATTAGATTTTACTCAAATGAACGAGCATATCATAACAAATTTAAACCTATAAATTTCTGCCGTGGCCCGCTCAGATAACAAAATTGCAATGACTGCCCACACTTTAGAGAAGAGCCTGGATGATCAACTGTACTAGTCAAATTCATCGTAGGCGGACGGGTGGCTCGATCGACGCCTGATGATTGGAAATTCACTGCTCTGGTGCATGCAGACATTCATCCCATCAGAGTCCGAGCTACTGTACAATACCTTGTTGACCTCCTCCCTTTTTTTCTCGGATGTAAAATGCTTGTACGTGTGGAAGAACAAGCCCAATTTGTCTATCAAATATTACATATATGTATATAGTTTGAGATTGTCATTGATGATTATGTAAGGGTTGGGAAGTAGCCAAAGCAGCACAATGAATATTGCAAATCGATACAAACATTGCATTTTAAATCCAAGCCTATTACCGAATACTCCCAATACTTTCATGCCATTGATACTGAAAATCTGCTTGATGAATTGTTTCATCTCTACGTATAAGGTTAACTACTGGATCATAGTAGACCGGTACAAATAAACTCAAAAATAGATAAGGCACAGAGTGGTAAATCATGTAGCAGATGTAATGGACTATATTTTAACCCATTCTTTGTGATTCATTTGAAAAATATTTCATTGTCGCTTATATGATGGTGAGAATTGGTTTTAGACAAGTGTTTGTTATTCAAATGAATATGCCGTTCCGGTATTAATGAGAGTAAGTTTCTTAACGTACACGCGGAAATAATATGCTCTCAATAATCGTGCGTTTATGGATTTTAGACTATGGTCGACCAAGCATTTCATTCAGTTTGGGAATTAAGAACAAAATCCAGCCTGTAGTTATCACTGCAGGTCAACAACGAAAGTGTTTTTGGTGTTCTCTGATTTTAGGGAATACACTTTGCGATTTCACACCAGGTGACCGTTTTGTCTATGTACCGTGCCTAGACATAAGTATTTCCACAACTCTATTTTTTATGTATTTAAAACAATTTAGGGACTGCTTTAGGATAATTATTACAAGAAGTTTATATAACATATATATAATAGAATATTTAAACAGAACAGTCAAATGTGCACTTATAACAAGAAAATTTAACACAAGCAAAAGTAATGAGGGACAAAAGTATATGACCAAAAACAATTATGACGGTAGTACTTGGTGGCGTGACCTTTATTGGCAATAACAGCATGGAGACGATTGTTATAGCTGGAAAGTAACTTTTCACATTCACTTGATGGTATTTTTTTTTCATTCTTCCATGCAGATAAACTTTAATTCAGTAAGGTTTTTGGGACACAGTTTGTGGACACCAGATTTAAAAGACGTCCCAAATTTTCTATTGGATTAAGGTTCGGTGATTGGCTAGGCCATGAAAGAACAGTTATTTTCTTCTTTTGAAACCATTCTTTCGTTAAATTTGCAGTAAGCTTGGGGTCGTTGTCTTGTTGGAAGGTCCACCTGCGCCGTCCGTAGAATTTTTTGGCACTTGGAAGCATCTTCTTCTCTAATATCTCCCTGTACATGAAACTATTCATCTGACCATCAATGAAATGAAGATCCCAACACCATGGGTAGTAAAGCAACCCCACGCCATGCATGATGCTGCCCCCTCCATGCTTCACGGTGGGGATGGTGTTCTTGGGGTCATAGGCAGTACCACGTTTCCTTCATACATGCCGAGCTCCGTTTCGGCCAAAACGTTTTATTTGAGTTGCGTCAAAGCATATAACCCCTTCCCAAAACTCATTTAATTAGTCCAGGTGGTCTTTGGCATATATTAAGCGGCTCTTGACATGTTTTGCTGTAAGAAGAGGAGTTTTGCGAGGAGTGTAAGAATGAATGCCAGTACGGTTCAATTCCCTAACAATAGTTTTCTTGCTGACATGCAGNATGTAGCGCCGAGGACGACCCATGATCTTACGCGGAGCTCCAGCTCTTGGCAGGTGAGAGACCGCCCCAGTCACTTGATGCTTGCGGACTATTGCTCCAACCGTTGAAAAAGGAACATTGACACGTTCTGCTATTACTCTATAAGTTAATCCCTCTCTACGAAGTTGAATTAACCGTTTACGAGCAGCTTCAGGGATTTCTTGAACTTTGGGCATTGTAGTGAGAAAGTGCGCGACTTCAACGAAGTCTAGAGAGGCAATGATTGCGCCAGCTGTGGTTTGTTTACATTGCATTTGTTTCGAGACGTTTCGTAAACGTTCTAGAATAATTTCCAAGCTAATTTATTCAAATTATACTATTAAATATCAAAGATTCAACATCATATTTATTTTTGTCAACTACTTTTGTCCCTCATTACTTTCACTTGTGTTAAATTTTCTTCTTATAAGTGTACATTTGACTGTTCTGTTTAAATATTCTATTATATATGTTATTTTTAAAAATACATAAAAATAGAGTTGTGCAAATACTTATGTCTAGGCACTGTATATAGTAGGTCCCATTTTTAAGGAAGCACCTGCTGTTTTTAGTACTTTTTCAGTGTTATTCTTGCAGGTAGTCCATTAGGGAAGCGTTTTCTACAATGATATTCGAATCAAAATGCAAACGACGACCATTTAAAAAACCTAAAGTATACTAGCTCTGTAACTTTTCAACGCAGCTCTAAAATCAATGTCCAATAATTAGTTAGCAGATTTTCTTGAGTTCACGGAAGCAGCGAAGTACTACGATGTTTTGTAGATTAATGTTATCATACGTATACATCTCATAGGTGACATCCACGAAACTTGCGTTGTTAGTTTGTATCCGTGCCTCACACAGTGCTATTCCTACCGCGTGCGACGGCAGCCGTTCGCACATGTCCCACACCACACCACGCAACACGATGCAACACGGCTCAACACGTTTGCTTGTAGACAAGACTCGACACACGCTGCAACAACGCTCAACACAGTGCAACAAGACAGAGCTCTGGATCAGTGTTATATTTTCTTATACATTAATGAAACTGATTAGTAACTTATATTGTCGCTATTGAATATATAATATTACCAACGTATTTTGAGTGCTAAATGGAGGCATTTGACAATTCATGACTGAACCTGACTGGATTTATTTTGAAATAAAGATGTGCAGGACGTGCCAGGATAGGTTAGGGAAGGTTAGGTAGGTCAGGCTAGGTTACGATAGGTGCGGTTCATCTGCATATTAATAGGTGTCTAACCTGACTTAGAGGCACACGCATCTTAACAGAACCTCAACAAGGTCATATGCTATACCGGCGTTAGATATTCGAGGGCTCAAGTTCAGAAACCACCGTTGTGCTCCGCAGTTAGCTTCAGCCAGCAGGTGTGGTGTAGTCTCCTGTTGGCTGTGGATCTCTAAGTTACTCTGCTCTTCCTCGTTCTTGTATTTAGAATATTTTGTAACTGTATAAAAAGGCTGCAGCCATAATAGAAAACCGCTATTATTTCAATTCATATGTTCTTTACGATCATGAACTAGCGTTCGATGTACAGACCAATCAATTTTGAGATCGCACAATTGCAATTTGGTAAAAAAAATTATATTTTTAGCGGTTAGTTATATGTACTTTTTTGCAGCACTAAAAGACTAAAAATTTTAGTTGAAAACGGCAATTAACAAACATACTTGCATAGTTAGAGCAAATAACAGAAAAATCTTAAGGTTTTGCTACCTTGAGAGAGATTTCAAGCATTGTTTCTGGTCGTAGCGTTTTGCTTGCCTGCGTAGTTATCGTTTTTTCTATGGTGAATGCGAGACTCTGCAGCAGTAAAAGTGTGTGCCTGTAAGTCAGTTCTGCTAACCCTTGTACAGCATATAACGCTTGTTTGTTCCAACGAATACTCCTATACATATGTGCAAACGAAAGCCGTAGAGATGGCCACTTCGGCGAAAACGTTTTGCACGCCAAGCATCGCAAAATTCCTAACTGTATTATACAGTACATGCGTGCAGAAGGGCCCGCAACGAAGAAGACGTCTAATTAATAAGAATACCGTCTATAGAGAATGGTTGACAATGAATGAGACGTTAATGAAATCATTAAGAGTATCGTATGCAACGAAGCGCTGACAGCAATTAATGTGGCCGTAAAATAACAAACATACGTTACACAGGAAAAAGCTGACCACAAATAATAACATCAAGAGCAGTACCATGTGTACTTAAGGAATGATGGACTACAGCGGATGAGACCTCATATATGCTGTAAGTTTATCCCAATATACTCAACATCAACAAGAAATTTTTTAAATATAACAACAAGAGAAAGCCAAGAGACTTAGGAGATTAATGTGGCTGCAGCTGGCAGCAGCTTCTGAAGTGTTGACATGCACGCACCATTGCACACCTCTTTAAAAGAGCTACTCCATCGCTCAAATGTGCAAGGACGGGCAGATGAAGTATGATATTTGCAGATTACCGAGGCGTCTTTGCTCAAAAAATGGCAGCTCTTGCTTGGTCACAGTCATTTATTAGAACCGTTGACAAGGCGCTATTGTTTGTTTGCATAATTTAAACTGTTAACAAAGCTTGGTAAAAATATTTTTGGTGCTATATCATCAATTCACTTGGCGATTGTGACTTGCAATTACATAAAGATATATGGACCCTAGCTCCACCAGAGTATAGATGCATTAACTTATAATACAGTGACTGCTCAAAATAAAAGTCAGTTTCTATGTACATATAACAATGCAAGTTTTTTTTTTTGGAGAAGAGTGTACTGGTTTATTGGACTTTTAGCAGTAATGTGTCGCAGATTTTTCAAAAATTTGTAAAATCATGGCGTTCACTTGTTTGTTGTGATTGTTTTTTAGCAGCAACGCTAATGAAGAACATCGGGCAGGTGTAACATCAGTCTTAATTGCCCCATATTCAATTTCCAAACGATCCCGGACTATCCCCTCGGGGTGTGATGGCCAAGAAAAGCTAAAGTTTCAGCAGCTTGTATTTATTGCGACCAGTGTTGTATTTTCCCGCGCCTTATGACATATCCTTCGCATTCTTACGACCTTTCGGTTTACCCAAGGGTCCCAGGGGGTCCCAGGCAAGTAAATNAAAGTTTCAGCAGCTTGTATTTATTGCGACCAGTGTTGTATTTTCCCGCGCCTTATGACATATCCTTCGCATTCTTACGACCTTTCGGTTTACCCAAGGGTCCCAGGGGGTCCCAGGCAAGTAAATTGACTAAAAAGATTTCCATTTGACACGACGTGCATACAATACAACAATACGATATCGTTCGAGCATCTGCGTCACTTGTGTTTGAGCAAACACAATCGCACCAATTTAGAGACGCTCCACAGAGTCTCATTTATTTTGCACCGCAGTGTGAAAAAGGCAGGAGTGCAATCGTAAACTCGATCAGCGCACTAAAATAAGAGGGAGGGCGCAGCGCTCGACGCTAAGGCCTATGATAAAGTTAGCTTTTTATTGCGATGTAAGTGTCAACAGCGCACCTCGATGTTGCATTGTTGGGGGCTCTGCAAAGACTCGGAAACCGCCGTGTCCCCACCAATGGTGCGCCGCTGCGGAGGCATGGCTACCTCGGCAACTGCGGGATGAAGCGCAAATCTTTGTCGCTACATGAAGCCAGGTAAAGAAAAACAGAACTGATTTTATCTTTGTACAAATCGCGTGACTGTTCCGCACCTGAGTATCGTAGGATTAAAGAAGGTGAGGTGAAAATAGTCAAGTGATGAAAATCAGTGTTTACAGAGCAGTGGAAAGAGGAGTACGGACGCGTGTTCTCGTACTGTGATTTTTCCTGTAGCTTTGGATAATAATTTACGGAAAACAAGTGAGCCAGTAATATCAGGATGGTTGTTTACCTAGCACTTATCTAACTATTGGTCATTATAGTCAAACCAGCGTAAGGAGTCCGATCGGCGTTGCTAAGAACGCAAAGCAACTTGGCCAAATCTCACTTAAGCGCGTGGTATAACTTGTCTCAATCAATAAAATTATATTTATATTCGAATACTCGAAGCGCATTAGTCAATAGATTAGAGTTGGCACTGCTGCGTTCAGTGTAGCCCCGCCTCTATAGGACTGCTAACGCTAGTTTGACTCTATACCGAACTGTATGGTCGATCAGATGATCGCCCTAGCTATAGACGTGTTGTCCCAACAGTACAGGTGATCAGCAGACCATACTTCTGTTCAGTGTACGGTAGCAAGATAAGTAATAAGGCTATATACTTTATGATGCTGAAATTAGTTGGGCTAACGCTTTAGGATATTAATTCTGAATAGTAACGTGTTCACACAAGTCTAGATATACTGTGCAAGAAAAAGAAAATACTCGTATAATATTAGCTTGATACAAATTAATAAGTACGCTTATAGGGTCCTCTCTGAATAAAATGACGTCAGCATTTTCTGCACAGAATGCAAGTAATGAGCTAATGTACCACAAAAACTTGAATGATGCCTCACAAAGCCACTGAAAGATAGGAAATATTACGAAGCTGTAAATATGCAGTGGCTCCACAGTCATAAAATAAAGGCAATGATTACTCACAAAATTCCCGTTTTCTTGGCTTTTCTTTGTGGCTCTGCTCTGATGAATATATTTCCCATTCTTTTGTTGATCTTCTGCTCACTTTTCTCATGTGCTCAGAGTAATTTTTTTTTTTTGCTGTGGGAAGCAAGTAAAATTTGCTATTAATTTTTTTTTTATGCTACTGCTTAGAGGCACTTCAAATGTTTTCAATACAGTACGTAAGTTTGATTTCCTGTCAGGCAAAGTAGCACCCCTTTCGCCCTTGAGAATATCAGCTAACTAGAGCACTCTGAGAGCGCATACCTCCGCCAAGCAAGGCAAGGGTAACGGAAAAGTCAAATTGGTTCTGAGACCATGATTTCCTTTGTATCAACACCAAAATCTAATCATTCTGCCTTTTAACAGTATTAACAGTTTCAGTAATTTTCTTGAAGATCTGCTCATAATTTTTTGAGTTATTCTGCTAACAAACATTCTGACAGACATAAGTCAAACTCACAAACAGATCAACCCGTCATCACCAAAATTCAATCATTCATGTCTTTCAACTTTCCGAACAACTCCGGTAAATTTCATAAAGATCCGTCCATAACTTTTTGAGTTATGGCATTAAGAAAAATGAGACAAACAAACGGACGAATGGATCATCACCAAAAGTTAATAATCATCTGTTCCTCCTAATATCCTTATAGCGCGTCTTTGTAACGCTATAGGTAAAGCGGGATCTAGCTCTACCCCAGGCTACAAATGGAGAAAAAGTCATATTGAACTAATATTTTAGTAAGTTATAAAACTTAATTGCTTACTGTATATAAAAGGAAAGATTTAGAAATAATATGCATGCATTTTTTAATAATTAGTAAAAGTTTAAGCTAATACATATAAAAATGGGAATTATTTTTATTGCAAAAAAGAAAAAAATATTGTTTCAAATTAGTTTTGCAACTTTTTATTGATTTCTAGATACTAACTATTGAAGCAACGAAGTATGAATTATAAGCAATAAAAAGTATAAAAATATCACATATTTATGTCGTTTTTGCCAATTATATTCTCTTTTATGGCATGATGCACTTCCTTTCAAGTATATGTCCAATATATAGATGTAGTGTCTTCTTCATGTGTGGTGCTTACTTATTGTGGTACCTATCTTTTTTTTGCAGTGTCCAGAAGATCTACATTCATTTTTAAGATCACTTTTCAATAAAGTAAATTTATTTTCCTTATTTGATATAAATTAAACATAACGTCTTGAAAAATAGCAGTATCTTGCATTGTAAGGAAACGTTTCTAGTTGCACAAGTTCATATGCATAAAATTCAATCAAGTACTGATTTTCCTTGTTTCGAACACACTGAACACAAACATTTTGTAAGAAACTCAAACAGTATGGTAATGTTTTCCTTTATAACTGTAATAATTAGATTTATTAAGTGATACGAATTTGTGGATTTATTAAGTGACATGATACTTTTTACCACTCTGACTTGTTTTTTTTTAATAAACCTGTAATTTTTAGGATATGACACCTTAGTTTTTACTATAAGTTTTAGTTTTTTTCCTGGACTCATTCAGGAAAGTGTTTGAAAATCCAGAAATTGATGAATGGTATGCATATATAAAGCTATAGTTGGGGTCACAGGCGACCAAAGAATGTTCATATTGCCAATATTACTCACCCTGTTTTTCTCGTTTCATGTTATCCTTCAAAACCTTGTACTATGAGGATATATGGAGCAACAAGCAAAAGCTGCAAACAGAAATATAAAAAAAGTTAAAATAAAAAATTGGCGTTACTGTCACCCCGCTATACCTATCCAGGGTTAACAATCCCTGTCAATTTCGTCAAAATCCGTCCATAAATTTTTAAGTTATCTTGGAGACAGATAAAGAGACAAACAGACAGACAGGCAAATCGGACGAAAACATAACCTCCTTGGCGGAGGTAACTATATAGTTCTACATCATGAAATTCATTAGCTATGACTTAGTTTTTCATTATATACTAGAGCAAACAAGCAATAACTTCAAAACCGAACAATAATTTCGTGCATGATTGGGAAAGAAATGGGAATTTTTTATTAAGAAACGCTTAAAAGCAGCATCCAGAGTACACCAATTTTGAATCATTCAACAAAGAAAGTACGCATTCATTATATCAATCCAGTTAGTTAATGAACTTATCTCTGAGGAACAGGAGCAATGTAGCAGCGGCTTATACTTTATACATTGACAGAGCGAAAGCGATGCTGTATAGGAGAGATTGTACGAAAGCCTTACATGTGTGTCTGCGCCATAAGTGCTAAGTCTGTCTGTTCGAGATGATAGTTCCGTCTCAGACTGTTGCCGCTAGAGGTTGCGATATGCTGCAGGTCGAGGGTTTTGAGAAGACTTTTGATCTTCCTGTGGTGGTACCATAATACTATTTAGACCCAATATGGCGGGTACTTGCTGCGACTGCTGCAGCAGCAGCTCAACAAAATTAAAAAGAACTAGAACGCAACAATTATGGCAGTGTATCTATCTTCCCTTTGTCAGAAACAATCGTAAAATCGGCATTACCCAGAATGATAGCAAAAAGGAACTCAGGTGTGTACCAAGTATTCTTAATTTGATTAACTTTACCTTAACGGCAAACATTTAGACTTGAAAGAAAAAAAAAAAACCTTAGGCAACAGCGCGACCCATTACAAACAAGTCGATGGGGAGTACCGAATGTCTTGCAGCAAGAGCAGAAAAGGGAAGAGTTCCGAAGTGGCCCAGATATGGAAGTGTTGGTGTCCGGCGCACTGCAAATGGTCACGCCATAAGGGAGAGAGGCCAGCAAAAAGCCATATACGTGGAGGCGTAGTAGTAGTAGTGGTAGTAGCCACTTCTTGAGCGGTGCGCCAGAAAAACTGGCTGCCGGAGCATATCGGTGTACAGAGGTGATCTGTTCCTCCCACGACCACACAGCAAAGGGTGGGGGCACTTACTGAGCAGACGCCCCTGAGTATCGCAGCTTCTCTATACATGTAGTGCCCGCCCACACTTTGCACTCAGGTCTCTCTCATAGAACACACTTAGACGACACTCCATTCGGTGCATGTCTCGTTCTCCTAGCCATATTTTAAAGCTCTTCGGGGAATCACCCTTAATAAAACTACGATATAAGCACCGCAATCAAGTTCTACGGGAATAAAACGCTATAAACCAAGCATTTCGTCCTTAATGAGAACACTCTCTTGTGTTTGTCAAACTGAAGCAGAGCGCAAGTAACTCGCATTGTTATTGGCCTTGGATGGAACCGTCAAGGAGCTTCCTCGCGATCGTGGCATATGGCATTTAAATTCATTCACGTCACTGATAAAAAGGTGGGATCTACACTAGTGCAACTGCGATGCCCTTTAAGGAATATATTTGGAACGCTATTGTTCTGTGACTCTCATACTAGCACAAGGAAATTGTCTCCATAGAATGCTAAATGAAGCGAGGCCCGCACTGTAACAAGGCAAAGTAAACCGAATGATTTTCATACAATAAGTCCCATACGCTTGCAGCATAACTGGCTGCTTTATTCTGACCTTAATTGGCAGAATTTATTATGCATAAATGCAGCAGGCTTTTTTTGGTAGTAGACTAGACAGCATACCGTCTATGGGCACGGGACTGAGGAGTCTGCGGCATGAAAGTGACTGGCTGATGGGAAGTGTAGTATGTTATCTGTTGCTTCACAAGTACTGCAAACTACAGTACTTCACCTGATGAGAAATTAGTTTACTGAGAAAGAGCAGATGGCACAAACCTTAGCTAGACAAATTTATTTTAGTTGCGAAAAGTAGATGCAAATGCAAATATGTCCTGCTCCTACCTCACCATTGCTATCTTAAGATGCTTTGCCCTCGACTGTTTATAACTTCTTCTTCTCTGTAGGACCAGTTATCGAATTTTTTTAATTATTAATACTTGCAGTAGCAGAAAAGTTTAGAGCTCTATCTCTCTCAATGCCAAGAGGTCAGACATTCTCTTCCCAGCCAGGGAAGCGAATCTTGACGTTCGAGAATGTGGCATCAGCGTCTCCGCCATTGACAATACACTGCGAAAGCAATGGACGGTTGTGTTGTCGCAGTTAGCGTAAGTCTTTCGTCTGACACTATAGCTCTGACAATCTGTGGTCGACTGATGCCGCGCCCTCCACTAGGTCCTAGCGGAGATTTATCGCTTCTACGAGCTTGTGAGTTTGTTAGTTGGTAGTGGGTGGTCATGGCGACAGTACTTTAATTGTCAAAAGGCGCTGGCAGCGAGCTCTAAGGCTACAATTGTCCAGTCAAGACAATGACAGCAACTGCAATCGAATGTTGAAAAGGCTACCATTCTTCATATGTGTCACTAGGTACCTGTATGAATCCCAAGAGGAAGTAGAACATTGGACTCACTGCCCCCTGTGCATTACGCGCATCAGCATTTAGTATGAGAATTCTTCATGGAACTGATACGTTTGGGAGTTTACTGCATGAACGTCTTCTCCCGCAAGATACAGTGATATGTAGTTAATTACCGTTGCTTAATTGCTGCGTTGAAATTATATGAACAACTAAACTTGCGAACGATATCAAAGCCGGTTCGACCATCGCATAACCTGAGAGTTTCACACACTGATGCTCTAATGTTAAACTACTACTCACAATATTGACATTGCAGCTACACCATTAAAAAGAAGATAGAGTACGAAAGGCTTTAACATGTATCAGCTCCAACTGCTGGCAAACATGCCGCGCACAGAGAGCGTACATAAATATATGAAAGATATTGGTTGAGAACAAAATATCCGAGTTACAATGGCAGTTATTGTCACTCCACAAAATAAGTTATTGGGTTTAAGAAATTCAGATACCCAAACTCCCAAACTGTAGTGCCCCTGGATCCACCGAACATGTTGGTTGGCTTAGATATATAAGCAATAAAAGCGACACCGGTGCAGTCACGCCATTGTTGCGACGCAGATAGACGCCTATAATGTATAGTGCGTATCTGTAACCCAGTATAGTTGTACACACGATCCGAGAATGATTAACCGAGTTCGGCTGGACCATTACTAAACTTTTGCCAAAATAATTTTGTCGTGAAACATAGATGAAGTGGATGTGCTTTTTGGCGTTTGAGCAGCTAGAAACAGCTAGCTATAGTAGGGCAGAGCAAAGCACTTGTTAAGAGCTGTTCGCAATATGCGTTATCACTCATACATTGCCACTATCAGAAACGTCAACGGTTTACATTATTAAACTTAACATAACTCAAGGTACCCCATGCGAAGAGTCTCTCCTCGCAGCGCACTTCCAATCGACTCGGACGACCTACCAGTTAACCCAAAACTTATCCGCAAACTCGTAATGACTCCAGTTTATGACTTCCATGTGACACCGCGATATTTACTGGCTACTCTTTCATGCTTATGCAGCTACCGATGACGCAAATGCTGCCGCCATCATCTCGGCTCTAATGAAGACGATACCAAATCTCGTCTTTGCATAAGTCAGTGTTCTCGTACCGTGAGGAGATGCCGCTCGAAATTGCTGCATCCTACGGTGCTAAACGTGATGCGTAAGACATTCGTGTGTTCTAAGCCGGCTTACTCATAAGCTTACTCACACACAATCTCTTGCAAGTCCGTGGCGTGTGTTTGAGTCGCGCAATGGGCGTTGATGGACAACAAAGATGACCTCTCGAGTGTAGCGCACACACTCATTTTATGGAAAATACGCCCTGTAGCATGAAGAGCTTGCAGGAAATTGCCGATAACACCCTGAAATTACAGACCTGCGTGAGCGGTAAACGTGTTAAGTGTGTACTGGTTATACAGGTGCCAAGCAAACGTGCAGAAACACAAGAGAAGGAAAATCTCAGGTTTCTAACGAGGCGGGAGCATGTAGAGACGTAAATAGGAACGGACGAGAAGCAAACGATCTCAAGTTCTGAAGAGCTTAGAGCAGTTTGCGAAGACTGATGGAATCATTTGAAGTCCGCACTCTTTAAAAGAAATTTTGTGGGTGGAGGCAGCTAAAATAGGCAACAGCGTTGATATTATGGCATGGAAGGAACGTAACTCCACACGCAGTTTAATGTTAGGAGCCGCAGCTATGTGAAAACTAATTTATAACCTGTTCTTTGTAGTGGAGACCTCGCAAGAGTCCTTGACGCTGCTGGCTTTGAGCGAGAGGCTTATTTATTTACCTATTTTTGTTTAGATATTAGTCAGAGTCACTGAATCATGAAAAATTCAACAATATCAGTACGAAAGACTGAGAAATGTTGACAAGCTCAAAAATATGAAGCTGGAGCGAGCGAAGCTGAGGGAGGCAAACGGTTAAAAAAGTGGCTGATGATAGAATTGTATTTAGTTTATTCCCATCTTATGAAATCTGTGATCAAATCATCTCTAACACTGTGGAAGCTGCGCTGAGTGGCTAAGGCATTCGTTTGCAGAAATTTAAGCCTGACCCTCCTGTGTAATTACGTATGACTGAAGTATCGGAATTAAACTCTCTAATGGACAGTTTAGAGGGTTCTACATATATCTAATACGGTAGGTAGCTTAGAAAATGAATATCGCATAACAGCAGACTGCAAATGAAACCTTTAGGCTGCAAACTTTTTATACAGCGAGGAACACTTCAGTTCATATTTCCATCAACTATAATTAGGTGAAAACGTAAATCAGTATCCGGTTTCAAGTTTTTTTATTGTACTGTAGTGGAAAATAGTTGTAAGTAAGCGATAGCTGTTAATAACTACCATGGTGGTGCTTTATACCGAAGACTTGCAATGCTCCAAGCTAACGGTAGGTTCCGCTGGAGAACAGGATTTTCGGGAGCATAGCCGTCTCCTCTGTTCCACATTCGTAGATACCGCCCAAGAAAGGCACTTCGGCAGTAATGCGGCGATTTTGCAAAGGTAACATTCCACGGAAAATAATACACCACTGCAGTAATTCTGCATACCAAAGCTGCAGACTTGAAGCAACTCACAGTAACAGTTGTGCAAACCATGGCTGTAGATGAACGGTGTCTTACAGACACTGGGCTGCACATCAGTACCTATTCCTCTACAAAAAAAGAAACACATATGAACAGATTCACAGACTACCGAGTACAATATGACGTAGACCAGCAACATCTGAACTCAATTGTAATACAAACCAATTGCGCATCAAGTCCAGAGGGGCCGATAGCAACAGCATCTGAGACCATTATAGCAACCAAGACCCCAGTACTGGAGAATAACACAAGCACAGCACCACTGCATCAGAGACCAACAACACTGCAGACGACAGCATTGTAAACGAACAGTACTTCTGGCCAACAGTATTGTAGATCTACAGCGCTCATACGAAAAGTACTATTAACCCAATAGTAATACAGACCAGCAGTACTTAACAACACCAACAGTGCCACAGATCAATGGTACTGATAACCAAGAGCATCTCATACCAACATTACTGCAGGCCAATAGTACATTATGCAAACAGTATCTCAGATCAGTGGTACCACAGACCAACAGTACCTGATCGAGGAAAATAGAACGTAAACCAACAATTTTGCAGACCAACAATAATTTAAACTAGTAGCACATCAGACAAACAGTGCTGCAGACAACAGTACCCGAGGCCAACAGTGCTGCAGACCAACAGTACTGCAGACCAACAGTAGTGCAGTCCAACAGCGCTGCAGACCAACAGTACTGCAGACCAACAGTATCTGAAAGCAGCAGTACTGCAAGCCAACACTACTACAGACCAACAGTACTGCAGACCAACAGTGCTGCAGACCAACAATACTGCAGATCAACAGTACTCGAGAGCAACAGTTCTGCAGACCAACAGTACCCGAGAGCAACAGTACCGCAGACCAACAGTACTGCAGACCAACAGTACTGCAGACCAACAATACTGCAGACCAACAGTACTCGAGAGCAACAGTACTGCAGACCAACAGTACTACAGACCAACAATACTGCAGATCAACAGTACTCGAAAGCAACAGTACTGCAGACCAACAGTACCCGAGAGCAACAGTACTGCAGACCAACAGTGCTGCAGACCAACAGTACCCGAGAGCAACAGTACTGCAGACCAACAGTACTGCAGACCAACAGTACTGCAGACAAACAGTACCCGAGAGCAACAGTACTGCAGAGTATGCAGATTAGGCGCTGTGTGGGCAGCCGCGGCAGGGCGTAGTCCCGCTATGGCAGCGGCCGCACGGCGCTGCTGCGCCCCAGACTGCACTCGCTACTCGCCTAACCACGTCCGTCAAGCCGCTGGACGACCGTCAACGGAAACCCTTCTGTGTCTCAAACTGCTGTACTGCGATATGAGGCTGTCTTTGGAACATTATTGTACATTATCCTAATTACTTTGTCTTGCCAGCTGCGGATCTCTGCAGAAGTATTTCAACGGTAAGCTATCTAGTATGTTTCAGAGAAGACGGTGATATTCCCAAAGCAATCAGCCACTACCCAGACGAATGGACAATCGTCAAGCCAGTGAAGAGCAGAAACATAACTCTGATGTGCCACTCCCAGAGTCAGTTATCTGAGTACTGAGTGGACTGGACAGAGTACCGTTCACGTTTTGACTACTATTCAAGTTTCAGTGTACCTAGTAAGGGCATTGAGCTGGTGTGCCAAGTTCCATCTGTTGAAGCGATTGCAGTGTCAAAGTAGCTATCTTGGTGTAAAGAGTTGGGATTAGACAGTGTAGTTCATTTAGACTTGCTACTTGCTTGATAGAGTAGTAGGGGCAGCAAACTCTCGGTATTGCTTAGAGCACTTGGATTCTTCTTTCGGAAAGTTAAGCAAGATTTGAAACATGAGAACATAACATTTTACCTAGGGTAGCAGCAGCAGCAGCAGCAGCAGCCTAGCGTGCTGAACTCATGAAACTGGACGTAGCGGGTTCGAATGCCAGCCTGGCAGGCGAGCCTTGAGGCGCTTGACGCGCTGAATCAGCAGTTGATAGGTATGCATAGCTACCGTGGAAGCACTTACCTTCCCCAGTAATGGAGAGGGTAAAGTGGCACGGGTCGTCGTATAAGAACCTTCCGTCAATGACGCCATAGTTCTTGATGAGCGGTGATCGACTGTAGCCGTGCTCTCCACTGGGGCCAGTTGGCTTATATTCGCAGCACGAACCAGTGCATGTGGGATTTCCAGTAGGTAGCGGTCCAATTAACGATACATTTACCTTAAACCTTTATAAAATCGCCAAAGATTATAAAAACTATATGTACACTTGAATACATTATACTGTTAGAAACTGTACAGAAACGAACCGTATCAGTTGGTGTATGTCATAGTTTGTTCGAAAACCGTACCTTCATCAAAGGGCTGTCATTATCTTCACGTGTCGTGCGAGCTAATTACCTCCGCCAAGGAGGGTGTTTGTCTGTCTCTCTGTCTGTCTGACTGTTTGTCTGTCTGTCTGTCACCGAGATAACTCAAAAAGTTATGAACCGATTTGGATGAAATTTACAGAGATTGTTAGGTAAGTTAGGAGGAACAGATGATTAACTTTTGGTAAAGATATGTCAATCCGTTTGTTTGTTTGTTTGTCTGCATCATTTTTCTGGATGCCATAACTCAAAAAGTTATGGATGGATTTTGATAAAATTAACAAGAGTTGTTGGGTATATAACAAAGAGTAGATAACGAAATTTTGGTAATGGTCCGTTTGTTCGTTCGTTTGTTTGTGACTGTTTTTAATTGTATGCTCGTTAGCACAATAACTCAAAAAATAATGGATGAATCTTTAGGAAATTCATAGGAGTTGTTAGTAATGGTGAAAGACATAAATGATCAAATTTTGGTGCAGATCGGTTGGTTCGTTTGTATGTTTGACTCATATTTGTCATACCGTTTGTTAACAGTATAACTCAAGAAGTTATGAGCGGATCTTCGCAAAAATTGAACAAGCTGTTATTAATATAAAAAGGCACAAATGATTAGATTTTGCAGTTTATGCAAAGAAAATTATGGTTTCAGAGCCAATTTGAATTTTTGCTACCGTTGCCTCACATGGCGGAGGTATGCACTCTCAGAGTGCTCTAGTATATTCTTTTTATCCGTTTTATTTAGTCTAATGCGTGCCGTACCTTACTCAAGTCTTTCAACTTGACTGCAGCACGCAAGAGGCCTATCAACTTCATATATAGAAAGGGTGCGAGGAAGTGAAAGCAAGAATAGCAAACACTCTGCCTGGGGTACTATAACATAGTTTAATATAACTCACCGTAGGTAGTCAACAGACGAAAGTTATACAGGAAATGTTCTCTACTCATGAAAATTTTCCACCAATAGCAGACACACTTAAGCTTTTAAGCTTCTGGTTGCGTATAAAGCAAATGTAAGCAGTTGTTACTGCGCACGAATTAACCCGACGTTGTCGAAAATACCATTTTTGTATCGGGAATGTTTTACTNATATCTCACCGTAGCTAGTCAACACCAATAGCAGACACACTTAAGCTTTTAAGCTTCTGGTTGCGTATAAAGCAAATGTAAGCAGTTGTTACTGCGCACGAATTAACCCGACGTTGTCGAAAATACCATTTTTGTATCGGGGATGTTTTACTATCCATGGAGCAACACCACATTTCCGCAACAAGCTATAGCAACGGTCAGCAGAGTGTCGACAAATTGTTCCGGCACCTCCCTAAGTTCAAAAAGAACAATAAGGCAGTTTGCCAGTCATTTCTTAAGCAGTGTTCTTAGTTGCTTCAGCTTAAAAATGTTCATACGAAAAATAGAAAAAATTCTTGGCGCTGCAAAGTCCGTCGCACTCCACGTAACTGCTTCAGTTTACTCCCGCCGTTCTTAATGCGTCGTGTATTGACCAAAAATCGACGACTTGCAAGTTAGTAAACAACACTTCTGTGCTCCAAACTCTGTCAATACTGGGGGTGTATTTGCTGCAGTTTCCTCAATCCTCTTCTGTATGACGTTCCCTGGAAAAAAATCGTGGTTGTAAAAATTCTTGAGCAACACGACCTTACCTCGAAATTCTCACTCGTAGCCATTTCTCCCGCAATACAGTGACTTCACTCATTTGTGTTCAGTGTCATCTGTCTCTAGCGTGAGAATCAAAAACTAATGTTAAAGACAGCTTTTAAGTCTGTAAGTACTTGGCTTCTCTCCACGTGCTGTATTCTGAGCAGAAGTTACACAAGCTAGACTTTATCAATCAATGAATACATTTTAGGTTTCCTGCGGACCGACACTACTGTGTTCCATAATATCATTCAGTAATTAAAATATAAGACCCAGGCAACAAGTAATGCTCTGAAGAACACTTTAATACTGGTTTTCAGTCCTTACGTGAAGTGAGATTGTATGATGTAAATTTAGGGATAGAAATGCTAGGTACCACAGAAACTATAGACTCACACAATATTATTGGCTTACCAGCACACACAGCAAAGCGCCTCCTAAGCAGCTTCGACTAGGAGTTGCAGTGCTGTACACGACGCAGTGCAGGACAGGATAATAACTGGCAGTAATTGTCTCTCAATTCAAAAGAGAGATGATGCAAAGAAGAAAAGGAAGATGGCATGGAAATTCTCGTACGGAATGTCACCGAACGTGGAAGCAGCGTATTGGAAAAATGAGGCACAATAAAGTGTAGTACGAGCATTAAAATTGAACAACTAAGTTAGGCTTGAATACATAAACTTTTTGAAGTTCCATTTCGAGTTAACTTAGCCTATGGTGTCCGTCATTGGGGGCCCCAGTAAGTATGTAGTAACACAGGGTACGCTGACGACCAGTCTACACGATGTAACTTTAGTGCGTTAAAGTTCTAACACGTTTCGAGATATTCCCATGATCGCGGAAATTCCCTATTCCCTAAAGTCCATGGATATCTGCTAATAACTTTCCGCTAGGATTTTACGCATAAAATTTGAAACTCAACCTCAACTTTTATTGTAAGCAGGTAGAAGCAAACTAAGATTTATCTGGTGATCTTTCGCATAGCTCTGCATTCACAGTAATGCGTGAAAAAATAGGAGGTAACAGAGTAAGAAAATCGAATATCTGGAGAAGTAGGCGAGGAAATGAGCGTAGCCTGAACAAAATTTGCGCTTTATGACGGGCCCTAACCAAAATCTACGAGTCAGCTCTGACCTACAACAATGAACAATATAGAGACTGACATCTAAAATAAAATAATTATTTTCATCGCACCGATCTCCATGAAATTTTCGTTGTATTCTCTTCAAGTGAATTTACTTCTGCAAATTTTAGTGGGAAAAGCATGGCAAAAAAACGATAAAGTATTGTTTATGTAGCTGTTTGAAAAATATAAGATGCACAAAATGAATGAACCTTTCAAATCAGCCTCAGAATGAGGTTTTACAGGAACAAACTTTCTTGCCGTGTTTGTGGACCTCTGCCTCAAAAAATTGCATTTCTGATATTGGAAAGCCATTCGAGAGTTGATGACGCCCTCAGGCAGTAGGATATTTTACTTTAAGACGTAGGGATTGGCCTTGCTGCTACTGCCAGACTAATAAACAGTTGGAAGAGCATAATTTGTTGAATGTTGAAGCCATGAAACCTGGGTATCCCTCTAAGGCACGCGCTCAAGATTGAGTGATGCATAAGCTGTCAATGAATGATCGTTTTGACACTGCAAAGCTGGCATTGAGCCTCAGCAAGTTCGTGAAAATGATAAGCGTGGTTGTTGGACGACAGAGACTCGTTGACTGCGCGACGGAGGGATTTATACTGGATCTTCCGCTGTGAAACGACTAATCACTTTGTGTACCATGTCCCCATGTCTACCTTATGAAGAATATGTATTTTAAATCAGCAAAAGAAATACTAAAAGCGAGACTTGCCCCTGCAATGAGCTCTCCACATGGACCAATAATTAATTATTGTCATGTGACTTGCTGCGATGCGAGTTAAAGCAGCTCGGTCAGGTCCGTTGGCAAGCAGCAGTTGAGTCTACTCAGATGATGTCAAGGTGGGAGATCACTGCCCGAGTGCTTGAAAACTACTAATGTAAATTTGGTGACGGAAGTGTGGCGGTGTGGGGAATGTGCTGTTCCGCTAGTGTAGGGCCCTTGATCACCTAACAGAGCCCAGTAAATGTTACAACGTCCAAAACTATTGCGCAGTAGTATGAGAATACTTTAAAGCTGATATTACGATTTCCTGAACCCATCTCTAAATGCGACAACGTTCCTGCTGCACAGATAAACACGTCAATCTATTTTACTAATCTCAAACTGCCCATCCCATGCCTTGGCCAGCTTCAGGTGCCGATCTCAGTCCCATTGCAAACATAGGATAAAAGTTTCAGGTAATGCAGTAAGATGGTGCAACCAACCACGGTGGTATTTGTGGCAAACATGCTGGGAATCCTGGAACAGAAACACCTTGGCGCACTGCGACAGAACAGCAACGTCTAATGATTGTGAATGCCAAGAAGTTATTGACAGCAACGGTATGTATGCGTCTTACTAATGGCCTACGGTAATATTACTACTAATTGTTAGTAACTACGTAAAAAAGTTTATTTGTTCCTTTTTTCAATTTCGTACACCTTACATTTTTTCAAGTACACGTGGCTCTCAATGTATCCATCTTCTGCATTGCTTTTCCAAACAAAGCTTAGAGCAGTTGAGAGGATTCCTTTGAAGTTTCCCAGAATTCGGGGATAACTAAATATAATATTTTAAAACTTTCGTTCTCAACGTTTATTCGTTCACTGTGGCACGTACAGCCCAGAGTAAAAGCTGAGACATCATTTTAGGATGAATTCATGGTTCATCAGTACTGAGCTCGACTGATTACTATTGCATTTGCGTCAGATGAAGTGAAATCCGGCATCCGTAGAGTAATGCACCGATTCGTAACTTGTGCCCAGACTACATTCTGAATTATCTATAACCACCCATCGCTCAATTATTCGCTTCCGACGATACTACCGAACTTAAAAACCGGAGTTGACCACCCAAATGAGGAAGGTCTGCCCTGGTGTTCAGCTGCTTACAGTGAACAGTAAACTGGAAGGCGGAAGCCTAAGCGTCTTGACAAAAAGGCGCCGTCAGCTTTTGAGACCAAATTTACAGCAGGAAAATTCTTCCAGAAATTTAGCGCTGTCTCTAAGAGCATCTCTATGCGCTGCCTAAACAGAACAATTAATTTAATTCCTGTGCATTTAGACTTTACTGTATGTTCCGAGAGCCTTTAGTAATCAATCCGTCCAAGCCATTTTTCTCTTCTCAGTAAACCCTCAAGTAATTTTAAATAGTTTAATGTCAATGAGTTCATAAATATGGGCGGATATTCAAAGGGCATACGAGCCGTAGCAGTATATTAGAGCCAAAAGAAGTTGCACACAAAACAGGATTCTGAGCCGTGGCTTTTATCTTGCTCTGGGAGCGCGGTACGATACCACTGCCTTCGTCGGTGTTGCCATATGAAGCTCGGCAGTCCCGCTACTTCGTAGTGTAAACTTGACTAGATTTATTGAACCACACGGTCTTTAAGAAAAGGTGTCATCGTAGCGCTG
The DNA here is from genome assembly GCA_001587735.2 of Parhyale hawaiensis. Lineage (NCBI taxonomy): Eukaryota > Metazoa > Arthropoda > Malacostraca > Amphipoda > Hyalidae > Parhyale > Parhyale hawaiensis. Next base: position 10,307,393 of record LQNS02277275.1, on the reverse strand, counting down.
CGTTGCTACACCTAAGTAGCTACAGCTGCGGGGCATCCAAAGTGCATTTGTCCTGTTATGGGAGAGCGAAGGGTACGGGCGACATCAGCTCGCATTTTCCTCACGCCTGCAGCGCTGCACTACCAGCAGCTGATCACTATTGGTTCTGGTAAAGGTAATGTCGTCTTAGCCGCACACTTCATTTAGGAAGCTCACGTGCACTGATTCATACTGCAAATAAATCCCCACTAGGGCCCATGAGGATGCACGAATCTGTCTAAGTTATGGCGTCACAGACGGAAGACTGTGCTAACGACAACTGTGTCCCTCTTGGCCCGATCTTCCCAATTTTTGGCTAGGCCAGCGCACCTCGTAAGTGGTAGATGAATAGCAGAAACGCTGACACTGCATTGCCGAGCGTAAAAATTTCTTTCTTGGTTTAAGAACAGAGCGCCTGACTTCTTGACAACGAAAGAGGCAGCACTCCTAAACACTCAATCACTGGGGTATGAGTCTACTGTAAATCTACAATTAACACACATGTTATCGAACAAAATTACAACATTTGGCTTTAGTTCAACGATAATATCCAGAGTAGTGGCACTGCAACGATATCCACTGGATGCATAGCACGCTCTAGACCTGTGAATTTCTGCGGACGAGGTCCAGGTGCCGTTCTTCACACAACCGATCTTGTGCAAGGGCGACATGACGCTCAGTGACAGACAGAGAGCTCACAGCGTATCATCGGTACAATATTCGCAAACCGCTCACAGCCGGTTTCACAAGCAATTTCGGTTAACTTTAAGTCCAGTAAGTTTTGTTTTAACTTCGCAGGTTCAGTGCCAGTGCACATGGCGTTCGGATGTGATGGGGCATTTTGCTGAACAACAGCGCACCTCAAACAGAGAAGCTATTAAAATATTTTTTGGCTCGTGCAACACCACTATTTCCCATTGAAACTTGCACTTGACAAGTGCGACCAAAGAGGTCTGAGTAACTATCGCTAATCCGCTTACTGACGTTTACAATAGTTTCTTAATATTCAATCATAGTACTACTTGATTGCGAAGCGTTCGAATCTCTATAGTACTAAGTACATATGAAAATTGACAAGACATTCTTGATAGTTTTAGGTTTTGTATGCTTCGAAGTGTTACAGTGAACGATATCTGAAAAGCCTTTAGACGTCCTAGGTCATTCTGTTTACTTGGTATCCCAAGAAGTGTACAGTTTTCTATCATACGTAGTGTCACTTGTTTCCGTGAGGTGAGCATAATGTCTACCTCTCGTGACGGGAAACATCAAAGCACCCAATTAACCGCTCCATTTCTTGCCTACGGTACACCTCTAGCCACGTCGCCTTCAAAAGTGGCATCGTCTTGTATTCTCACTCCAAGGTCTCTTATTTTTTATATCAATTTCATCACACGTCGTGTAGGATGTTGTTTTGATAAGGGAGAAGTTTTCTCCGTATTGTAAGCTTTATTTTCAAATTACGTTTGCTGCTGTCGTATCATAAGCTCATGCTGAATGGCGTGTGGAATATACTTCAGAAGTTACAATTTCGACCAGAGAGCGCAGCGATTTCTAGGTCCTTTAGTCACCAATTGCAAGGGTTCTCTGTAAATTCACTAGGTGCGAGTCAATTCAAAGAGCGTAAATTCGTCGAAGAGTAAATTCATCGAGAGGTAATTAAAATAGAACAGGGAATGAAAAGAACGACTGAATGCACGGATAAGGGAATGAGAGCTACCAGAACGTACTCGACTTGAATAAGAGTAAATCGGAATAAGAGGGTAATGGATACTCGTAAACTAAAATATAAATGACGAAACACTTGAGCGGCTCCGGAACTTAGCCTATCCTAACCTAACCTAGCTTAACCTGATCTACTCCTGAGCACTTATCCTTACCTAAGCTAACCCATGTTAACCCAACCTAACGTTACCTAACCATACCTTTATCTAACCTAACCTCCACACGTGCTTATTCTATTTTTCGTATATTCCAGTCGCTCTCGATCTGGTTGCTCTCGTTCAGTTTCGCTAGCATTCAACTCTCCCAAATAAAAGTGAACAGTTACCAGTTGAAGAATTTATTATTCGATGAATGTACCGTTCGATGAATTTGTCGTGCTATGAATTTACCGTTCGATGAATTTGTCGTGCTATGAATTTACCGTTCGATGAATTTGTCGTGCTATGAATTTACCGTTCAATGAATTTACCATTGCATAAATTTACCATTCAATGAATTGACTATTCGATAAATTTACACCATTTAATGAATGTATCGTCGATGAATGAACCCGCGATGCATTATTGACTCCCTCCACCGAGTAGGCCTATATGGGGCCTAGTGCTCTATTGCACTCTATAGAACCAGAAGCGTCAAAACTGTTAGTAATGTAGTTATTTAAAAGAAAAAAACATTTAGCAGTAGAAAATTAACTTAATTTAAGGTTCAACGTAACTAACTGCGCATATTAATCAATCACAATCAGCATTTTTAGTGTGCCATATCAATATCTTCAATAGTTGCATAGTAATATTATGGTTCGTGCTTAATTTACTCGCAGTAATTTTAGTAAACACGTATGCTTTATTCAATAGTGACCGTGACTTCACATTCGGTTCCATAACGAGGGTGAGAATATAACATAAGTTTAACTTTTAACATGGAGCAACGTTTAAAACATTGTTCTACAACGAGACATCAAAATTGAATTAGAATATAGTTTTGCTCATTGAGAAGTGTACAGCACTGCGCTGGGCCGCTCTAGAGATATTCTGGCTACATTGAGCAGCAGCATTTCAACAAGTACTGGACATAAACTCATTCCGATGACACTTCTTAGTTTTCAAGTATAAGTGAACAATTATATTGAATTAGATAGGCTGTCGTCAAGCAATTAAATAGCAGTCTGCACACAGGTCTCTGCGGATTGCAGGTACATTGTTAAGCCCAAGAAGTGTGGTATTTTGAATTTCTGTCATTCTTTGCATTGCTGTGATTAGTCATTATGCCTTTTACAGAATGGTGACTGCTGCAGTATCGTATACACTGCACGCTCAATTAATGTTGTCATAATGGTTTTATTAACGCGAAGCTATTCTAGAGTATATACTGAAATTTCTGGTTGACTTACATACCGAGACTCCCGATACTGAAGAGAAAAACTCCTCAGAGGGAGACCTCCCAAAATTGGGAAAGTCCAGAAAAGTAGACACGACACAGCGCCATCTGTAGTTAATTGTTACATTATAGCTGACTGCCATATTGAGCGATCAGCAAAAATGCATAATAAAATATACTTTATAGTGTATTGAACTAGAACTTCATAATTTCCTATGGTGTTAGCTAAAGAAATATTTTAGGGATGTAATTAAGGAAACTAGCGTACTTTAGATGTCGAACTGGTCATCTTGAAACGAGGACTTCTCCCGAGAGTGGGACAGAATGCAGGTCTGAGTCTTAGGGGTTACAGTACAGTATACAGTACTGCAACACACATTTCAATGTAAACACACATGCATTAAATAGTTTCAGCTGCAGTCTCCGCTGCAAATACGATGGTGAAAGAGAGTGAGAAATACAGGCCAAACAGTATGTCGATAGAAATGTGTGACCCATGCACGACAATGTTCCCACACAGGATCAAGCCTCAGCAGAACAGAAAGACGGGAAACAAGAGGAAACAGGATAAAGCATCATCAATAGAAATTGGCTTACACTAGCACTACAACTACTCATTGTAATAATTAATGAAGCCTTCCAAAACAGTTCATAGTTGTTAACAGAGAGCTATTGAAAATGGTTCCCTATTTGTGTGATGTCTGTTAAATCGTATCACCAAAGTGGCAGCAAAATTGTTGTTCCATAATCATTAGGAATTAGTACGGTACATTATACTTCTCGAAAGCAAAATCAAGCGGAGACGTTAGAGAAAATCTGTCATTTAACTAAAGCAACGAGCTCTATATAACAGAAAGCTGTTTTTAATTGAAAATATGCCCAGTCGTGCGGGCTTTTTCAAGTTTCTGACAATATGTGATTTTATTCAGCAAGTAGAAAACATTCAGTAAACTGCTGCGCCATCTGTATATTTAAGTCCTGTTCTGCATGAATCTCTCCAAGGATATTGAGTAAATTGCATCATCGACATAAATGTCCATAAAAGTTGCGCTTCCAGCATCGCACTTGCACTGTTTCCTGGCCAAAGTTCGCACAAGACCTTTTGTAATGGGCGAGTCGAGTCAACGGCGCTCCTGTACTAAATATTGTGCGAGATAACCCTGAATTTATTATCGTCAGTGCCGTGCAGTCTGCTCGATAAATAGTACAGCGAGGCATCAGTCTTCTACACCCTATGTATGGTCTGAACATTGCTTTGCCCTTTCCATGCGCGGGCTATCATATTCAGAAGTATTTAAAAATTGGGAATGTTTTGGAATGGGCACAGAATTAAAGTTTACACATAGTTTCTCAGTTTTACAAGCCTTCGTGCTTCACGCAGCGATTGCGTAGCAAATTTTCGTTGACGCCTGAACGTCAAAAATTACTTTGCCCAGAGAAATTACAGGCACATGAAAACGTTTCTGTAAAAGATTACTTGCGCAAGAAATTATATCTCGGTAACTGTACAGTTCCTAGTCTGCTATAGCAGTCAGTATATATTTTTATGGAGTACATTTTTGTTAGGCTGAGTGCTTTCGGTACGATGAATGTCAAGTAAAAAATGTAGATAATTTTGAAAGAAGGTCTTAAGAGCAATAATTCTTTGCAGAACTTGGAGTTTTCGGCAGTAAAATTTTGCTGGCTGTTTGTGTGTCTAATAGTCTCTACAATTATTCACCCGAACGTTTGTTCTTACTTTAATTCTGCTGATTTCATATTTCACTCCTAACTAAGTAAAAATAGCTTAAATGTTGGCTCAGAGCTTTGCTAGTAGCAGCAGCAGCTTATTTTTATTTTTTATAAGAGCCTCGGCTTGCACGGCTGCAGCTGCAAGAACAGTGGCCTAGAAAAGGCCAAGGCCAGCGAAAATGGACGCAGGGACAAGAAATAGGGTATGAATCCGCATCGAAAAGTCGATAAGGTGGACACATTAATTGTGTGTCAGAAATATACGATAGGAAAATTAGCGCTTTATTCTCAATTGCACAAATCTTGCTTACCAAAAACTTGTTCCCAGATAAACAATAGTGAACATAGCGTTTTTTGAACGAGCTACGAATCTTTTTCTGCAAATACGAGTATCGGCACCTATATACCCAAGATTTATTGGATCACATTGTCTAACATATGGAGAGAGGCAATGTTTGCTATTGTGCGGGACATTTTGTGACTTACATCAGTTGCGTATAAGAGGGTCAAAGGATGGTTTGGGTGCATGGTGAGGTCAGTAGGCACTTCACGTCTCGGTATCTTGTCAAGTGCTGATCACACGCACCGCCTCCTCACATTATGCGGTAGCCCGGCGCTTCACTTTACACGCGCGGTCTCTTCAATGGGTCTCTCATGGAAATTAATTACCTTGAATTCTACGTTGGTTTGTAACCAGCGCATGTACGAAGCGCTTTCTTTCGGTACTTGGAAAGAGTGTTTGAAATGCGTTGGAGTCGTACTTTCTGAATATAGGGCAGCATCAATGAACCATCAGGCTGACTTCAGGCAAGGCTTCAGTTTTTTTTCTAACAGATTTTGTTAAATTTTGGAGTCTCGCAGTTGACGACCACGGAATCAGTTCATTTTGCAGTCCCGTCTCAGTTTGTATACGACACGTTTGACAAAGAAAAATTTCGTGTCTCAATGCATTCTATGCTTAAGTTGACAAAAACTGCAGTCTGTCAGTTCTCTGCCTCCTGTGTGGCGAATTAACCCTTTAGTGCCTACTGTAAACATACTATATGTTGACATTACATATAGTGTTATTTCTAAGAAAAGTGATGATCAATGTAGGTACTATAAAGGGTTAATGGCAGCCTCCCTGCTCAGTAATGCCGGAGCTACACTACACAACGGCAGGCTCAACTAATGAGCTGATGTTGAGTTCGCGCGTCATCTCGATTGCTCAATGTAAGTCAGTAGGTAGCTAAGCCACTCAGCACAAAGGGATCCAATAAACACCGTCGCGTGTTTCTTTATATATTTGTATCATAGTGGGCCGCTCTTAATAAAGAGATACGCGAAAAATAGGTTAGATTGGAGGTTGAGTAGAGGACGAACGATAGAAAGGGAAAGGGGAAAGTTATTTTCACAGTGAGTAGAGGCAGTAACTATTTACCCGTACTTTTTTTTCTGCTCACAAAGCAGATTTTCACATGAGCGCAAGTATTTCGATCTGCTGAATTTGTAGCTTATTGTTGAGTACGTATGTATGTATGTGTCTGTTTAACTGATGCAGGGAGATGAGTGGTAGGTTGCAGTAGTCCGCGTACCATGCTTGCCTTTTATGCATTCTCAGTGATGGTCTTGCAGTCGCGCCTCGCTATGCATGTGGTCCCATGTTCGTATCCCATGGACCACCTACTCAGGGTTGTCGCGACCGGGGGGGGGGACTCACCCCCCCCCGCCAATAATCTATTTGTTTAGCACCCGCGAGAAAGCGAAGGGCGGTGATATTTTTTTCGTTGAAGATTTAAGTATATATAAACATGTATATTTGCATTCATAGATATAAATTTGTATATTTGTCTATCAAACTAAAAAGTAGTAGAAGGAGTTGAGCAACATTATTGATTTTTTTCAAGGAGTCTGGTGGGTTGACCTAGATGTGACTAATGCCAAAAAAACTATAAGTAGCTGGCCATAAAAAATGACGGTGGTGAATTTTGTTGTTTCTCCACCAAATAAGAGGCAAGAGTTGAGTCATAATGATATTAATAATTTTTTAGGTAGCTATAGTCAGGTATGTTGACTGAGATGTGATATCCCTTTGGGAAGCATGAAGTGATAAAACCTAGCCATCCGTTAAGTGATATAATGTTGACAATATGAAGTGATATAACGTAGGCACACTTGCAGTGATGTAATGTACGCACCCATGAAATTACATAACGTGAACACCCATGAAGTGATTTAACTCAGGCAACCAAAAAGTGATGCAATTTACAAAACCATAAAGTGATATACCGTCGCCTTACGTAGGCAACCACGAAATAGTGTAATATACATAGGAAGTTATGTGAAATGATAGTGACACTCACGAAGTGCAGCTTTAGATGGTTCCAGTAATGAAGGGTTGTATCAGCCCTAAATTAAAATGTTTCAACATTATTTATCGGCTATCTCGGTATCTTTATCTCATAGTTCAACATGCATTTTTAGTTCATTGTTACCAATGTAGTATTACTTGGTTTTAATAATTTTTTCAACATTACGGGATTTTCTTAACCTCCCTTTTGTTGCGTGAGGCCAATGAGATGAGATTTACCGCAAGCTCTACGTACTTCAATTTCTGAGGTTATTGCTTCAAATCCGTCATTGGAACAACTCAATTGAATGTGATATTAAAATACATTACGTATAGTGTCTATGAGCCAAGTTTTCTATGAAATATTTACATTCCTAGAAATTATTGATTTTCAATTTTTCTTGGTGTCCGAAGGCATGATATATATCGTCTACTGAAGATATATGATTGTGAATTCAGATTCCCTGGTCTGCAGCGCATTCCTTATGGTACGACGAAGAAATTAATCTTAGTTTGAGGTCTCTTTGATTATTAGAACTCGTTTTATTAACACTTACGTAAATTGGCCTCCAGGTCCAATTGCGATTCTACCCAATTTCAGTCCCCAGTGGTGTATTCATGGGTAAATACATAAAAATGATCAACTTTGAAGAGGAATCCCAAAAAGTCTTAGCTTGCCTGTCTAACTCTGTAAGCACGAATTTTTATCACCCGCGAACGAAGTGAGAGAGGTGATATTTTCGTTGAAGATTGTAGTAAATATATATATATTATGTATATTTATTTGCAAATATGTATATATATGACTGTCCATCCAAAAAGTGGTGGAAGGAGTTGAGCAGTGTTCATAATTTTTTGTAGGGAGTTTGGTGGGTTGACCTAGATACGACCTATGCAAAAAAAACTAGGCTTAACTGACCATAAAAAATGACGGCGTTGAAATTTGTTGTCTGTCCACTCAAAAAGAGCCAGATTGTATTAAGCCACGAGGCGTTCTATTTTGTGTTATTAGTGAAGCTTTATTCTCTGGGATCGGGGCTGTGCCCTAACCTTGTTAATCAAAAATGATTGCGTTAAATTTCCCCCACCGCGGGTGATGGTCTTACGCCAAGAGGCGCTGTAGCTATAATAACTTCGGACAAAATTTACATAATCGAAATTCACGGTGAAAATGTCATAAATTATAGATGATACCTATGAATGCTAGTAATACTAACTGCGAGGTAAACCAACTCCAAAAACTGCCAATGGTATCGCACTTTTTGTGTTTAGAAACTACGAACGTGATTGTGAAAAATGCATCTATAAATGGTGCGTACCTTTCAAAGGAAAGTGAAGCCAACAGAACTAAGAAATGGTCACTAATAAAGAACCGATCCACTGTCGAGCATCCTTAAAAATAACAGAAGTACAGGCACATTATCAACTAGTGCGCTCACAAGCTGTTGTTGTGGTCATGTTAACGGGAGTTACAATTGAAATTCAACAGCGTTGCAATAGCAGACGCTGTAGTTGAGAACATAAATGCTATATTTCGATCGTTTACTACAGCAGCACTGAAGTCTTCGATAAAGTATTGGATTTGCACACTGACAGCTCTGATTAAATCTTAGGCGCTCAAAATTCTGCTATCGTTCATCACATGCTTAGTAATTCCGGTCATGTACTCAAGCAGGAGCAAGAGCTTAGCTCGCCGAGAAGCATCGACTCGGATATTTGCTATACTATATTGGGACGCTTTTGATTCCACCCATACTTTCTCATCGATATAGAAGTAATATTTTCATCATCTTCTGGAAGCTGTCGCACGAAAGCAATCAAATCTCACTCATTTTGCAATTTGCTCAGGAGGCCGAGAGCTCATTAAAACTCGCGCAGTGCTCTTGTTGAAACCTGATCCTTCTGTCCAAGTCAATAAAACTCAGTTAGAGATCCCTGATGTTAGTGCGATCCAGGGATTAGATGATCTTCTTCTCTAAATTATGGTGCCATCTTGCAACTGATGTTAGCGCAAAATAAGAATACGCCCTCTGAATATTTAGTTGGCGTTCCAGGCATTGTATGATATGTTTGTGCAACGACTGTGGACAAGAAGACTGTGACATCTCAAAATTTAGTTAGTGAGGAAGATGATTTTTTTTTCACAAACCAACAACGCTTGCTTGCGATTGTCAAGTGTGCGAAAGAAGAGTACGAGTACGTACTATGAAAATTTATTCAAAGTGCTAGGAACAAGTGGCCGGAGGCGTGTTTTACAGAGCAATTCCATCGCCTCTATCACCACAATATGCAGAGACACGATCGTAATATTTATTTTGGGTTTCATGGATAGGATAATCTGACTGCCGATCGTTGACCGGCATCATTAACATCCACATTTGTAAGCTGTACCAGAAAAAGTGTCCTCTGAAATTTTACCCTATAACCTATTTATTTTTTTATTGCGATATTTTGGGAACACGTTAGCAATTCACATCACGAAATACTGTGGAGAAATAAAACGTCACGTGCAAAATAAATATAAATGGGTTTCGTCCAGTCGCGACTGATGCTATTTCCAGATACAATTTTCAGGTTTTGATTATCAACCACCGTAGAAATTGTGGTCAGCACTGCTTTAGACCCTTGGCAGTGAGAATCGGACTCGACGCGTGTACACGCGTGTACTCGAATGTACACGCTGCCAAAAAATGCAGTAGGTCTTTAAAAATTACTCTGGCTAAAGTGAATGTAGTGACCGATTGAAACGCTTAGTTTATGCTTCCGAACGCCTACCAAAAGCGACCAGTGGTTTCCATGCTCTGCACCACCATTTCCAGGCAAAGCACCAAAATTGTTTCTGGAGGGAGCAGCACGTTGGTACCTTCTCTGATACTATAGCTAATCCAAAACAATTGGTAAGTCTTGTATATTTACTGAGGTTAGTACATTGAAAAGTTACTGTAACGCGTACTTAAGAGCCTTATTTTCTGTCGAGGCTTAATTGCCAGTATTCCGTAGCATATTCTTAGATACTACAAAAAAAAAATCTCCAGAGGATAACATGGCGCAGAAACTATATTCCGAATACCTGGTAACTACAAAAAGTTTGTTGCAAGCTCAGTCAGTGCATAGGAGGTAAGCCATATTGTTATTAAAACCAATGTAAGCTATAGCCCATTAATAACTCACTTATAGATCAAGTGAAAAACTAATTCAAGGGCACAACAATTTTATTTTTAAAATTTTATCCGTAGTTTCGTTTACGTTATTTTCGGTTAGACACAAACACTGTCAAATTACTGTTGGAAAGTGAGGAGTTTTTTGGTTCTATCTAAATATAATAATAAATGATAAGTATATTCCTAGTGGAAATGAGTATAAAATAGTTTATATTTATTGGTCTACTTCAAGCAAGTTACAAGTAGGTATACCTACTCATGAGTTACCATATCTGCTAAGTACCTACTGCTGATAATGTTTACCACGGACCATACGATAGCGCCGATTGGATTTCCCCAGTGTTTATAAGATTATCACTTCCATAGAACTCCATATATATTTTTTGTACTATCAGGCCAACAGCAATTAATGCAGGTTTCCTCCGATCCAAACAGTTAACTTTTCTCAAGCTTTGTGTCTGGACCAAAAGCGAAAAGTTAAAGACTTTAATAATACAAAATAAAATTGCTGCAGAGAAAACGGGATATCCTTCTCCCTGTACCACACCAGAGGCGTCTTGCAATCATAACCCTGTTTAGGCTAGCATGCATAACTCGAAAACATTTGTCGTCACTGGAGTTTCTTTGTATGCGAAGAGCTACCGATTGCGAAGCGAACTTGACTTGAGGATAAGACTAGTGTAGTACACGCAACACTCACGTTATGCTTGCAATACGCGTTTGGAAAACAAAAGCAACGGACGTTTTAAACCGTGAAGAGGCGGAGCCGCATAACCCCTCCCAAATGACGCTCCAATTTGTCGTCAATGACCTCCATAACTGGAGCAGGATATCCTGGTACTTTATGATATAGGAGTTTACCGACAGTATGATGGTGCGCCCATGCATATATCTTTAAAAACTGGCAGTCGATCATCATCACAAAGCAGGCCTGTGAGCTGCGATATCGTTTTTTGAAGCATCTAAAATGTACAAAGAGTTTCGGAACTTCACAAACGGGTGCAATAAGTATGCAATAAACGTATGGCAGCAGAACCAGGCACTCGGTCACTGCCACTGCGGAGGTGAACAATTCTACACAAGCCGTGATAAATACTTCAGAAACTCTCCACTGCTTCCACTCAACGCTTCTCACATAACAGCAGTGGCCCATAACACGACCGGCTGTCATACTAATTTGTCATATAAATTTAACACCCATGGGGGATATTGAGTATATCCATATGAAAAAAGCCGAGATGTAATGCAGCTTTTCAAAGCATTCTAACTGGCTAATTATGATGATAAGAGCGGTGTTGGACACTGCATTATGGAGCGTTAATGAGAGGCCATGGTACATACAAAGGGTGTGCACCGTAAAATGAATATAGATAGTAGTGAGATCAAACGAAGTTTAGTTACACACACAGCAAAAAAAGAGAATATTGAGCAAAAAATTTCATTTCGTAATCACTTTAAGAAAGTATTTATTAATGCGAATAGAGTAAATTTCCAGAGGCTACGATTGAATAACTTAAATAAGCACAGGTAGCTTTCTCTTTTCGTAGCGTTCAGGTCCAACAGCAAGAGTGTGTGTTGCATAACATAATCGCTTGGAGAGGTTATCATGCAATTTCTTTTATCTTGCTCAATTACTGAAAAACCTAACATCGTTGCGATAAAGGAGAGAAGTAAGAAAAAATTGCTTGTGTTAAAATATAAAGTGGGGCTAAAAATACACGGGCGCTAGCTATATAATACACATTAGAAATTCTCTACATGTTCGAGTACACAGGACCCAGCAGTAAAAAATTAGCCAAAACTAATAAAGCAAAAAAATGAAGGAGACTAAAAAACTTAAGTTTAGTGCGGATGCAGCATTCGATGCATCCTAATGAATAGCAAAAATGCGATAATGAAACAGAAATATTGGACAATGCGACCACATTGTTATTGATAACTATGAATCTTTCCATGTTGTCCACCAAAATCTATGAATACGTACAACTCGCAACAAGGATAAGGTTGACGTGTTGTTAATAACAGGATGTTTTTTTCCGTTTTATCATAGGGAAGCTTCATCTTTACAGTTCCAGCCTCACAATCAATTTTTCACTTATATTAACACTGTTTTTCATTAAATAAAAGACCCTGGTGGTAGCATGTAAATTATTTGGGCAGTCATCATTGTAGTTTATAGCAGAGATGCTGGGCTTCAACGGACAAGTATTCACTCTCAACACGATGTAAATCTGCTGCTGTTTATTTTTTAAATAATGTCATATAGAGTATTACTAACGGAAAATAATTGCTCGCTGATGAACGAAGTTGTATAATTAAAGAAGAAATGTTAAAGCAATAGGTGCGCCAGCAGGAGTAGCCATCATAGCTTTCAAAGAATAAAAACTAAAAAAAAAAAAACGCGTCACCTGCATTTGGCAATGATACATGCGATTATTGATATCTAGCGATACTCTCAGAAGCAGAAAAGCCATACCGCTGCAAAAACTCTTTGTCACTTCAAAAGGTGCTCGTAAAGTTTAAGAAAATGAATCATACTGGCAAGTTTCTATAGAAACTTGAGGTCATTCACCAGTTGCCTGCAACCCATCACTCTCTCCATTAGGGTGACGTGTGTACAACTTTTTAGCTCCACCTAGTTACTGTGCACTTCTCTATCCATTGAGTTCGTTTTCTCAATGAAGGAGTGTCGCCTGGTCGTTGTCTTCCATAACGAGAACATCCCAGCCACTTGCTGGCGGCAAATGGATCAGAGATCGGCACATGCCCCCACCAGGGCGAACAATATGGAGTACGGATGTCCGTGTGATTTGTCATCCAACCTTAAACGAAACTGCGGTTGTTTTCTCAAGTAGATCCCAACAAACCTTATGGCCGTTCGATGATGTCACTGCTGTTTTTAACTTTAAGGGCGGGCTTCATTATGGCAAAGTTTTGATGTTGGGCTCGAGAGAGAAAAAATGAAATGGACTAACTTGGTCATCGCAGTATTGGAGGCTGCACCAGAATGGTAAGTCTCCCGTTGTGTATTTATGGAAACGCTTGCTAACATATTGTAGCAAAGAGGTAAAACTATTACTACGTGAGCTCCAACATCATTCTAGACAAATAGCGACGGTATTGTGCAGAAAAGCACGCTTTCTTGCAATGTTAAAGACGAGGAAAGATATTACTGTCAAAACGCAACACACAAGAGAGCAATTATAAGGCTTGCTGGCCGGCATGCAGCAAGAATATATGTATTCCGGCAATAGTATTTAGCAGGATAGTAGGGCAGTGTTTCTAAGCATTGGTAAGAACATCATATCATTACGTCGTGGAGCTAATATATACTTAAATGTATCATATACTATGCATGCTGCTCAAATCAAGCACATACAGTGAATTTTAGTAACGAAGTTTTTATAATTACTTGCACATTAAAGAATGTGTTAAAATGGCCTCTTTAAGAGTACTCAAACTATTGTGAAGACTTCTTTTCTAAGAGTTACTGCTCGACAGAAATCAGAAGTCTTTTGATAATAAGCTTAAATTGCAGTATATACGGAACAACGGGCGGACCATGCATGATCTTCACTTCCGGAGAGGAAACTGCTTAGGTAAGTCTCGATCCCATCTGAGTCAGTGCCTTCTTTACAGGTAGATTAGATTTGTAAAACCATGAGCGCCAAAAGGCGAATTCCAGTATAATTGGTGTTGTGCTAACATGCTACGTTAGACTGTAAGTAACAGATACTGTAAAAATGTAAATGTGATGATTAAGGAAGTCCTGACTAATTCAAAAGTTACGGAGGTAGGATCTGAAGCTGCAGAGGGTGCTGCTCCCAGTGCGCACCTCAGCGGATTTCAAACCTGCTGCTAATGTTCGTGCTTCCATAATTTCTGATGGGAGCCTCTTTGAAGCTTTCTCGATGTGTTATTAAACGCATAGGCTATGCTCAATAAATCATATTTGATGTCAACTTAAACGTGGAATCTCTTCTGGTTTCAGTTAAACAAAGCCAACCCCAGCATATAGCTACATTTCAAAAATGTAAGTCTGTGAGCTACAGGCAGATAACATTTATTATCGCAACAAATTAAAAATGCACAATATTTGAATCCGTCCTTATAAAAAACATGATGAGCATCGTCGCGCGTTTCAACTATGGTCATATTTTTATATGTTAAAATATTAATAAATTTGTGTGCTTCCCGTCACGCTCTCGACGAAATATGCACAAAATAGGCAGGTTTGAGATTTTGAAATCATGTCCCGCTTTGATGGAGATCGATGAGCGAAAATTAGACGAGGATGCAGAAGATGGCAAAGTTTGAGTTTTTATTCATTTGACTGAATGCACTTCTTTCTCAGCCAACGTTGAAGTCCAAATGCTTAAGATTTTTACAGCTTCTCTTGACGTTGCCATCGAGTCTGATTTTATTACTTTTTCCATATATCGAAAATACATTTCTTTTCAGTTTGCGAAGAATCAATTGAGTACATAATCAACGTATCACAGGTGAAGCGATTTTTCACGGCGTAGTAGCTCAGCGCAATAATCATTTTTCCCAGTTTACTTTCTTCTTTTGACGAATGAGTTTTTGCTTGCGCACATAAATTTCGATGTATTTAAGTTCTATCATCTTGTATAGAAGATATAAAAAATTATGGTGGAAAACTTGATTAAATCCAGTGATGTTTCTCTGCATGCTAATGCTTAGGGATTTTTCTTCGCATGTCATCTCAGAGAAGGAAGAAGTGTGCTTATCCGATGAACTGAAAGGCGGAGCAGCACTCATGCCTTTTTATAATTTGAGTCGGCCTAAGTACCATATCCTTCAGCAGTATATTAGTAACGAAAATATGATCAGTGAAAAAGGGTCATCATAAATTGCTCGCTATCATTTTTGACAGCGCGAGCACTCTTGTAATACATATCTACTATAAAGTTCAAGGTAAACTTAAAAAGTTGAAGAGCGCGTTGAACGCATAACTGCGTTGATATTAATACTGTATTGAATTAAGGGACCTTCCTCTCCTCTCACACTGCAAAGTTATGTTAGTTATTACCTCCGTCAAGGAGGTTATGTTTTCATTGATTTCGTCTGCTAGTTTGTCTGTCTTTTTGTAGTTTTGTCTGTCACCAAGATAACTCAAAATGTTATGAACGGATTCTTGAGAAATTTACAGGGATTGTTAGGTATGTTTGGAGGAACAGCTGACTAACTTTCGGTGAAGGTTTGTCCAACCGTTTGTTTGTCTGCTTTTTTTTCTCGGTAGCATATGTGAAAAAAATTGAGGACCAATAATTTTTAATAGGTTTTGGGGTTTTCTCTAGGAGCAAATGACAATTTTTGTGTTGATCTGTATAAGTCCGTTTGATTATTTGTCTCTATATTTGTTTTTATGTTTGTCAGAAATGTTAAAGACTCAAATGCCAGATTTTGTCTGTTTTTGTGTTTGACTAATGTTTATCAGGAATACTACGCAAAAAAGTTGCGAACGGATCTTTACAAAATTTGTCGAAAATTTTAGAAATGTTAGATGACACTACTGACCAAATTTTAGTGATGATCGGTTCGTTCGTCTGCGTGTTTGGCTAAGGGGGAATTCACACGTAATTCATATAAGACCTTCGCTCATCCACTTGTCTCAATCTGTTACTGTGCTCTAGAAATAATAAAAAAAAGGAACCGTTTGATCAGTTTTATATCACGCCAAACTAGATGAGATATGCGTAATTTGCCCAGTGACACTTGCTGAGGAAACTGAATTGACAGTCAATATTTTAGTAACTTTTTGTGGTGTACACAAAGTTGTGCTGACAACGACACTACAAAACTTTCGGACGAGAGGATGAGTGAACGCGTTCATGTGAATGACGTGTGAACTCGACCTAATGTTTGTCAAACTATTTTTCAGAATGTAACTCAACCAATTGTCGACGGATGTTTATAAAACTTGCAAGAAATGTTATGGTAGTTGAAAATCACAAATGACAAAATTTTTGTGATAATCTGTTCGTCTGTTTGACCAATTTTTTGTTAGAATATAACTCAAAAACTTATAGACGCAACTTCAAGAAAATTACAAAAGCTGTTTTTCCTGCCAGGAGGCACAAATATCAACATTTTAGGAGTGATAAAAAGGAAATCCTAGTTTTAGGAATTAATTGAATTTTTCATTAACGCTGCCTTGCTTGGCGAACTATAGTGTCAGAGTGCTCTAGTTAGACATGTAAACTCATTAATGAATCAAATGCCTCATTGGTTTGAATAGTAAAAGTTCCATCGAGATATGATGGCGGGCGAAACGAAATAATTATTTTCCTCGGTTTAATCGCAGATCACTGCTCTCCCATTACCATGATCTGGTTCAGCATTCATTGTTGTAAATAATTTTTCATGCCGAAATTTGCTCCAGATTATTAAATTTTGCAGTCAATACGATATTATACTTCATCACTGACGGAGGATAAAAGACATCCGACAGCCAGCACGTCCATGTAAGAGTAAACTACTCGTCAGAGCCAAACAATTAAACTTCAAATTTGAAATCTTTTCCTCGTGCAAGCAGCAACAACAATGCGTCAGATAAGCAAACACCAACAAAGAAGCTTCCTTCGGTTCGATCAAGACCGAATTTCTCCGAGAGTGCGAGGCGCCCTCGCGTTCCCATGAATTATCCATGTAAGCTCACCAGCGATAAATTAACCTTGTGGATTGCTGCTTTTATAAAAGACGGCATGCGAAACGAATTCTTGTTCTCCCTCTCCTTTTCAGGCTAACTGAATAGAAGGACAAAAGCTTTGTTTCACATGAATACGCTTATCTGACTGGTCACTCTTAATCTGCATAAGAGGTCTCTTTATTCCATTAACTGCTTCTTCTCTTGTATAACCTCTCAATAGAGTTGGATTTTAGCTGAGCCTATATGCACTCATGTCCATGACGCTAAGTCCAAGGACGTGTCCGGAGTCCGAGTTTGTTAAAGTAGGAACTTTTTAATAAAAATTGCATTAGGTGGGCGGCATTAGATCAAAGTAAGCGGTGGACAGCACTTCATCATTTGTGCGGTGATTACCGGGAACATTGAGATATTACATCCCCATGAAGTTTTATCCATTACTTATCCTTACCTTTCTAGTAGGAATATCACAACACCATGCAGAGCGTTACATACGAACCTTGCATTTACAACGTACTGTGATAGCAGGGGTAATGAATCAATTCTAACAAGAACAGCGCTATTTGTGAAGAGTAAAGTTAAGAGGCGTCAAATTTTTGCAGCCGCTGTACATACTGTACATTGGCGCCCAGTCAAATTAATCATCAGAAGCCAGTTTACTAAGTGACTCCAACGCTAATCATGTATGCAGCTGCATGCCATTACGAATGTACAAGTAGCTCTACTGTCTCTAACCACTGCACTTATGACAAAAAGCAGTGGTATCTTATAAATTGGTTCTCTCACTAGAATCTAAATTTGAGGCGGGATTTGTAGAATACTGAACAGCACATCTAGGCATCTAAATGTCTACATTTTGACGAAATGCATAACATATACACAAATAGATAAATACATGGTAGTGTGCCTAATCCAGCACAAATTAGTTGTACTAAGGAAGGGAAAGGAAGAGACAAAGTATGTCAAGAGAAATATGGAACCTATGAGCGAGGGCGTTTCCATACTGTACCAAAGCTCATGGAAACAGCATGTTCGGCAAGAGGAACGACAATGAAAGCATCAATAGTTGGGATTTTTTTTTAATGAAAGGAAACAAAGTGTTCGCGATGGAAAGACGTCCCAAAGGCTTTGCTATCGCTATGGTAACTTATGTGGTTGCTACTCCTCAGAACATAGGATTGACAAACCTGACTAACCTAGCCCTATGGCCCATAGCACATTTTATGGACGTTCCAGCTGAAAATTCAATTGTTCTAAAATAATTGGTACCACGATTTAGTTGTTCGCCGCTCTGTATCAAAGAATTTCACAGTTAAAATGTCAAAATTCGCAATTTCAGTCATTTTTATCTCCTATCTGTATCGGCAATCAAACTAATACCATAATTTAGGTTTGCAGAACTTCAAGTTAGCTGTAACGGATTTTTAGGTGTTTCAACTGCACTGCAGGCCACTTGAAGCTGCTTAGTGCCTCATCTGGGTTCACCAATTTTTTGATGCTCGGGCGTATTTTACTTATAACAGCATGTAACAAATTTTTGTAAAAATTTTGCTTATTGTAAATTTTTACTGTTTTTTTTAAACCAAATTCCAGTGCTGAATCTAAAAATGCAATTAATTTTTCTCTATCATCAACCGGTATGAAAATATGTTATCTTTCAAAGTGATATATTCGGACTTAGTTATGACATTCCGCTTCTAAACACAATTTTAAGTTACTCATCTAGATCAAATACCGTACTAATGGTAAATGTTCTCAGATAGCCTCTAGCATCAATGTAATTCGTAATACCCCCTCTTCATATTTAACAGGGATTGGAAAAATAGCTTGTAAACGATTTAGATTTTGGAGAAGCTTTACAAAAACTATTTTTTAGTTTCCAAAACTATCTATAGGACGAGATTAAGGGTAGCATGTGTATTTGGTGACTCCAAAGTAAACACAGTGCTGGAGTCAGAAGAACTCAAGAGAGGAATGATAAAGGTTGGAAAGGAAGTGCGGTTTGTATTGCATTTCGCGATGCAGTTTGTAGATTCCAAAGAAGTAACAAGGATACTCATAGCAAATAACTGCTAGCAAAGTAAATTTTGAACCGATATCAGGAGAGGGGCTGGGTGATTATACGCCCTTGAAGGTTCATTTTTCCACTCCGGCGTACAGTTCTTCCCAGAAAACGTGGGTGATGATGTTGAGTATGGTAAGGATTAATTTTAATAGTATACTGCAACAGTGGAAAAAACATTTCAAGCACAATGGGACACTACAATGATCCAAAACCATAGATAGTCTATAATCAGCTACTTATAACATTAAATTAGTCACTCTAGAAAATCCCCACCGTAAAAATACTTATGATCTGAAGAAAAAAGAATTCTCAAAAATTTTACAGTACAGAACTGTATTTTTGTATTGTCCTTCCTAATTCATTTTATACAGTTTTCTCTTTTTTGTATTGCTTCTAACGAAAATTGTACTTCTAAAATGCCTTTCGGAATCTGAAAAAATACTTATTGAAGGGTATTTTCTATTACGATATCAGACTACATACAACCAGCATACTTTCGTACATGTACTGTATAACGTTTAAAACGATAAAATATGAATATATCGAATATATAAAAACTGTTGATGCTACGCCAAAACAAACGTGATTTTTTAATTCAGTGGAAAGAAATACATATATGAATAACCGAGATTCCACATAAACAAAAAGGATGATACATGGCGTAATCTCCGCTTTAATTTTTGAAGTGCTTTATTACCCGCATCAATACGTTGGCACGAACGTAAGACATCGTTGTGGCGGTTTGTTTGAGAGATCTCATGATGAAGTAGTGCTATTATTTTTGCTGGTGTGTCTATAGTTTCAAGTCACCCTAACCATAATACTCGCGTTTGGAAGAGAGGATGCAGGAAGGAGCTCGTAGTAGGGCTAACAAAGTGAAGAATTGATGAAATTTATAATGCAACTGGAAAATTAAGCGGAAGAGTAGCAATACGAAAGATGTAAACTATGGACAAACGGAAAGACGTCAAGGAGGTCTCAGCTAAAGCTGACCGGTGCTCCACTCACCATAATACTATAGGAAACTCTAACTTAACTAAGCTAACTACAAGTTCCCTCCTGCGCCCTTTGGGGAAGGGACAATGTACGTTTAAATATCCACTCAAATTTTGCTTGTCCGTCAGGATGAGAGATTGTGTCAAAGCGAATAATTGGCCAATGTGCCGCAGCCGCTTAACAAACTGGTAATTAGGACGATGTATGCGCATTGAGCACTGCACTGCTCTTCGATGCATAACCCATGTCTGACTTTGCTTTAAATTGCATTGAAGGAAAAGCAAAATCTTATACGAATAACAGTGAATGTCACTGAACAAATTCCGATCGGGCACGCGTTTTGCCTGAAATGTATGGCGACGTTGTAAATAATGTACTGAACTATATTATTCACAAGAAACTGGAGTACAAAGCAGCACTCGGATATTCTCCAAATGTAGCCATTTTTTTTTTTCGCTGCCAGTCTATCGCTGTACATATGTATCTCTTATGATCAAAAACTTGCAATTGCTGAAGATGACATGTATCAGAATATGGTTCACACGTGATAATTCTAGTCCCTATGTATAAGGAACAGCGCAATTCAATAACGACATTTCGAACAATACTATTCCTACTAGGAACCAAAACTTTATTTGGTTATTATAGGGACTAAGTAAGAGCGCAGCGAAGCTTACGAATATCTGTCAAGTATCAGCCTGAGCTTATTGCCAACACAGCTATCAAGAATACCTACTCTACATGTACATAAAGAAAATTAACACCTGCACGCTTGGTTTCTGAAAACTGATTTAATTCATCGAATTCTTTCTTTCCTTGAGCCGTATCTATGTAATAGTAGAACGAAGAAGGGCGTAAGACCATCATTGGCGGCGAGAGCCAGCTAACTCTAGAGTTTTGACAGTTTTCATATCTAGGTCAACCCACCTGACTCCCTTAAAACATTAAGAACTTTGCTCAGCTCCTCCCTCTTTTTAGGTGGGCAGACAAATATAAAAAGAAACAAATATACTAATATCTACACCGAAAACATTATCATCGCTCTTTGCTCAACAAATATCACCCATTCTGAACGTAAGTATTGGAACAATACGGTGTAGAATATACCTCTACGTCTGTTCTGCAATAGCTCTTGGCACGGTCACGGCAGCTACGCAAGACAAGGAAAGCAGCAGAATTACAGTCCACTGCAGCAATGAGACAGCACGGATGTCTAGGCCGTGTGTGTCCGCAATGTCTGTTCGGTTCTCAGTCAAGCTTCTGTGAACACGGGTTTTGGTTCAGTGTCTGTCATATTTTTTGTCGTATGGGTACTCTAGTTTAGAGTATAAAATGGTGCCATGTACTGTAGATGTGGCAGATGATTCAATTGTACCCAAGCAATTTATTGCATGAGTATCAAAGTTGTGGTCGAAACTGTGAAAGATTGTTATGACAGAAAATATGACTGAAACTGCGGCCAAATATGATATTTAAACTGCAGTCATTTGTATTGCATTTAGTGTGAATACAGTAAAATGTATTAAGCGGGGCATTTTATTCTTCACACACTACTGTCGGTCGAGCGGCGTCTCATACTGTGGACTGTAGCCTCAGTTGTTTGCAACCGTTCCCAATCGTATGCGGTGGTGTTTTCTCCAATCACCGTGTGGCGAATGTATCGCCAATACAACCAGATATCCCTGCAGTTCGAATGTATGGAATTCCATTGTGTGTTCAAATGACAGCATTGTTCAACATCCCTACAGCTACCGATAGTCGTAGAAGGAACATATAGCGCACGTATGGTACAGTCAATATGTTCATTCTTCGACAGTGTCTTGCCTTCTATCGTGAAAATAGTGATAAAGTCACTTTGCAATATTCAGAAGAACGATATGTTGTGCAGTATGCCAGCCGCTCGCAGTACTTCCAGACAGCGGCGGCTCTGTTTGTGCAGTGCGTTGGGGCGCAAGGTCCTCGCAGCTGTCCGCCCTCAGCTCCAGAGATGCGGCCCTGTTTGTGAAGGCCTGAGTTGCGTTTTGGGGCTCCGCGAAATGTAATTATGCCTAAATCAGGCCCCCGCCGCTATACTGTCATTCTGTTTGTAGCGGCTATGCAAATCCGTCCCTGCGAGTCTATACAAGGCGATGGTCTCTATTTTCTTCGTCTCTTCAAATATCGGCCAAGTTGACATTAAAGCCAAAAATATATCGGCATTTGGTCCAAGCGGCCTGAAGCCATTCATCACGAGAAGCATTGCTGGGCAGCAAATAACAGGGATTGCAATTGAAAAGATTACATTGTTCAATGTTTGTGGAGATTTATACTGGGTGGGGGCCCGGCCGAAGACGTTTATGTTTGATGGAAGATAACCCGCTGGCGTGAACTCTCAGATTGACAACAATGTCTGACTCATAAATGCAGAATTAAAACCTCAGGAAAGCATTAGGGAACGCTATTAGCCGGCTCTAAAAGAACCTGGTGAATATTATCGTTCATTCAATGACTTCTAATGCACCGAGACCTGGACTTGGATATTTTAGAGGAAATGGTCAAGCTTCGCTGGGTGCGTCGAATTTGTGTTTGGTACAAAGAGAAATGATACACGACAAATGCATTTCTCTTCCAACAAC
Organism: Parhyale hawaiensis; assembly: GCA_001587735.2. Lineage (NCBI taxonomy): Eukaryota > Metazoa > Arthropoda > Malacostraca > Amphipoda > Hyalidae > Parhyale > Parhyale hawaiensis. The sequence continues at coordinate 10,284,709 of LQNS02277275.1, read as the reverse complement.
AAAGCTTGACCTCTGCCATTCCTGATTATGTTAAAAAATGTAGAAGGTTCCAGAGGTTAATGAGAGTGTTGATAATTTAACTCGAAAAGAGACGTAAAAGGAGAATTGAGATCTGAAACGTCAGAATTTGCCTTATTTAACGCAGGAAACGTCAATAACCAGGGAAGAACCTGTCTTCTTAAGACTCGAGTGCAACTACGCTGTTGCATATGTAAGGTACCAAAAGAATGTGTTTCAACTGTTTGTACGATGACACGGTTGAATGAAACATTCACCTTGGATTAAATTGAATCTAAGCTACAAATTAATTACAATAAACATAGAGTTTAAATCTATTTAGTCACAATGTGGGGTATTGACGGAAGGTAAAGTAAGGACATACAGTACGGTAATTATATGTAACATGCCAAGAGAAACGTGGGGCCCGTGTCCAAGAGTGCTCTCACACTGTATCAACGCGCATGGGAACAGTAAGTCAGACAATAAGAGAAATAAAAAAAAAAATAATTGTCTGAAAAAGAATGGAAATGATTGAAGGAAGCGCAGCGAGAACGAAAAAAAAAAAAAATTGCCCGGAAGGTCGAGCTAAGGCCAGCGGAAGCTATTGGTCACTTAAGGTCATTTTCCTATACAATGTGTACCATATCCCTATGGGTACCAAAAAAATTGGATTTATTTATAATGTTTCGCATACGTGACACTATAGATCAACGATTTGGTGCTTCCTATGCCCCTCCCCCCCCGAGGCTTACAAATTAAGTGCAACAAACACGATTGAGCAGCTATGGCGAAGCTGTTTGGAATTGACGACGGACTCCATGCCTACATGTATCAGGAACTAACGCCCAATATTATTGTGAGAATGGAATTAAAAACATCGACTTCTTCATCATCCGCTGGTGCAAGTGTCATGAATGAAATGGGATACGACGAGTGCAAATGCCATGAATGAGATGGGATACGACGGGTGCAAATGCCATGAATGAGACGGGATACGATGGGTGCAAATGTCATGAATGAGACGGGATACGACGGGTGCAAATGTCATGAATGAGACGGGATACGACGGGTGCAAATGCCATGAATGAGACGGGATACGACGGGTGCAAATGCCATGAATGAGATGGGATACGACGGGTGCAAATGCCATGAATGAGACGGGATACGACGGGTGCAGTGCTATAAGCTTCGTTGCAGATGCCAAGTAACACACAACCACGGATTACAACGCCATGCACGAAGGACTTTCTCGCACCAGATGACGTTTCGCTATTAAGAATCGCAAAATTGGCTCCAGTTTAGAGCCATGCTAGTGCCGCATAAGCTGCAACTAAATCTTTCTAGGGTTGCAATAAATAGGCAATTTTAGAGCTATATGTCCCTCGTTTATTTTCAGGCATCTGGCAACGTCGATGATGCAAGGCACCAAAAGTCGCTGCCCTAATCTCGTGTATTTGACAATGCCCGTTTCCGTCAAATAAGCTCAACCTAATGGAAACAACGAGCGTCATCGAACACGTGAATAAATTACACTGGTCTGCATCATTTTTTGAGGTTGAGGGTTTGTCTAGTGCTTCTATATGGCTTTTGCATTCTGAATCCAGAATGTAAGCAATTTTGTTCTATCAGGTCAGGTTTACATTCGATTTCAATTTTAAAAACATAAATTATTTGAAATAACGTGTTTTCTGATGAACGTCATGTATACTAAATACCATTTTTTTCTAAATGAATTCATAAAAAGGCTTCTAGAGATCATGCATAAGTATTTTATATTTTATTTTAACAAAGTTATGAAATATAAATTGAGTAACGGCCAATATGGCAACACCGTAGGTAGGGACAATGAGTCACCAGTTATTGTATCTATTGTAATCAACTTTCTAGGCAACCATCAAAATTGAGAGTACGAACTTGTTATTAATTAGCTCCTGAAAAACTACCAAGCTTTAGGTGCGTGTATGTCCATTGAAATTCATTTCCTTGGTTCGCATTAGACCATATTCCGGAACTGTGGTGATTTGAGCGAAAAGCTATGAGAGCGTTTTCTCAAGGATATTCGAGTAATGGAGGAGATGGATATCATCTTGAAGTTCAAATGTACTCTAGTTGTGTCCTATCTTACGCATAGGTTAGACATTTTCAATTTACGTGAAAAATATAAAAGTTATTAATTGGTTATCAGAAGTAGACAGACAGATTTGTTTTCTTCAAACTGAAATAGCCAAAAAAATCTGACCTGATTGAACAAAACGAGTTACATTTCCAAACTCAGCACACAAAATGCAAATAAGATCTGCTGACAAACACTGGACGTCTTTAAAAAAAGTTTCAAAATGCAGCACAGTGTTATCTGATAATGCCAGAATTTGAGACCGATGCCACTAATACAGGGGTGGTATTATGATATTCAAAGCTCAGACAGTAAGAAAATATCGATAAGAGATTGATGTAGACAATTTTACGATAATCGTTTTAAACTCAAAGCTTCTAAATATTGAATAATTACTGCCAAATAAAGCTCACGAAGACATGGTTTTAAAGAAGAATACAGCGCACCCGTTGCGCATCTTTAAATCCGCCAAGGAGGTCATGTTTTTGACGTGTTTGCCGGAATGTCTGTTTGTCTGCCACCAATATAACTCAAAATTTATGAACGGATCTCTAAGAAATTTACAGGGATTGTTAGGCATGTTAACAGTAACAGATGATTAACTTTCTGTGAAAATCCATTAATCTGTTCGTTTGTCTGCCTATTTTTTTCTAGTACCTTAACTCAAAAAGTTAAAGACGGATTTTCATGAAATTTGCATGAGTGTTTGAGTATATGACGAAGAGTAAATGACCACATTCTTTTGATGATCTGTTCGTTCGTTTTTTTTTTGTTTGTTGCAGTGTTTAATTGTATGCTTGTTAGCACAATAACTCAACAAGTTATAAATGAATTTTTATGAAATTTACAGGAATTGTAAGTAATGTTAAAAGGCATAAATGACTAAATTTTGGTGATGATCGGTTGGTCCGCTTGTGTGTTTGACCAATGTTTGTCAGAAGGTTTTTAGCAGCATAACTTAAAACTTTATGAACGGACCTTCAAGAAAATTACAGAAACTTAATATTGACAAAAGGCACCAACGACGAGGTTTTTGGTATTGATACAAAGATAATCATGCTTTCAGAGCCTATTTGAATTTTTCTTTACCGTTACTTTGCTTGATGGAGGTACGCGCTCTCGGAGTGCTCTAGTTTACACTGTGTTTAACTTGGTAACTGTTGCCTACGAGCTTAACGGATGCGAATTCGTGAGCTAAGCACCGCTAATTGAAACATAAAGAATATCTTAACTAACGTTATTACGAAGACAACCAAGAAAGGCAGACGACTTTTGATTTTGTTTTGGTGCCTAAACAAACGTTAACTTTATCAGTGTCCCTAAAAATTAGCCTCCACAACTTATAACACTGGTTTTTTGATAACTTCAAGAATAAATTGCAATAATAACAATGAACGTTCTGGTGTATCTATATAGTGCCTGTCAAATACATACATGTAAATAGAAATTTTACAATACTGCCCCTTTCGGGTGTCACATTTCCACTGAAAGCAGATTATCTCATACGCTTTAACTTGCCTGGAACTTTAGTCCCGAGCGATGGTTTTCCTACTTATTTCACTCGTTAATACAGAATCGACTATCTTTTAAACGGCTCAGTTGGACAGATTTTGAGGCTGTTTCAAGAGTTGCAAAACCAACACTCAAGACTAAGGTTCTAGACAAGTTACAGCTAATTAAATTGCGCGTAACTTATCTCGATGGAACTCTTGCAACTAGAGCACTCTGAGAGCGCATACCTCCGCCAAACGAGGCAACGGTAACGAAAGATTAAATTTGGCTTTAAAACCGTAATTTTCTTTGTACCAACTCCAAAATCCACTCATTTGTGTCCTCTGAAGGTATTAAGAGTTTATGCAATTTTCATGAAGATCCGTTTATAACTTTTTGAGTTATGCTGCTTACAAATATTATGACAAACATGGGCCAAACATACAAACGAACAAACCGATCTGCACCAAAATTTAATCATTCATGTCTTTTAACATTAATAACAACTCCCATAAACTTCATAAAAACCCATTCAACTTTTTTTGAGTTATTGTGCTAACAAGCATAGAATTAGAAACAGTGATTATCGAACAAACAGATCATCACAAAAATTTGGTCCTTTACTTCTCGTAATATACCTAACAACTTGTTTAAATTTAATAAAAATCTGTCCATAACTTTTTGAGTTATGGCATTAAGAAAAAAGAGGCAGACAAACAAACAAACAAATGGTTGGACGGATCTTCAACAAAAGTTAATCATCTGTTTCTCCTAACATACATAACAATCCCTGTAAATTTCGTCAAATCCATCCATAACTGTTTGAATTATCTTGGTGACAGACAGACAAACACGACGAAAACACAACCTCCTTGGCGGAAGTAATTAGTGGGACATTATCTTTAAAGTGTAGGACTAATATTTGTTTCTCATAGCAATTGCATTGCTCGCAAATCTTAGAAGACGGCAGACTTCAGCTACAGCCAAGGACGCGGCAATGGTAAAGTGGTTCCCACAGTGGGCTGTACCGCCCGTATAGGGAACGATAGAAACGATACAAAATTTTAAACTGTGGCTCAGCAGAAGGGGGCAGTAATGGGGAGACGGAGTGGCATTGGCAGTTGGTAATCAATACGATATAAGTTCAAAAATGTAATAATAGAATGTGAGTGTTCACATGTGCGTGAAGGGGTTGCTATAGGAGGCCATTTAGAAAAGTTTAGGAACCGAAAAGGTTAGGCATCACTGGCATAAAATCCTTAATGACTTACTTTCTGAAGATTTTCGGAGCTCGATCGCACGCACTAACCCGACAGCACAATAACTCAGCGTAGGCACCGATGGTAGTCTATTGAAACCTACACTGGAACAGTTATGAAGGAGATGAAAATTAGCACAAAGACGAAAGACATATCCCGGAAATTGATATCGGTAAGCATTCTGAGAAAACACATTTTACAACGTCATTATCACTCAATTAACTACTGTTGCAGTCACGCAGTCTCCAGTTATAGGTACAATAAACCAGTATAAACAAAAATGTGAAGATTTTGCCTCTGTTCAGCTGATTATTAGTTGTTATGCAAATCAAAAATTTAAATTTGAAACGCAAAATATGCGTTACGCGAAAAAAATTGTTGCAATTTCCTAACATCACTGGTGACGTTGACAGAACCGACTTGTTTCCAAGTAAACATAGACATTAAAAGTAATATATTCAGTAAAGTACGTTCAGTTAGGCGCAAGTGAACAATGGTAAAATGTTCTGTAGTTCTTTTCTATTATTAAGTTTGACAATAATCAAAACCCCTACTTCCAAAGACGATGAAATGAGACACGACATCATCTGAGTTAAAATACAAACGTTACTAAATTTTCTTGCAAAAATGGGTTAGGGAACAACAGTAGAACCATTCTTTGTAAAAGTAAGAGCCGCAAACGTATACTGTGTGTTCATGCAGCAGTTCTATTATTATTATTATTATTTTCAGTGTTTTGCCACATCGGACGACGCACAGAGCTTCGGTAGGGAGATGTTCCTGTAACTTCTTGACATTATTCTTTTAAAGCATCGTACATTCTTATGTGAGAAAAGTAGCACCATGAATGAAGAGCTCCAAGCAAGCTCACTCGATCCCCCATGCTTCATAGTTTCTGCGCATAAAGCGAGGCCGCCGAAAGAACATCATTGCGCTATAAAACGCGTGCTTGATAAAGCAGTCAAAACACTTTATGTTTTTCCAAGAACCTGAGACGCAGGCGGCGTTCCTCCTCCTATGGAAATACCTGGCACGCTACGATACTCTGTATTATAAAAGTTGCACCCGCACCCTGCCCTCCAAGCTATCCCAAGGAAAAGAACACCAATATTCTTGCTCACAACCTTAACACAAGCTGACTTTGTTCCTGGCTGTGTACTAGAAATACAAAAAAAAAATCTGGTGACGGAAGAATATCCTGCCTGCAACGCTGGCGCATTCAAATGTTTGGCAGCGTCTCCCATTTTATTTTCGGCTTTATATTTTAGGAGTATTTGTGTTGACGACAGGAGAGTGACAGCAGCTCCTCAGACCTGTAGTTTATAGTACAGCGCCGATGTTATGGCAAACTTTGGCAAGCGTGTGGAGCGAGGGCAAATGTCATGCAGAATACGCTTGTACATGTACCTACGTAGTTCCAATAAGGTGGGTACGTGTAAAAAGTAGGCGCCCAAGTTAACCTGTTACGACTGATATCAGATAGGTAATTTCAGAAATTATTCTGCATAGATGGGCTACTTTCACACTTCGACGGCTAATACACCATACATTTCACATCTGAGAGGTGGAATAACCGAGTACAGTTAGTCAGGATTCTATTGACAATAGTAGTTGTACGGAAGAAATGTTAGTAAGAGGAACTTCACAGCGTACAGCTTCATTGATATAGATGCATGCGCAGTAGGTGGATAATAAGGTACACCTACTGTACAAGCTCAAAGTACACAAGCATAATAAGTAAGTAAGCTAGGTATAGGTTGATGTGAATGAATACAGCGTTTCGTCTATATGTAAAAAGGCCAGTTTCTCGCCCGCTGATGCTGCACCATCTGTAGAGGTCATGTGTGTTGCCACTGTAGTAAATAATATAGGCCCTTTTGGCATTCCATAGACGAGGTGTTCAGATTTTTCTTTTTAGAGAAATACCAGTAATAAATTTCTTGTATCCCTTTGTGCACTTGATTGCAGAGGTATAGTACAAAATCTGAAATTACACAAATACTACTAAAATATATTGAGCAATCGAAGATCCTCTATAGCTTATTTATTATAACGTTAGAAGACTAGAAGACAGTCGGAAATATGCGAAAACGTTGCAAGAAAAGCCGTGGGAATCGTGACAGAACGAAAGCTACTTTAAACATAGGAATTAGCTACATTACATTTACTAAAATCTTGGATTAGCAATTGACACATATATAATTGAAGTACTCTGAAGAACTTCGCACATAAAAAAAATTAGACTACTAATTAGCTGCAAGTAATCTACAGTATAATAAAGACCAATGGGCATTAATCTGTTTACTTATTTGTTGGTTTATTTATTAGTCTATCCCTATTCTGTCACGCTTGAAGAAAATGGGCGAAAATTAGGCCAGGTTGAAAACTATGGCCATCCTCTCAAGCTTTGTTGTTAAAAGCCGACAGGTGAAAATTAAACCAGGTCTCAAATGATGGCAACATTATGGGAGCTTAACAGCTTAATGCATTTCTTGTTCCATCAATCGCTGAAGTACGAGCTCTGAAGATATCGACAGTTTCTCACTCCGAGGTGACGCTTAAATTAACGGAGGGTAAAGTGAAATTTCATTCATTGCATAGTCGACTGGCGAAAAACTCGAGGATTTTCTTTCAGCCAATATTGTTTCTTTGATTTCTTGCTTTTGTGAAAGAGCTTCCTGCTTGCATGAAAAAATTCGAGTAAAATGATATCGTGACGTTTCTCTTATAGCGAGCCGAAATTACATGAGTGACACTTAATTGCCCAACTCGAACTGACTATTTTTTTGTGTCACTGAACGCGAGAAAGAATTACGCTTCTCAGCAGGAGTGGGCAGCTGTGAAGTGAGGAAATTAGTAACAAAAGTGATCAATGAAGGAGTATTGTCACAAACTTTTTGCCGTTATTTTTGAGAGCCGAGTACATTAGTTTTTTATAAAATATAAAACCAAATTGTAAGGAATGCATCGCAATCTTTCAATTCAAAAATAAAAAACTGTTTATTATTAAGAAACCTAGCGGCACAAAATACCTTACAACATTTACCAGGATTTTCTAATTTAATTGTGTTAAAGAAATCCATGAGATTAACAACGACACAGCTTTTCCAACGTAGGTTAGAGCTTTTAAAGCACGGCAACAATATGATCACTCGCACTGGAGAATATGACAATGAGTAGAATAGGGTACACTACAAATCTATTTGTTTTTATTGATATCAATCGGTAATGCCTGTGCTTAACAGTAAAAATTCTCAGTAGAGTAAAATATGTAGGGATAGATAGTAAGTTTGGGAACTCAAGAATATTCGCTGGTGAAAAAGGGTTTAAAATTTCAGTATTAGGTGCAAGAAGGCAAGGCTTGAGTAACTCTCATGCCTCCTATGCCAAACTATGCCAATCTTTTGCCTGTAAAATTCTTTGCTGCCAAAAGATAGAAGATTCACGTGCTATGCCCGAGATAAACAGATTGTTTCACTTAAGCAGCCATTGAGGTGCAGTAAGTGGAACACTTTGCCGTCCTATAAAAGATGCCCGAGCCTCATAACAAAGTCCTCTGCGAAGAGCTGTGACCTGGACCTCTTCGTGGGTGGCAGTCACAGATCATTTCCATATTTTTATTCCTTGAGCCACACTCTTTGACTCTTCTGTAACAGTTAAATCTCGAGAAGAAAACATTTGACAGAGATTAAGGCTGAGCCATTCGAGATTTTTTTTTTTGTCTGACTAGTTTGTAGCTCTAGACAGTGTTGGTTCAGTGTAGTGCAACGGAGGCACTAGATATGTGTTCTGTGTTGGTGCACTGAATCCATGTTGCACTTCGGGCTCCTGTTAAACCTACTTCGGGTCTATATTGTTCTTCTGGCCCATGTTGCGCTTCGGGCCCATGTTGCGCTTCGGGCCCATGCTCTGCTTTGGTCCCAAGCTGCGTTTCAAGCTCATGCACTGCTTCAGGCGGATACTGTGCTCTGGGTCCGTACTGCCCTTTGGGCTCATACCTACTGGGCTTGGAGCCTACAGATTGCCTAAGTTTGGCTGGGAGCATGCAAATATCACCCCACATGTACAAATTGTACATACATTATCATGTAGGACATATCAGCAGCTGGCAAAGAAGATCACTGGACTCCTGGTTCAGTGTACACTGTCGTAGTTCGAATCTCTGACTGTGCACCAAAGCGCTCCCGCTGACTTCTACAGGGTTCAATTGTGCAAGAATTACTCACAGACGGTGGACAAGTCAGTCACATAGTACGCGAATATAAATTTTTCAGTTGAACGAAAAGCAAACGAATTATACAATGCTAATACATATTATATGAAGCCCAGTCCATTGTCGAAGAATTCCTCTCATTATATATGCAGTTTCACTACTGGAAGGCGATGGAAAACTGGAGACTCTGAATTGAAGTAAAATCGTTATGTGAGATTACTAGAGCTAATTACTTTTGTTCAAATGCCGGAGACAAACGTTTCAACCCAGTGGCTGCTCGTGGGTACTAAAGGGGAAGAACTGCACAGTTTTATCCCAGGATGATGGTTATTTTTCCCATGAATAAGAGGATGACTACTACCATTACTATGCCTTAATGTCGGCTGCCACTGGATCTTAAACTAGTATATTTTTTATGCAGTGATCTCCTTAACTTCTTTCAAATGGCTCGTCGACCTATTGACTTTGAAGACGATTCGCATTTAAGCTACTGATACAATATTCTTGGTTAAAAATTAGTACCTGAGAAAAATAGAAAGCTTAAACTACTGAGACAAAAAATATTTTAAGTCTTTTTAACACATTTGTGGTCTCTCTTTAAAACCGTTTCATGTTCCTCTAGAGGATCACTGATACTTCATTGAAATATCAGCAAGTAAAGAAAAACGCCCTTCAAAGAGTGAACTAGCTGTGTTCTAACGAGTACAACCCATAGTAAAGACCTGTATTTGGTTCAGACAGACTCCGTGTTTGCGTACCAGTGTTTTAAAGAGTAAGGTCACAGGTTCTCCACTGAGGATTTAATTAAATAAATTTTCATGACTCCAGTTGCTAGACGACGAAAAACAGCAGAAAGGCGTGAACAACAAACTCGGCATCTACAAAGGCTCCGTCTGGGAACGACGGTACCCAACATTTGCCGCTGTGCTCCTGTTCATCACTGATAACAAAAGTGGCGTTTGTTTTGATATGGCGGCGACTTAGAATACAGGTCATCAATATCGGCTGGAGATGACAACACAATGACGTGAGGTAGGCGCGCGCCTGCCATCTT
>LQNS02277275.1:10261827-10274428 GCA_001587735.2 Parhyale hawaiensis | reverse complement strand
TTCATCACTGATAACAAAAGTGGCGTTTGTTTTGATATGGCGGCGACTTAGAATACAGGTCATCAATATCGGCTGGAGATGACAACACAATGACGTGAGGTAGGCGCGCGCCTGCCATCTTGGGGGACCTTTGTTTGCATACGGAGCAAGCGTGTCGTTCCCTTACTACCCGCAGCAAATCGACCATGCATTTTCCTCGACTAAACTGAGCTCTTGAAGGTGTTGAGGGCGTTGAAAGTAACAATGGATTATGATACGCATTAAGCTCCATTCAAGCTATCCCATTATGGTGCTTTAGCAATGCCTTTTTAGCGGAAAGACGGAACTCTTGCAGCGACTTACGCGCGAAATTAGGTTCTCTGCCAGCCCTCGGCTCGTAATTCTTTCGAGACTCGAAAAACGATTCAAAGACAGATTAGGAGACGGGGCGCAAACAAAGTGCGTAACTTCCGCGATCGGTGCGTGTAAACACAGGGCTACTTTCAACTTTACGAAAGCGCTACTCAGTACTACATTACGTTACCTCAGCACAGCTGCAGCAGAACAAAGGAGCTAGTAACTCGATGGTCGATTCACCATTATCGGTCAGTTTAATGCACTGTAAAAAGTTATTCGCATGTTGCAGAATGTTTAACATCATTTAAACAATATTTCCCTCTATAAAATCAGGACTTGGCTGTTAAATGTTATTAAATATTGTTAACCACTGTGGCTACCGGAAAAACGGAAAGACTTGGAACGCCTCGAGGCTAATATTCGAGATATGAAATAATTAAGTTCCCACGATAAACTCGACCACCTTCAAATCACAAAATGTAACGGAGATTCGAGCGAGTCAAGATCATAATACGTCGGAAAATTTATAGAAGGAATTTCTGTGAATGCAAACGAGCGGATTGCCGCTTGCACGAAGACCGTAATGGTCGCACCTGCGAAGTTTACATGAGTCTCGTTCAGAAATGATTATTACCGTTATAATAAATAGTCTAAGCCTCTGTTCCCCCTACAACGACGATCTGACAGAGAAAAACAAGAGACATACAGTATGTTGATAGAAGTTTAATGTGGAACTGGTGCACGAAGCTGTTGTCACACAAGATCAATGCTCGTGTGGGCAGCAAGTCGGGAAAGAAGGGAAATAAGATTCGTAGGTGTCTGGAATCCGAAGGCAGTTAAGTGGGCAAGAAAGACAGACGTTCCGATGGTCTATAGCGAATCACTCACTTGTTCAGATGAGGCGCATCACCATCGAGGGTACTAGCGCCCTATAGCTAATGGCTGAAGTAGCCTACAGGGCACATCAAACCTAGCAGGTGTTACCTGCCCAACGACTAAGTCAGTCATCTCAATGGTGTCGATCTCACTAATGTGGACAGTTTCCCTTACCTAGATCATAAAATCACTAGTACTTTTTGTGATACCCAGGATACAGAGAAAGAAGCAAGAAAGCTCCAAGCAGTGGGTAGCACGCTAATCAGGAAGTTTGGTCACTGCTCGGAAGAGGTTAGATGCCAGCAACTTCGGAGTTATTGCTATCCCCTGTACTGTAAAGGTAAAGCCAACTTTGACTACACCCTCCACACGCACTGGTTCATGCGGCGGACGTAGGCCAACTGGCCCCAGAGGAGTAAGTGCAGCTGCAGCCGACGACGGATCGCTAAGTACATACTGTGGCGTCGAAAAGGAAGGGTCAACGACCCGCTACCCCCTTAAGGTAAGTACCCACACCATAGCTATGTGCACAAAGCAAATTAGCTGATTCAGCGCGCCGAGCGCCTTGCACAAGCATCGGTCACCTGGCATGGAGATCGTTCCTGCGACTCTGAGCACAACTGCGCAGCACGCAAACGTCCGCTGCTACCGTGGGCGAACTTTAAGCAAAAGTCTATTGGAGGTTATAATGACATACTTCGGCTCTTAATGCTTGTGCCGAGATCAACTAGTACATGTGTGATGTTTGCACAAAAGTATACTGATTGTCTCAAAGTCAGGACAAGAAAATGCGCTTTAGTCTCCAGATATGGATAAAAAAAATGGTAACACCTTATTCAAGGTGAGGTGATCCGTAATGTTCTTGGCTACCACAATCTAACATGTACAGCCGAAGACAGCCTATACTATTTTCAAACAGGAGCCAAGCAATGGACAGCAATGCAGTGTTATGTGCCATCACGGTATTACCCGATCTTTGTATCTATTGTAACTAATAAACTGTCCCTTGTGTACCATATTTCAACGTGTAGCTACCTGAGAAAACATATTTATTTTTTCTTTTAATTAAGTAATTATCGTAAGTCTTACAGCATACTGCATAAGAATAAATTCCTTAAGATGCATTCTGATAATGCCGTGACTAATACATACTATATTTTCTTAATACTGCCTGCCGAACTGAACTAATTCTTTATCCAATTTACGGACAATATTATATTGGATATCATGCACTTAAACGTATTAAAATGGGCTCAGTAATCGCTTCCAGATGTACGATGACGTGGTAATTCTCACGAGACATAATAAAATGTTTATAAAACATTAGGAAATTTTTGAAGTCAATCCGAGAAGAGATCAATATAAGCGATAAGCGCCAAATTTTTCTTGCCATTCATGTAGAAAAACTGGTCAAGCAGGTCGGTGGAAATAGTCAAAACTATAAGCAAAAACAAGCATTTTTTATCATCAATTATATTAACTACCAGGCTTTTGTTAATTATCATTATAATGAATTCAGGTAATAACCAAACATTTAGCTTCACCGACGATCGACCGGAAGAGGGAGAATACAAACGTAATAATCATTGCGCTGGATACTTAAAATTCGATCTAAAATATTCATCGGACATTTAATCCTGGAGCGCCGCACATGCTAAAACTCTATGGATGGAATCCTGAAAAGTACATTTTTGTGGTGAAAGCTAGTTTTACATTGATATGCAAAGCCAATAAGGAAAGGATACTTTCACGATTGCACTTAAAACCACTGAACCAGTACACATTCATCGGCCGTAGTATGGAGAAGTCCAAGTTTAGATTCTAAGTTTACGAATGAACTCACTCCTCAACCGCCACGCTGCATCTGTGGCGGTAAAACACTGAATCTAATAATATCTAGAGTACTCTGAGAGCGCATACCTCCGCCAAGCGAGGCAACGGAAGCAAAAAATTCAAATTGACTCTGAAACCATAATTTTCTTTGTATTAACTCCAAAATCGAATCACTCGTGTCTTTCGATAGCAATAACAGCTTGTGCAATTTTCTTGAAGATCCGTTCATAACTTTTTGAGTCATACTGCTAACAAACGTTATGACAAACATGAGTCAAACATGCAAACGAACGAACCGATCTGCACCAAAATTTAATCATTTATGTCTTTTAACATTATTAACAACCCCTATAAATTTCATAAGGATTGTTGAGGCCGCGCAGCATCCTGCTTGGAGAAGGCCACTCGAGTCTTTACCCAGCCAGTAGAATAAATAAGCATTGGTATAGAAATACCAATAAGGATCCATTCATTATTTTTTGAGTTATTGTGCTAACAAGCATAAAATCGAAAACAGTGACAAACGAACAAACGAACCAACGGATCATTACCAAAATTTGGTCATTTACTCTTTGTTATATACATAACAATTTATGTTAATTTCATAAAAATCCATCCATAAATTTTTGAGTTATGGCAGTGAGAAAAATGAGGCAGACAAACAAACAAACAAACGGATGGACATATCTTCACCAAAAGTTAATCATATGTTCTTCCTAACATACCTAACAATCCCTGTAACTTTCATCCAAATCGGTCCAGAAATTTTTGAGTTATCTTGGTGACAGACAGACAAAGAGACAGACAAACACGACGAAAACATAACCTCCTTGGCGGAGGTAATTATAATCGCTGCAACGAAAAAGCGAGGATGTTTAGACAGCACTGTGGTGTGTCTGTGCCCAAGAGTAATGTCTGTTCGGGGCACAGCGCCTGTTAGGCAGACATTGTGGGAGGTATGAATTGGTACAAGTTCAGCATTTCGGGAAGAACCGATACTCTAGTTTTCGGTGGGCTTGTTCTTCACGAGCGTGTTAACGTTACAGCAAAGAATTCACTAGAAAGTAGTTCTCATAATGATGAGGCTCTCTTGGACGATATAAATAAGACTTTCTCGTTTATTAACTATGGATTTTAATATGAGGATGCTCAATTCGGCAAAGATGCAAGCACTGGCATCAGTTATTCTTCCCGAAGTTTTGCTGGTATCCTTAAAATTTCAAAGATATTGGACCAAGAGACAACCGTGGAGTCAAGCGGCCACGATCATGCAAATTACGATTATTTTCTTTGTCATTCTTCTCTCCTGGACGCTGGGAAGAGCAGCATGGGTCGATCTCATAAATTTACTGCCTGGACAGGACGATGTTTACGATCCACGAATTGAATTCGTGAATAATGCCAAACATATTCTGCTTTAGTTCGAATTCCGCTTGAAAGGTGTGTGCATGATCGAACGACTGGACAGGTTGGGCGCATCAGTAATATTTACACCAAAATCATAAGATGTTTACCAAAAACTGAACGCCTCGTGTCTCCATATTACCAGCTTTCTCTGCAACGCAAGAAAATAAATCAATAAAGAAAATCCTTCTGCAACAAAACTTAATGGAATCAAATTTTTTAGCCCATGGAAATTTAAATGCTCACAGGAGTATACGCGTTACCGTACATTACTTCTCTCATAGGGTTAACGATATATAGGGCAAACGAAGTTCTATGGATATCATTAACCGAATAAAGGGCTAATGTCGTGAGCCGCTTCCCACGTGCGTTGCATTGTGTATACATAAATCGTTGAAAACACTGTTGAAATTTTGGGTAAAGTATCTTTATATAATATCTTTTGCTGGAGAATATTATTCCAATACATACATGATTTATTTTTAAATACGAGGTATGTTAAACACACGAAGACAATGAAAGCAGACAATTCATGGAAATTTGCGCTCAAAGTATCATTACGGAATCGGTATTGTCGAATGTCACTCAGTATGACCGCTAGACGCTACTCGCGCTGCGTGCTGTATTGTTCATTGTATGTATTGCAAATGATGATAAAAATGTTATTAGGAAAACCCAGTTTTTAAACGTTTAATATCATGACACTTCAGTACAATTGATTATAAAGCATCTACCGATCGTTTAGACTACATCCCAACGCAAGGAAATTAACGTTTTTCCCACCAACAGTTGCCGACAAAAGTTCAAAAGCAGGCTCCCCGTAAACTTCCAATACCTATGTGCTGTGTGCCTAAAGTCCCATGCTAATATGAGGAAACGGGCCAACATAATTATTCAAGTTACTGGAAATTCTCCCTGACTTGGACTTCGAAAAGTTAATCTTTAGTAAAGCAATCACGCTTGGCAGAGCAATGCATTTGCAGAACTTTAAAAAAATGAAGTTGCAATTGAAGTTTCTCATCAATTTCGGGATTTTTTTTTTATTTGCCCGCGTACAATTATTCTCAGTTTTATTGAATTTAGGATTACAAGTATCGAAGATAAACACAGCGCATTCAGCTGTTGTATATATTTTATCCAGCATGTTGTTTCAAGTTCCACGCAACTTTTTCACAAACATACACGTTCTTTGCACATAATACATACATTTCCTACCAGACCTCTCAAACAATCTACAGGATTTTAGATTTATAGTTAATATTCGTCAGTAGTAAACAAGCGGAATCGTTATAAATGCATTAGGTAGATCATCATATCTAGAAACGGTAACAAGGAAAGTTTGTGCTGTTTTTATAGGGAAGTGTCTAATAGAAAAAATAATTATTAGCCTTTTCACGGCGTTTCATAAGAGCCACTGAGGCGTGTACCCAATAATAAAATATTGCCTACTGCTGTTCAAGGAGAGCACAGACCTCTGCGCTCCAAACAGACTACTGCACTTTACGACTCGTCCATCGCCAAGTGAATCGAGCGAATCGAAATTTTGGATTCGTCTGCTCTACGTTTTTTAGGCTTTTTAGTAGCTTGGCAGGCGCTTCGTCTCGAGCAGTATATGGCAAAGACGCTGTTCAATATGGGAGAGGCAATAAGCATCTCGTGTAACACGAGACACGGGCTGAAGAGATGAGCTTCATATTGCCTTCAAGGTCCATCAGAGCCTGTGGTTGGTCACGGGTGTGTTGTAGAGTCGACACGACTCCATGGACTCTATCTTGCTCCGCGACGCCTAGAGGGCGATAAGATGAATACCCCACAACACCTCAATTTCTAGGAGGTGCAATAATGAAATCAGAGACTGCGATAACACAGGTAAGGGTGGAGAAAAACACGCCTTCACCACACGCGCTGTTCGCAGGGCGCTCGGCCAGTGCCATGCACGCTTCGTGTTTTATGGCCAAAGGTATAACGACACGGCCTACATGATAAGTGTGTTCAAGGTATGCAGGTACTCCAGAAGTACATGATAATGCCTGGCCCAACTGTCACAGGGAAATTTAGTGCCATTTTCTGCACAAACCGTTCAGCGGAACGAGTCTCTGCAGCGAGACTAATCGTTTTATTGGGGACGTTTCTTTGAGACCATCTGAAGGACTGGACTTGTCAAACACTAATCGCGGTAAGCTGTATATAATGTCGTTTATCGGCGTTCAATGCATATATACATCTGGCAAATCTGCAGTTATAAAGCACTTTTCAAGTTCTGGCTGATAGTGTTGGTGTGTCTTGTAAAGCTGACGCCCAGAAATGTGAGCCTGAATACAAAAACAGATACCAAGACCAGGGCTCGTGCTCAAGCATTCGCTGCCAGCGTTGGGACGATTACAGCTGTTGATAAACAGACCTCAGCCTCATCCTGCTCGGCCTCTTTTGTCAATTCCCACATGGTGGGAGATACGACCAGAGCGTGAATCTCATCGTGTGCTGGGCCTTTTGTTTGCGTCCTCTCCTGCTACGCTCTCTAACACGGGCAATTTGAATACCTGAGTGTACAGGAACTGCCTGTTGTCTGCATGGCATCCCACGATACAATTTGCCTTAGTGGTATCGTGCCTTTCGAATCCGCTGGGCACACTCGTAAATTGAAATAAGCTTGAAGCAACACAAACGCCATACAGTTCCAATTTGGCTTGTATTACTTCTTAGATGCGTAAGCGACGATAAGTGAACGTGTGTAAAAAATAGATTGTGACATTCAAATGGTATAAATAACTTCCCCACTCTCTTGAGACAAAGAAAGTGAATAGATGCACGACAGTTGTGCTACATGCACTGCACTGAGAACACATACACGGGACTTTCTGATTAATATAGTGTGTGCATAAATCTCACTTAATATTAGTGAAATATAATGAGAGATGTATAGCTATACTGATATACGAAAATCTGATGTGGATGTGATTACTGCTTTTAATACAGGCTGAGCACAATATTATTTTACTGTTTTGATGTACAGTGCAGAATTTTTCTCTAACGAAAGACTACTGTAGAAGGGCTGAGCAAGATGCGGAATTCTTATTTAAGCGAGCGTCAACCACTGTATAGAAAAATTGTATAGTACAACTGATCGCTCTTCATCACTGAGCTAACGAACACAGATACCAGCAGTGTTTACAACATTCTGACTACAATGTTTACACGGGGCGTTTATTAGTGGTAAGTACTAGCTATCATACTGAGTACAGGCGGCTGTGGTAAAGTGACATGGGGACTATCTGGGGACAGTGTGGTGTGTGTGTGTGTGTCCGCACTCTGAGCGTCCCAGGGCCAGCCAACGTCAGTTCGGAACTGAGGGCTCAGTGCATGTCACAGTGCTGTATTCAGCCCCTTTGCTGGGTTATGGGCTATGGGTTGCCGCGAGAATGCTAATAGCTAATTTTGGCCATCAAATACCAAAAATATAACTTTGCATGCAGAATGATCCCACGCTGGATCAGAACATAATAAAGGCAGTTCAAAACCCCTGGAAATTTTTAGGCAGTAGTTCGACATCATCCGATACCCTCCGTTAAAGACATCGGATGCATGCCGATGATTTTCCGATAGGGAATTTCTGATAGACAGTCCGTTCCAAACGATGATAAGCCACTATATCTTGGCTTAAGCCAGCCAGGATACTTTGATCGTTAATACGTACACTTCACCTACAGATACACTACAATTATTTCTGTAATTGTGCAGGTACGGCCTACAACCGCGTTTCACTCTAGTTTTTTATCTGTACAATACTTAGCCCGGAGAAGACAACAATACACTGACCTTAACAAGGATGTTACTTAATATGTCCTAAGAAATAAGTCACTTTGGTGGTAAAGTTTTACAACGACTTATCGTCCTACTAAACCTCATTAAACGTCACAGTGTTTTCTTCCACAAGCACATCTCTAAGCTTTCGAAGTCGAAATATCAAAACATCTCTGCAGTAATTTCTGCAAATTATTTACTCATAATCATTGTAAACATTTCGGCTGCTAATTCCCTATATTATTGCTTATTACCGTGAAATTTGTCGAACTGAGACTTTTGAAACAGAAAACGTTCCTGAAACTGAGATCTCCCGAATGTAAGAAACGTAGACTGAATACAGCGTCGTCTCGCATGAATTGCAGCAATATCCACTGCAATATTGAGGGACCAGCAGAAAGTGCAGTAACACTCATTTGATTGTGCATTGAACTGCAACTTCATGATTTCCTGTTGTGTTAGCTAAGCAAAATATATTCTGATTGTATGGGACAAAAGAGTACGTAGAATTCTTGCTATCTCGAAATTGAACAGAATGCATGTCTGCTTTTAATGAGTTCCACTGAGGTTTTTAAGTTTTTTCATTGTAATATTTGCGCAACACTCTTCCCAAGAGGGTTAGTCAGTCAAGAATCAATATGCTGGTGAACTTAGTAAGTTAACCCATCTCATTCAGGAGGTATTATTTCATTGTACCAGGCAGGGTTCTTCTTCCCAATGTGTTTCTGTAGGCAAAAAAAAAAAAAAAACTCTTGCGGCGAGGTAGAACCGCGTGCGTAAGATAAGGTTACATTATATTCAAAGCTCAAGACTCCTCGCCACGACCTTAGGGATTGCACAGCGAGGGGAGAACGAAGAACATTAAGTACATTATGTAATATCAGGACGCCGTGGACAGATAGGCATCGCAGAAGGGAGAGCAGGAAGTCAGGATTATTAGAATAAACAGACATTGACCGTCAGTGAGAGTTGAAGTAAGAATGGAGGGGAGCAAAGCGGGCAACGAGAGATGGGAGAGGGGTACTCGTATAACACTAACTAATCTACAGAGTGCCTTGGGGCCCGGCTCTCTATTACATAGGATGGGTAAACTTATCATCTGACTCATTTTTTTGCATTACCATACAGTTGGACAGCTTACAATCTGCTGAACTGGATTGCAAAAGGTGAGTGACATCTATAGTATTTGATGTGACAATACGTGAGTGACTCAAACTGTCTAAAAATTATAATCTAAAAACGAATACGGAGGCGCAAAAATTTAGGCTTTTAGTTAAAATTTTCATCCTTATTACTAATGCAATGAGGGATACTTTAAAAACATAGGACTCTGTGTACCACATTGAGTTAAAAAGTGTCATCACAATTTACATTAACAAGTTAACATCGTATTAATTGAACCTGAAGGTCAAATTAGGTCTCATCTGTTGCTTCACAGCCTATCTATTCATTAATTGACTATCTACATCCAATCGACCAATTCACTGCCTACAGAACTTATTTTAGATTTCACATATTTTAATTCAAATGGATAAACTACGGACAACAGGCAACAATCTTCGCTATTACAGTGGCCGTAAAAACAAAGTTATCGCATAATTCACCAGTTACTTTACTTTGGCTTTCTCCGCCATTTGAGAGGAGGGTGGTATGACGTGCGTTGATTCACTTCTGCGCCACATACAAATCCCCGCTACACAGTCAGTCTGTGATCTATCAGAGCTCAAGCAGAGTACACGTACGTTGGGCTGGCTCACGGGCCTCTGCTTTCTTACATTTTCACTTATTTTGGTATCATATCAAAAAACCACAATGGCATCACAATGGCTCGGAAGATGCTTACCATGAAAGAAAATACTCGGGCCCTCACCCTAATCGAGCAGGGAGTGCCTGCCGGGACCATAGCGCCACGCAAATTGGGATATGGGCGTAAGAGCAAAACAACAGCAAGGACCAACACCTAGTCAGTGTACTCTGCACAAGCTCTGCTAGATCACAGAGTGATTCTGTAGCGGAGATTTGTGTGTGACTCGGGAGTGAATCAACCACTCTCCTTTCTCAAATGGCGGGGAATGCGAATTATGCGATAACTTTGTGTTGGAGGCCACTGTAGATGTATATATCAGTGACAGACTTTCCTACATGAAGTTGGAAATAATAAATAGAAAAGAGACCACAACATACTTCGAGTTAAGACGTTAACGGGATATTTACCGTGAAAAAATTATTGTGGGAAAATTAATTCGCGCTTTTTTTTGAGCGAAGACATTAAATAAACAAATATTGTAGCCTTCAGTACTGGAGAGCGTATCGCGCACTTGCACCGTAAAAGCCAACAGTAGTTGCGACTAAATTATATTAATCAGTATCAATTTTCACAACATTTATTCTACTTCATTTAACTCTCTTGAAATAAGCAGGGCTTGGAAACGATTGTCAAACACAACGAATGAAGCGTCGACATACACAACTCGTGGTCTCGTGGTAATAATTATGCAATGTGCTATGCGCAAAACATCTAGCACTAATAGCATGCTTCATCCGTGAATAAAATACTCTCTATATCCTTGCAAACTAGGCGCGATTACCGAACTGGTTACTGAGTAGCAACAGAAGCTACAGTGAATAACATGATGTACGAATACAAGCCTAATTTACCCTGTTAGCCACAGGTGGCCCAAATAGCGTTCAAGGCTTTGTTTGGACACCTTGAGCTACCGCAACAAACAATGCCCACAGCGCCATGGTAATGAACTCGTCTCATATTCATGTAATGAAAGCTTCACTTTGGCAAGAGGCAATTTTCCGGCACAGGATTCCAGCAGCGGCGCCGCAGCGATGCAAAGAACAAGAGAGCGAGAGTGTGGTGGTGACCACAGAACGAACACCTGGCTGACCTGTGTCAGTTGCGCAATCATGGTACGACTAACAGTGCCAGGCAGAGAAAGGGATACGCCGGGCGCCTAACTTAACCCTTTCTTGCCCTGTCGAAATAGTGGCGGGTGACGAGGAATATATAGTAGTAAAGCTGAGGAATCCACAGCATCGAGGCAAAGTACTTGCTCAACAGTGTAACTGAGCGTTACTAATTTAAAGCGGGGAATTATATTCCTAACTCATGATTTTGTTCATCAGCTAATTATGCATCAATAGGAATGGAACTAGCCTATTTTGCGACAATAACATAGACAGAGAGCCCCCACTAATTTTAATGCACAGGCTTTGAATCGTGTATTTACCGAAGTTCAAGCCAGTGGCTAGAGAAGTCAAGATAGTAAAGATTTGTTTCACTATTACAACAGTACTTTATTGAAACAGGGTATACCTAGGTATAGCACCAGTAAACGGCTGCTGAATGCTGACGCTTTTAGGTCTATACGTTGGGCTAGCGTATAAGTAAACGGGTTGCCCTAAAAGTGCCTTAGTATTAACGTTGTTAGTGTAATCGATCATACTTTTTAAATGAGATTTTTTCTGTAATCGACATATATAGATCATATGACTTGGGAATAGAATCTTATTCCATGTATTATTATGCAGTACTTGTGATAATGATATATGTATACAGACACTACACTAAACACCGTTATATAAAAACAAATTTTTGCGTCTCCCTTCATTTTCGGCACTAATGATAAAAAAGACCTTGCAAGGCAACAAAGTACAGAAAAAGCCTCTGTGTCTCCTGAGATATGTTGCATGAACAAAATTCAATAAATATGTAAATAAACGAGTAAATATAAATATTATTTTGCTAGCAAATGTTGGAGTGGCTCTATTCGAATGCGGTTTTCGGGGCAAAATAAAGCAACCCACTGAATTCGTTGAGAACAGAAGTGAGTCAATATTTCAGGAGATTTGAAGGAGTAATAAAGGTTAAAGGCTTCATAAGTAAAATAATAACGCGATAAATAGGTAATTTTGCAACAATCTGCAATACTGATCTGCTTGTGGTTTCGAGCGTATGTCCATCCATCCATCCATCCGTTCATCTATTCGTCTGCACGTTACGCTTCAGTATTAGATAGGAGAACATTCAATTTGGAATACGTACGCTCTGATTTTGACTGAAAAAAATTACAACCATAGGTGTGTTTTTTTCACTTTTTGAAAATTTTTCATTCAGTTTTGAAGTGAACACATGAAGTTTAGTTTACACGTGTCTCATGACATGTTTAATATGGCTAAAAGCGTAGCTCGGATCAAGGAGCTTCTAATAGAGAGGAGTGCACCCTATCTATTTATCCTACGGAAGCGTTGCGAGTAAACTTTTCCCTTAAACTGGCTGAGTGGCGTATCCAATCGGAGAGCGGCATTGCCTACGTGAGGCATTGTCTCACGTAGGAATGAG
>LQNS02277275.1:10230064-10261680 GCA_001587735.2 Parhyale hawaiensis | reverse complement strand
TATCTTTCTTAACTATATGTGCTGACCACTGACACTTCAGCCAGTTTAAGATCTCCAAACGCCAGCTTGAGTCACGTGACAAAGCCATGTGTTTACTCGCCCAGGGAAGGCTTGCGCGTACTCCTCCCATTGAAGCTCCTTGGCTCGGATACAACACGGGAGCACAGGGTCCAATTTTTGACAGCTCCACTTTTAAGTAATTTTTGAAATGAAAGTGCGTTGTCTAAAAACAAGAATCCGTGATTGAAAAAGTTGGCCTAGTCTGTTTTATTTCATTCTATAGCTATCGCATCAAGCAAAATAGAAAAATTATGGGCCACCGTTGAATACCCACGGGTCCAGAAATACTGTACGGTGGAAAAATCAGATACACCGGAAACAAAATGGAAATGTGCAAGATGATGAAGCGCTAAGTTATCTGCGTACCATGGCAAATAGAGTTTATAAATGGCGAGCAAATACATAGGAGAAGTCTGCAAGAAGTGCCTTCGTATCTCTAAAACATTATCAAGATACAGGGGCGAATTCTCTGCTAACAGAATATTAATTTGAGAGATTCAAAGGTGAAATAAAGAACCAAGATAAGTTAGACGAGGTGTGTCACGGTACACGAAGATCGTCGAATTAGGTGACGGACGTTAGTATAGGCGGGAAAGGTTGAGTTAGAAGCGCTGCTTTAGGTCAACGGAAAGTGAAAACGTTAATTAACGGTAGAAGTTCTACGAGCCCCGCTAATTCATCATTATAATGCATGTGATGCCAGCCGCAACATGCATTGGTGGAGTCTGGCGGCTGGACAGCGGCTGCATGTGACAGAGAATAGAGAAACTCAATTGCCTTTTTTTTGCGCCCGGCGGTCGAATGCTAGCATTGCCTAGCATACCAGAGATATTCCGTCTATTTAGCGTTGTTGGGAGAATTTGAAACTGAATTCAGCAAGTGAGTACGTTGTTGATAAGGAAAGATGAACAACACTGGATTTTGTATTTCGCTGCGTTTATGGTGATCAGGGAGGATTTTGTTCACTCTATTGCTGTGGAGGACCGAGGGCAATGCGGGCGGCATAGCTTTGACCAAACTTCATTGAAACAATGTGTTCCTTTCCTCCCTGGAAATCACATTCACTACTAAGGCATTCGAAAGCATTCTATGTATTTCATTTCAGGTGCGAGAAAACGTGACAGATTTTTTAGCACTTCTTACGAAATTGGATCTAATTTTACTTAAAATTGATTAAAACGATAGAGTCGTATGGTGCCACGCATCTTAATAAAAAAAATGCAGTACCACTTGCTTCCAGATTTACGATGGCAATAGGTAGATATCTCTTAGTATATCCAAAATTATAGGAAACAGATGACAAAGTTTTTTCTAAGGCTAACATAGTATAGGAGATGCTGAAACATCTCCCTTATTCGGACTGTAGGGACAGACACTGCCGAAGTGCGTTATCACTCTAGTTTATGACATGACTCCATGTGGATTAATCGGTGTGAAATCTGTCACCGTGATTAAAATTTGCAACGTATTAAATATGTCCATTACAATTTATTTGCAAAATGAATAACTTCTTCGCTCTCCAGCCAAGCCAATTGAGTTGATACTTCAGTCAACAGTATGCAGAGGCCCTACAGAAAGTTGGTTTCTTCATAAGCAACTATATGACTTCGGAGAGAGAGAGAGAGAGCTTCACGCTGTAGCAAAAGTCAACTGAAACATTAATATTTACATTCCCTTTCGTGTGATGTAGCGGTACCGTTAAAATTTTATGCAAATGGAAAGCACTAGAGCATCGAAGAAGTAACTCAGCAGAAGCACTGCAGTTTCAGTTTTCAGTCCTGGTACCACAAAGCAATAGCATTACCGATATAATAAAGACGAATGTGTATTTGTTTATTTATTTGTTACTGTTCATCTTTTCAGTTTCAGTGACGCTTCAAGAAAACAGATGGGCAAAATTAGGTCAAGTTTCAGATGATGGCAAAAGTATGGGGCAATATTATATTAAATTTGTATGCACACCCCACGTTGAAATCGAAGCACTGAATGGAGCTCGAGGCTTCTCTTAGCCCTCTCATGCATTCCATCTTATTTTTGGCGTCTTCTCGCAGATAATATTTCCGTTGCATCTTTTGTTTTTCCAACACGATTTCATTTGTCGACAAAAACAGGTTTTCGCTCAGCGAAAAGTTTCGACGGATATGAAACTCTGGCCTATTCATAATGCCTAATCCATATTAACATTTTCTTTGATACTTGAATGCCTGCGAAAGCCAATTAATTGTTCTCCATGGCAGAGAAAGAAAAGTAGGGTGTCGCTGCTCAGCAGGTATAAAGCCGAGAACGCTTATCTCTTATATTCTTGTAAGTCGGTATGCGTAGATATTAACGAAAATGTGGCAATACAGAAATATCTCAAATGCTTCACTTTCATTTTTTTTTTGCGATTGGGTATACTAGTATATGTAATAATCCTAGTTATCTCTCCCTACTTTTCCTCTTTCTTACGTCCCTTCTTTCAATAGTTAGTACGACCATTATGCTTTCGACGGTGGCTACATCCGAGACAGGAGCTATGCAGTATAATAATTACAGTTTCTTTGCACTATGTAGTAAAATTTACTGCTAATAAAAATTGATTCATGTTTTACGGGTAGTCGGGATTAATCAGAAAATAGAACTATATACGTGTTTAATTATTTTATTTAATTACGGTGAAGGACCATCATGCCATAGCTACAGTGGTTGCAGTGCATCCTACTTATAGCGGAATCCTGACCGCTAGCACCAACACTGACGAGGTGCGGATAATATTTTTTGCCGCTATTTTTCACGGTTATTTCCACTGTCTACTATTGTTATAACTAAAAGCTCAACTTTTTTCCGAGTCTAAGTGGGAAAAATATCTACAGATTTGTGTTGCCAGAGCATTTCTATCACATAACAAATTTTACAGTAATTTTTGCCTACAATGAAACTTTAACTTACTCAAGATACGTTAAGAATGGAGCTCTATCGATTTACATGCAGATTTTGGTAAAGATTCATCCAAATCTCACGATAGTCTAAAATTTTCTTCCAATACATATGCACCTCGAAGCATTTCCTTACGTGGTGCAGTACCGGCACACCGCCGTTTCAGAAATGCTATAAAACTTCAATAAATACAAAGTTCAAAGGACTAACGATCGATATGATCTCTTGGCGCTTCCTTAAATGTCAGTGAGACGCCTCCGACCCCAAGCAAAGCTATGAGATTCTACAAGTAGGGTTACCGGTTTCAAGATCACTTCTTTTGTTGCGTTGAAATTCCCTTAATTGACTATTGAAAGAGACCAGTCTTAGCTGAAGACTTGCTTGGAGTTTACGGCTGAATAACTCTGAGCCAGGAAACATTTCTTTAGATTGGACCGTTTCAGACAGAGTGTAGGGGCCCGGCCGTACCCAATCCTTGGATGAACTGAGATGGCTTGATACCCATCTATGAACCCACGCTTACTCTAGATCACCGTGTTTTTCTTTCATACGGTGCGTTACAAGTAAAAAGCAAATATTTTGGTAGAAACAGATTCAAACGTCTCATCTTCCTCGACCGAACGAACTGACTCTCTACAGTTACCCCCTTCATTTACAAACTCGCACCTGTGAACGAAAATGGCAAGCATTGTGTTACCTCTCTATTCTCACCACAAAGACGTCAGAAAGCAGTGAAACTTGAGTCAATTTATTTACTCAACAGTACTGTACAGAGTACATTTTATACTTGGTGTCTCAAACAATACTTACAGTTGCCACGAGAAACCTAACATTTTCAGCATTTTTTTGCCGTTTCTTTCAATCTATTATTAGGGCTATTAGCATCCGTGCGAATATTACTATTGCAAAAGTCCAATATTCAAGATTTCGGATGCGATCGGCCAAGATGAACTTCTCTAACAGTCGCAATATGGGAATAAGCTTTCGCACGATTACTCTCACCTTAGTTTCACTGTCAAAGCGCGTAAATGAATCGGTCTATTATTTAAAAAAAAAAATGAATTTGTTAAACTTTGCGCAAACCATGCAAATCGAGCCTACCAAAAGAGATAATAATCGACTACATATAAGTTTTCAACTGTAAACACTATTACCGTATTTTCAGAGTTTAGTTAACCTCAGGCTAAATTTCTTAAAAAATTAGGGCGGGCGCTATTTTGTGGGTCGCAGTTTTTTCGCCATGAAGACGACGATTGTTCAAATTATCCAAAACTCCGCCAAATGACTTTACTGCAACAGATATTAATAAAATTCTGATATTGTAGCCTACAAGCATGTTATTTTAAAACGTAAAACTGCACATTTATGATATTTATTACACGAAGAAGTCTACAGTGTGCTACCTTTGATTATGCAAATACAATTTTTTTTACTTTACTTTTCATGATAATTGTCTAACTTTGAAACATCAATATTAACTAAATGTATAGCTATGTTGCAAATATAAACAGCACTTGTAAAATAAATATCCAGCCATTTCATAAGTTTATCATACAGTTTGCTTATCCACGAGTTCTTTTTACTGTTACCTCAGATTATGCAACAAGTTAATAAAAATGTCATAAAGAGGAAATAAATACAAGTGAACAGGAATCTTTTTATTAAATGTCCAAAACCAAGAAATCATAACCAAAACAATTTAATAAGTGTTCATTATTGGTAAACAAAACAAGTTAATTTTGAATATGGCAACCTCCATTTTTCACGATTTTTATAAGGCGATTAATAACAGACTTTGTCAGGTTTGATGTTTCAGATGGTGGAGTAAAATCTGCAGCTGTTTTTACTGCATTTCACAGGCTTACTTTGCTCGAAAACTGCCGACCACCTTCATAGACCTTCCTTTCTATCATTGCCCAGAGGTTCTCAGTGGGATTTAAATCGGGGCTATTCGCTTGCCAGGTCATAATCCTTTTTGATTTAAATCCTCCATCCGCAAGCCGAGCAGTGTACCGTGCTCGGTGTGAGAAAGCGTTATAGTGCTGAAATACCAATTTGAATCTGCGTGCGATAGTCTGGTCATCAAGCCATGGAATCAAGTTGGCTTCACGAAACTGGCAGTACCTTTCTGCATTGTTTAACTCATTCTGCCACTTCAAATGGACTAATGAGGGTGTCACCCACTATCCCGGCGCAAAACATTACACCACCATCAACTTGTTGACGGCTAAGCCGTGTCTGTTGAGGTCGGTCATGGAGGACCCATCCAGACGCCCACCCATCTGGACCATCAAGAGTGGCTCTGCATTGGTCAGTAAATATGACATTGGAGAAATCAGTTTTCATGTTCTCTTCAGCCCATTTGAGCCTATTTTTTATGAACTTTTGGTCGTTTAATTGTCTTTTGAACTTTCTCTAGCTTCTGCAGAACCTCACAACTTGTCTTTCTGCTTAGTATTGGGGCTCCAGCGTCTTCAAATATCGCCTTACTTGCAGAAAGTTGTTTTCTAGCCATAGAAACCTTCAAATGTCGCATATCCCCATATCTCAAGCAGTCAATTTCCCCGCAGAGGCTCTATCCGAAGTTTTCCGGTTGACTTTGCCTTCAGTTGCATATATATATATATAGGCTTTAATTGTTCGGTGATCACGCTGTAATTCCTTGGAAACTTCGAATGTTGTCTTACCAGAAGCCAATAACAAGGTCACTTTGATCTTTTCTTCACTATTTTGACCGCTTTTCATGCCCATGTTGACTAGAGAGTGATGTTGCATAATCTGGCGTAGCAGCAGAACCCCGTGCGATAAGCAAATGTTGCCAAAACGTGGGAAATGGTTCCGTTTTATTTTTCTTTAATTATTTTTATAGTTACAACATACCTGTGCACTAACTTACTATTATTATTTTAAATGTTTGACGCTTATCTTGGAAATAAGTAAAAAAAATTGTATTTGCATAATCAAAGGTAACGTACAGTAGAGGCCACTGCAAAAAATATTTGAAACCTTCTGTAATACATTGTTCTTTAATGGTAATTTGTTCTTCAAAAGATGAGAGGACATTGTTATAATTGCATGGCATGTGAATGTCATCTCGAGAATTGCTTGACTTAGCGGAACTCGGTCAAGTAGCGTTAGGCAACAAGAATTACAGAGAGTGACTATCTTCCCAGAACAGGAAAGATAATCGATCATTACTTCAGTAGCCATCACGAACGTGTCACTATAGTGTCTGAATCTGACAATTATAAGCCGATGACAGTCGATCTTGCAAATTCAGCCATTCAAATACATGAACATACTGTAGTCTTCCTAAGTAAATTTGATGTGGTTTATTGATGAGCTTATTATAAGAGGGTAACGAAGGAAAGACCGACAGCTTATATAGTGAAGTAAAGAATACTTTAATTCTACGAAGACCAAAGAATACGTCGGCTTCTTGTGGGAGTAGCACAAGCGTCGTTCATGCAGTGCGCTGAGCCTACTAAGATTAATGAGTTTTCATATATGAATGACACAGTGAGCATTCATCGCAGAAATATCGTACATATATGCAAAAGAAGAAGATTGCAATAGAAAATACAAGGAAGTCATAGCAAATAACAGCTCGTAATATACTGACTAGTAGTGCTGTAATAAATATTATTGGAGGTTCGCGTAAAATATAAGTCGAATCAAGCTTGAATATTCAGAATTCGTCAGTTCGGTAGCCTAAACATCAAGCTAACTTTCTATGTATGGGTAAGGGTCAAAGTCTCCAAGTTACTTCAAACATAAGAAAAGCTTAAGTTATTATTAGGTATGACAGCATGGACTGAAATAATACAGGGTCATTACGCACAAAAAGCATGACGTCCTCCGCCGTGAAGCGTAGCTTGGACAGTTCGCCGCAGTTCGGCATCGGCCAATTTCGACATCACGAACTACAACGAGTGCTTCAGTTCGTCATGAGCACAGTCCTATTTTTGGAATGAAACAAGCCACCGAAATACTTCAATGACAAGACAAGCGCATTTTGAGAACGGCTACACTAAGTATTCGAGCAAAGCACTTCTCCCATTGACTTGCGTGGTCCACTTTTTGATTGCGGTTCTAAATTTGTCTCCAAGAAGCAAAGAAAACTTCGATTTTTCATTTTCCAAAACGTAGGAAATACTTAAATTGGATCCTAACATCGATACCAATTCAAGAACCGTTGAAGCACGTAAGCGAAGACGTTATTATTGTTATGACGTCGTATGCCCTCCTATACAAAGAACGGATAGACGTGCTGGATGCCAAGCAGAGCGGAGAATAGACGAATAAACAATCGCTGATATGGATCAGTAAATTGGGGAAGACTGGAAATAAAGGAACACGGGCCATCAGTAAGAGTAAGTTTGCTACTGGAGAATATGTCGGTAAAACAGCTGGCAGTAAACACTCCCTTGGCACCAGCACCCTCCACAAAGTTCAAATAAGGCATGGGCAGTTTTCCATAGAACGGCAGAAAACATCAATTGCAGTTGATGAGACTGTAATGTCGCTTTAGACAGTGTGTTTTCAGTTCCTTTACTACCTAAATTGGGCCTATGATTACAACTGATTGGAACTGCAGTGTAGGTTCGTTTTTGTTCCCGATTTGCGTATGGCAGATTACTAATTTAAGGGTCACCCTTATAATCCAGCCAAGTCAGAGGCAGACGCTCAGGTCCAAAGCTTCCCTAACAAACAACGCATAATCACCATAGAGAATTTTATATCAACCATAAGAGGTCTATGCATGCATATAAAACTTGAGACCTATTGGTGTAGGCATGAACATGCGTCTGATACAGCCGTATCCGAAACAATTTGAGCAGCGCTGAAGAGCAATAAATTATTTCCTATGCATGCTAAGCTGTATTTATGTTCGAAGATGGTCACTGCAGAGGTTTTTATTATGCCGCTGTCGTCTAATTGGCATCATTAGGGGTTTAAGCATGGACTCTTGTGAATTTATTGACCCCGCTTGGACAGATGGCCAGGCAGAATACTATCGATAGTCCATTGTGCGAGAATGTTCCAGGTAACATCAAAGGAAGCCATCCTTTTGCAGCTGCAGTAGCGCTTCTCGGAGGTCTCCTCAATAGGCCGTTACTACATCTTTATGCTCTACAGGAACTGGTCGAGCTTTTTTTCTCAATGAAATTTACACAATTTCATTACTTTGCCATTATGCAATCCAGAAAATAACTCTCTTGTCGCTCAGTATATGACAACATTTCGAGTTCGATAGAGTGGGTTGCCGATATTTCAATGAATCTATAACTCTAGAATTTTCTGCTTGCTGCACGTTTCAGTTCACGAAGATATATGTGAACTGCGCTCAAGCGACACCACATCCTGCTTCAGGTGATAAAAGTTTCATTACCCAAGAAATAAATACCGACAGCCATGCTTAATCTTGAGGTCGTGTATATTTTTGGTTTAGATATTCGCGATTTGGAGCATCAACCACGCCCAATACTTAATAAAAATATTTGTTACACTTCAATATGTTGAGTTCGTGCATGAAGAGTCACTTCCGTCGAGTGACACTGCATGCAATTCATGCAAAGAATCTATTTTATATCTAAGGCCCACACCATATAAACCGTGTGAATGGCTACTTACAGATACTCGAACGGTGCTATCACCTCCATCAGCACTAACGCCGATGGTTATCTCGCGTGCATTGTTCGTTAGTTAGGCTAAACGACGATGGTGTAACTGCGTCTCGAAGGTTAAAGGCAATGAGGAAATTTCACCTTGAACTACCGAAGCAGCCGACTTGAATGAAAGTCGACCCTGCGTGAATCTCTGAATGCCTAACACATCTCCCTTCACATTCTTTCCAGTACAGACAATTAAAAGGCTAGTTCCTTTCGATGCCTTCCGGGTGTCGACATTTATTGTCGACGGAAAGTTCATTCATGAGCGTCAACAAATGAACTTCGCTTGCTGCGCGGGCTTAAGCTTGGGAGAACATTTTCAACCTCTTAATGAACTAAGCCGAGCATATCCATCCATCCATCCATCCATCCATCCATCCATCCAGAAAGCGTCTAGTTATCCAATTTGAAACGAATTTTGAAGAAAAAAATATTATTTAGTCGGAGGAATAAATATTAGGCGATGCTTAGTAGACAATACTTGCTTCTTTAATTGAATATCTATCTTAAAGATGTTAAACAAGCAGAAGTACGGCACATGCAGCAAAGGCAATTTACCATGTACTAACTGTATGCATTTGTTCATCAGAGAATATTAAGGATCCGGATGTTCAACACAAATACAAGCTGGACACGCATTAGTTGGAGATTTTATCTTCTTGAAAAAATCACGATGCTGACGCATATGAATGAGTTGTATTTAACAGTGCTAGAAAGCGTAACGAAAGGTGAATGAAGAAGCCAGGGATAATTTGTACATTAATGAAGCATAACAAACCATGCGAGACTACTTTTCCAGGTCCTGAGTCAGACCATGCAATGTTGGCCAAACATATGATACTATTAACTACGTACTTTATGGCCAGCATTAATCTATATCTTTCTGTACCGGCAGTTGGTATTATTATTATTATGTACGCATGCTATTAACTTTTCTTTGCGAATGTTACTTGAAGTACAGTTATTTTGATTTTCAGGGTAAAATCTTCTGCTGACACTTCGCCCGTAAGCTTCCTATACCAGAGATCTCTCTGTCCTTCATAACAATTAGTTTTATATTTCCTTCTATTCTTGATGTTGTTGTCGTCTGCTTCATTCCAGCAGGTTGCTAGAAGACAAAGCACAACATTCTGCAAAAAACTGTTCTTTTTTATGATTAATTTCCGTTTTACTTAGACCAAACGAAACAAGAATTCTTGACATGTCAATCTGCCTTAGCCTTTATTTGTGTCAGATAATATCAGTGTTAAGAAAATCGACTTTAACAATTACAAAGCTAGCGCTGCATGTCAAAGCCCCCTGCAAAGGTAAGCGGTAACCCCCCTCCTCACTACCGCAGAAATGCGGTACACGCTACAAAGCTTCCTACTGTTTATTGCTCTCTCATAACCATTAGAAATTTGCAACGAATAATTTAAAATTGAATTCCCTAAAAGTTTAAAGGAGAGTGGAGAGATGATACAAACTTTTCGAGTGATACTTGCTATGTGGATTGTCTTCGCGACTAACGTTTTAGTTTTTTTTTGTGGACAGGCTATTGTGTTCGCAACGACGCAGCAGAACGTTTTTGCACTTTTTACTATAGGCACGGGGAACAAAAGACTACTTTATGATGTGAATGGTATGGTTGTTTGAGTATTTTCTCTCAGCTGTGTCGTCTGAAAAGTGCCTACGTAAATATGTGTGTGCTGAAAAACTTTTCAAGATGTTAGCTGTCACGTCCGCGGGCTGTTATTGTCACTAGGGAATTTCGATATTTCTCTAAAGTTGTAGCAAGCTGTGTACTGGCCTGCTGTGCGCAAGGACGCAACAAAACGATTGGATACGCGATCGAAGAGCTCTGACGGCGTCAAAAGGCTGTAGTGTGAACCGACTTGACAGGGTGAAGGCGCACCAGCAACAAAGTTGTCAACATCTGTACTTACTGAACGTTAAACGCGTGTGGACGCTGCTGTGTGATTTTTACATTTTTTTAAAACCTGCACCGATTAATATTTGCACGCACTCGTGGTGCAGAAGGGATGAGGCTTCACACTGGAAAATTTAACCATTTAACAACAACTGTTTAAACTCGAGATATTATTCTTTTGTGCTTCTGATATTACCAATTCATCGAACGATGGAGGAAAGGTAGAGCACAATATTGTGGCGTCCTATACATTTTAATTTTCTTTCATTTTTACAAACTAACGCATCCGCTCGCAGCACGGAGAGTCCTCAATAAAGTGCTATCTATAACTGAAAAAGCACGTTTAGTATTGCTTCTAAATACAAAAAATAGACAATAACTCGCTAACAATCTAGACAAACTACAAAACACGAACATATTCAGTATGCTCCTAAATACAATACCTTAAACCTTACTAAAATGCTTCAGCCTTGGAATTTTCCCGGCAAGGTAGTACCCAACATAATAAGAGTATGTATCACACGTCTGCCTGACAGACAGCTACCTACTCTGTATTAAGAGCCAGGCTGCAACAGCTGGGCGCAATTTCAAGTCTGTTTACTAAGACATCATGAGGAGAAGAAGAAGGGACTTGAGGCCGCGGGACGGTGTCATTGAAAAACGACCGCCACATGCCAGCCGACTGAAAGTGTGCACTTTCTTATGCGACAAGAGACGTACGGCGGCCCACGACGGGCGGCAGGCAATAATTCATTGCGTTCTACAGAACGCAAGGCCGGGACGACTTGTTGATTTTAAGATTTTTGTTTTAAGATGAGCTTCTGGAGTACACACGGGCATGCAGTGGAGTAGTGAAATACTGAAGAGATAAGCGCGGCTGTTGTTTTCAAAAGAATGGTTCCAGATGGTGAGTATTGAAGCATAGTCTTAAGTATAGTGAGAGACATGAGACTTCAGTACAAGAAACCCATGTAGCTATTTATAAACTATTATCTTGAATATTACTAAGAAAAATGCAGAGTACCAGCGGCCCTCTTCTTTTCAATTTGTAAACTGCACGTTATGAGAAAATTCAATGCCTAATAATGAATAGAAACTGAGTATTTCTAAATTCATTTACGAAACGATGCACATTATTAGGTGTAGAGCTTCTGAGCATATATCCCCATTAAAAATATGTACTAGTGACCCATGTCGCCATGAAATAAAAGTAGAAAATACTTACGCAGGTATTTCAATGAAACCCGGTTTTGCTTTGATCCTATCCACCAGGGAAAAGACTTACCAATCGCAAATTAAATATTCTGCCTGCACGCTTCAGAATTTGTTGTGTGGTATCTATGTACGTGTCAGTATAATACCACCTGTTTTTCATTTTTACTACCTTGAGTCTCATTCCGAGTCTCGAATTTGTCCTCAAACTTATCTCCATTCGGTATGAGAGGAAAAATGTACATATGTAATTCAATACACTACGTGAATTATTTACAGTCCTGATATTATGTATATATCCACACACAGCGTTGTACAGTTAAAGGACTTAATTTGTACACAACCTCTCTAGGAGAACACCATGACAAATTATGATATTCGTATTGGTGCTTGCAACTGCCAAAGGTATGTCGTTATTGGTGAAGCACCACCAGTGTAGACTCGCCGTACGCAATGTTTGCGCTTCACACGCCATTGCTAAGTTTATCGTGACCTTTAGACATGGAAAATTCTTACGTGATTATATGTCAAAAGCATTTATGTTCTAGACTCATACTACAATGAGAAAGAAACATTAAAATAATGAACAATTTTTAATGAAGTAGTATTGGCAAATTTCTCTAGGTTCTTCTTCGAACTGATATCACAGTGAAAGTATTGTAGGTAGTGAATAAAAGAAAAGCGTTACGCCCCACAAGAATTCTTTCATTTGTAGTATGTAATAGTGCAATGCAGAAGCTACCTCGTTACTGAATGATCCAGGCGATATAATTCTAGCACAAACACGATATTTGCGATAAAAAAAGTTATCTTTCCGAAAGTCCTAGTAAAAAGCTAACGACTTGTTTCAGGCGAGCTGGTAGAGAGGGCTTGTCAAATACAGGGCTCCACAAGTGCATAATATTAATAATAAAATCAAACGGCTGATATCACCTCCTATCGTCAGATGGTACTGAATCTTGCAGCTGGCACATTTAGTCATTTATTACCTCCGCCAAGGAGGTTATGTTTTCGTCGTGTTTGTGTGAGTGTCTCTATGTCTGTCTGTCTGTCTGTCTGTCACCAAGATAACTCAAAAAGTTCCAAACCGATTTGGACGAAATTTACAGGGATTGTTAGGTGCGTTAAGAGGAACAGATGATTAACTTCTGGTAAAGATATATCCATCCGTTTGTTTGTTTGTCTGCCATATTTTTATCAATGCCATAACTGAAAAAGTTATCGATGGATTTTGATGAAATTAACATGAGTTGTTAGGTATATAACAAAAATTAAATGGTCAAAATTTAGAAATGATCCGTTTCTTTGTTCGTTCGTTTGTCACTGTTTTTAATTTTATGCTTGTTAGCACAATAACTCAAAAAATAATGAATGGATCTTCATGAAATTTATAGGGGTTGTTAATAACGTTGCCTTTTATTTAGCTTGTTTTTAATTCTATTCGAGAAACGTTCTTAATAAAATCACTAATGATCAAAAGCAAAATTTTAGAACTTTCGAGAAAAAATCTAAAAGTTAAGATTTTAGTGTCGTGCACTTGGACGTCTCGGAGTGATCTGGTCTATTACGAACGTAGTTGCATATCTGAAATATTAAAGTTTTCAGCATAATTTTTCTTAGCATACAATAGTTAAAAGCTATATCATGTAAGTGAATAAACATTTTATTTATGAACCTCCTCATGCACGAATTAATCACATATAAGCAGCTGCACAAACACTTTACATTAGATACGCCAAACAGATTCGCCGAAATCTGGCTTCAAGTCTTCGTATTACGGTGACTCATAGTTGGCCTTCTCCCCGTGGATAACCGCAAGTACCTCATAAAAAGCATGTGACAAAACTGGACTTTTTTTATGGCCAGTATTCCGCACGGTAGGCCAACAGTGTCTGAGCGGAGATCTCGCTCTTTCTGCTTATTGCTGTCTACTCTAAAAGTTAACTTTAACGTTGATCGAATTCCCCATTAAAATTCTAATTTCAGGTTGGATTAACAAAAAACATGTCTTCACTTGTAATACAACTTAATTAATGCATAAAATGATTTCACTTTGACTTGGTAATTGTGACTACGCGTGCACGCTGAAAACAATGTGAGATACAAAGTTCAGGGTGTTGCATTTAAAAAGTGCAATATCATCTTATGTTGGTAGCAATAATTAGTATTTAATTACTGGAAGAATTATCATTGATTAAGGTTTGTAGAAACTATAAACAGTTTGAAGCATCAAGAAGCGTTCGTTGTAATAATTAGTCGCTACTAAAAAAAGCGAAACGAGATTTGCTACGAAGGTCAATACGTCAACACGTGTTTTTACAGTGAGTAATACCGAGTGTCTCATTCTTAGAAAGAGATATTTGGTACACAACTCAAGGCATCGCCATATGTTCTGTTCCAATTAGTCTCCACTGTTCTAAGAAACGGACATTAGCTCAATGGATCAACGCATTTGTGACCCAGTTGTTTGCAACGAGTGACCCAGAGCCATGGGATCTCGTAACTGTGTGGTCTGAAGACCGTACAATTCCTCTCGAACGCCGACACTGTTGGATGATCAACATTCCTAGGGTACCGCGGTTAAATTCTTGCCGCTTCAGACGACCTAAAGAAATTGAAAGTTGCTTGCACAATTCCGTTAAAAAAATTACGCCAATTGATTTCAAAGAGGCAAGATAACTTGAAGGTGCTCTTGAGCAACGCTCGCTGTACGCCAATAAATTGAGCTCTGGATTAAATGAGCTATTCTATCCAACTGACATTTTGCACCGGGACGAAACGGTCGTTATTATTTGTAGGTAAGAATTGCGAAGGGGCGTCGCAGGCGCTCGATACTGTAGGCGCATGCTAGCAGTGACATTTGCTTACTGCAATCTTTATTTGAACATGTGCTGACAATAAAATAAAATTCGGGATTAGTATAGGCCGTTTGGAGGGCAGTAACAATCTGAGACACAAACTGAAGTGATAAGAAATACAAAGTCACCGAGTTACCGGCCAAGTTTGACAGAAAGGCTTATGACATTCCAAACACACTGAGCCTCAAGTTCTTCAAAGCTACGGTATGTGTTACCATACCTGAGATAACAACAGTTTGCCTATCGCTCGCCCTTAAATATGCAAATTGGAAAGTACTACACTGCGCGCATTCTTTACAGTGCCTTTATATGCTGTGCTTAGAAATCTGTATCTTTCCTTTGTATCTGGAAAAATCCAAATCTTCGTTTCAGATGAAGACTACTAGGAAAGTCAGTCAATATACAGTATGCATAATAGACTAAATAGTCTGGACTTGCAAGTTTTTCTCGACGGATTATTTTAAGAAATAACATTTTAATAACTGAACAAATACTTGGGTGCATTCACTGTGTAATAATAAACTTATGGCAATGTGAAATAATACTACGTTATATGGGTATACATATTAAATACAGCATATATCACAACTATTCTATACAAAATATTTAGCATATTTCACCAGTATTTCACATGATACTGTATAACTATCAGATATTCATTTAGGTATAAAGTTCGTCAAAATCCAAAACGATATTGACATAGAATTTTGTGGACCTTATCAGCGATATTATAATAAAACAACTCTGAAAAAAAAAAGAAACACTGGGTCAGGAGAAGATCTCTATTCCAGTCAGAAGTCAAGTTGACAAAAATGTACAATATCTTTTTCACCTCAGTGTAATATCAGTGTCAGTGATTCAAGCATCAATTTTAAATAATTTACTACCTTGTGGCCAGTAAAAAACTAGATCGATGTTAAACGCCCGAAGCTAATAAAAAATAATAAAAAATGGACGAAATGTAAAAAAAACGCAAGGCCATATCCTAAAATTCTCTTGCGTGGTAACTAAATTGCTCGAAATGATCTCTCTGGTACCGAAGAGAGTACTTAACTTTCTTTTCTATTATTGCTGCTGCTCACTTGTAAGATGACCATCACCAAAACATTAAGACTTTATAATATCATTTGTGGCTATTGTAGTTTGTAAACATGGTCAATTTGAAGCACTTATAACGGAAAACAAACTATAAGACATACTCTTCGTCGTGAATTTGAGCTTTAACTTACGCACGCCAGGTTGTTTATTTTTTCAAGTTACAAGAGTTTGCTACCAGACGGATTTTTCCCGCCACCCCTAGAGAGGAAGCGACGTCAAAATAAGATGGCTAATAAGAATTCCATGCGTACATACAAAGCAGTTAGCGACCAAGTAACACAGTGTACAGAGCACTGCCAAACTAATTACAGGGTTTTGCCGTCTTGTGTGGATGGCCTGCTTCGCAGAAGTATTTCTCTTATAAAACCTCAGTGGCTCAACTCCTAGTCCTGTGACTATGACATAGGAATTGCGATATAGTTTGAGTATTATCGCTCTTCGCAAATTATCAGTCGATACACATTATGATGCCCAAAATTTTATTTAGTTGTGCATATTTTGTGACGCTGCGCGATGCCTGGCGAATGTGCAAGTGGGTGTTAAGCATCATCGAATGAAAGTGCATGTCGAGTGATTTTTCTCCGCCAAAAATGCGTGTTTCCTTTGGAGCAACTACAAATTGCGCACACCTTTCGTAAAATCTATACTATAATAAGAGAGCTGTCTGTCAGTCCGTCCGTCCGTCCGTCCGTCCGTCTGTCCGAAGCCTTATTTTCCCCCCATCTAATACTGAAGAAAAATATTCCAAAGCACCTAATTTTTTTGCCACGAGCCTTTGTGAACTTGGTTGCTTATGTGCCCTTGGTGGACAATGTGGACTTGGTGACGTTTGTGGACTTTGTGGACTTGGTGGACTTTGTGGATTTTGTGGATTTTGTGGATTTTGTGGACTTTGTGGACTTTGTGGACTTTGTGGACTTTGTGGACTTTGTGGACTTTGTGGACTTTGTGGACTTGGTGGGCTTGGTGGACTTGATGGACTTTGTGGACTTGGTGGACTTTGTGGACTTGGTGGACTTTGTGGACTTGGTGGACTTCGTGGGCTTGGTGAATGTAGAAGTATTGTATAATTTTTCGATGGGATGGTAAAATGTTTTCAAATACATATTCTTATGACTTATTCAACAAAAGGGTTGCGTTTGGTGCACTAGTAATTTATAATAATCAGCGCAACTTAGTTATATATATAGCCGGTTGTGGGTTTTGTGTAAAAAGGATAGGGCTGATGAGTACAATGTATGAATAAATGTGAGACGTGTCACCATGCAAGTGACCGACTGCGAGATTATGTGTACTCGGACGTATACATCATGACAGTCAGGTACATAACTAATGCTTTCCAGCCGTGACCCACAGAGAACAATCATTACTACGTATGTACGCTATGCAGTGAAACGCTGGCACTATCGGGCAGCTGACGGAGGGCACATATTGACCCAGCTGGCGACCCTGCGCAGTTTTTGTGAGGCGCTTCGTCTTGCAGTAATGGACGCAGAGGCTCCCGAGATAACACTTGGCGCCCTGTGACTCTCATTAGACTCGATGACAGCTCGCATTGTGCAAGAGAAACGAAGTACAATGTGTGCACGTGGAGAGGCAAGTGGACGATGCAGTAAGTCATTTATATTATTGTTAATCAAATTAGTGAGCAGCTGAAATTGACATCGTACTCAAATATTTTGTTGATGCTTCTGTAAGGCTTTACAAAGATGAATTACTAATTTTAAAGAGGAAGGACATAGCTAAGGCAGTAAGATTTAAGGGAAAAAACGGAAATAATTAAAATAGCTAACTTCTAACTACCGAATATCCCACGTATGTCACCATGCCAGTCCCCCATCAAATGGTGGCGGCCTTGAACTACTGTATAGGCCTTATACGTCCACTGTGCAGGATAATATCAATTTGCAAAGAACCATGTAACTTTAAATATAGCATAAGGATCTAGGTGTCTTCTTTTATGCTCGTTTCCGAACACAAAGTATATCTACCTCTCTCTACAGGGGCAGCAACTTAATTAAGGAAAATTTGAAACTAAGAACAGCTGCAAGGCCGATGCACAACCACCGTATTCGATGCACAAGAAGGTAGGCTGATAACTGTTATGTTCATTGATGCAAAATTATACCGGAAGAGCTATGAACGGAATAAACCATTGCAATGCAATATATCTGCTTGTTCTCAGGGAACAGCACAATTATCCGTCACTAAAGCACTCTGAGAGGGCATACCTCCGCCAAGCAAGGCAACATTAATGAAAAATTCTAATTGTTTCAGAAATTATGAATTACTTTTTATCATCAGCAAAATCTGGCCATATG
Source organism: Parhyale hawaiensis (assembly GCA_001587735.2). NCBI lineage: Eukaryota > Metazoa > Arthropoda > Malacostraca > Amphipoda > Hyalidae > Parhyale > Parhyale hawaiensis. The sequence continues at coordinate 10,243,634 of LQNS02277275.1, read as the reverse complement.
TACCTTCTGACAGCACTAATAGCTTCTGTATTTTTTTTTAAAAGAATTACCCGTTCTTTTTGAGCTGTGTTCTGACAAACATTTTGACAAACAATAGTCAAACTCACAAACTGACCACCACCAAAATTTGGTCATTTGTGTCTCTCAGCCATTTTAACAATTTCTGGAAGTTTCATGAAGATCCGCTCATAACTTCTTGTGTTATTTAGCTGACAAACATAAAAATACAGAGAGAAACAAACGAACAAACCGATCATTATTTTAATTTGGTCATTCACCCTTCATGATATACCACTTATGTAAATTTTGTAAAAATCTGTCCTTGACACTTATGAGTTATGGTACTAAGAAAAAAAAAAGGCAGATAAACAAACGGTTGAGCGGATCCCCATTAAAAGTTCATAATCTGTTCCTCTTAACATGCCAAACAATATCTGTAACCTCGTAAGGATACGCCCATAACTTTTTGAATCATATTGATGACAGACAAATAGACAGACAGACAAACTCAGCAGAAACATAACCTCCTTGGCGTAGGTAAAACTTTTCTAGATTCCCGTAATCTTTTAAGTCCCCATCTCCCCACCGTACACAGATTCCATCGAGTGGGGCAGCCCCATTGTGATAAGTTAATCTCATCAGACTTAATTTGCCCGTACATGAGCGTTTGTTTCGCAAGCTTTGATAGAGTTTCGGGCGTTAATCCCAAACCGATTACCCTCAAGTTTACTTAAATGGAACTGTCCCAATCGATAATACCGTTCGTTCGTGTGTTAGCGGTAAAAATTTTCGCTGTGGTTTGTAGCAATTATTTGAAAAGTAGCCATCTACCTGCATACACTATGCGATTAACTAACCATGTAAAAGAATGCCCCGCATCAATAAATAACTCAATCATAAGCAATTGAACCCGATACAATAAAATTCAGTACGCGCGATAATTTGTGCACTTTATCAGCAATAGTCTTGTTTTAGCTTCCTAAAACACGGCGTGGAGTTTCAGTAGGAGAAAACGAAACAGCACTATAATTTATGTCTTAGACTAGAATACTCAGCAGCAAAAGATGATGACAACAATTTCGTAACGAAGCTTGTTCTTGTTCTTGCTTGCGATATGGGGTTTGCTGCAAAATATTATTCATAGGCCGAGGCCTCCATCGAAGCAACAAGCGACGTAACAAATTTGTATGAAGGAAAAACTTGACGTCGAGTACAGCAATCTACTGCCCTCGCCGACACAGCCCAGATCGCGCGACACACTATCGCTCACAGGCGCCATGTCTCCCGCAAAAATCGCACTGTATCTCATGTTGTGTCAGTGGGGCTCCGGCACACCCGTACACTTGATCTTCAGTTAAGTCAGTGAAAGTAGTGTCATCAAGTTTACAAGAGTAAAATTTTCCTTCTGCAAGTAGAAGCGCGAATATCAGTTTTAAAACACTTTAATGTCAAGTAGCACCAAGAAAACATAGTAGTGACAGAATTCACCGGAAATACGTACGTAATTCCTGTTATATCTTAGATACCTGCAGATCAACGATGAGAATCGAAATTTAGTGCAATAAGAACTCGGAGTAGGCATAGGGTATAACTGAAATACTGCACGGTTGCCGGCGGGCCACTTTATGGTACGAGTTGGCTGACACACTGGCTGGTTTGCACGCTCGCTTGCTGACTGACTGACTGACTGGCTGGAATGGGTGGCATGCATGCAAACTGAGATTTCTTTTAGCTGTAAAGCAGTAGATTCGTGCTCTTCTTTATTTTCATTAGCAGCAGATGCAGTCCACGCGAAAATAATTTCAGATTTTTAGTTTTCGGTGCATTGGAGCTAAATGGCTTTCGGTATCCAGGTTACAACACTCCATAAATATTCATCCCTTTCTGATTCCTGAATGATGAACGGATTATGAATGAAATGAGAGTAAACTATATCTAAGATTGAGCCTCTCGTAAGCCAAGCTCAAAAAGATATTCAGTAGCATCTAAATATTTTTCTACGAGATGCGGTCTCCAGAAAATGCAGTAGCTCAACAGACGAAGAACCAATCAAAAGAACGAGGGCGCAACTAAAAATCTATCCCATCCTAAACCTATGCTATCTTAACACCTATCAGAAGCTCCTATCCTAAAACCTATTCGAGCTCCTCTCAGTTTATTCCCTATGTATAACAGCGAAATTGTGTGCACGGTGACAATTAAGCAGGCAAACACCCAATCAAACAAGATTATCGAGTTTTTTTAAATCTACTCGATTGCAAATGATTCGTTGGGTCACTAAAAACCTAACTGTACCGTTTTCTCTGCTCGATTCGTGGACTTGGTATAGGTTATGTCTAAATTTTCTAAGTATCAAAATACAGAGAGACCAATATATTTCTGAAATGTACTTCAGTACTGCCAAGGCGTAGATGAATGGTGATATAATAGATATTCCATTTAGGTTAAAAACAGTAGACTGATTTTATCCTTCAATTGTTTTAGCTGCTGATACTGTCCACGCGACTAAAATTTCAGAAGTCAAGTTATGTAGTGCACTCGACGTACATACTGTATACAACAATCGGTATTCAAGTTAAAACGATACTTTAATATCCGTCTCGTCCTGACTCCTGAATGATTTTATTTTGCCTGCAGCTTTCACCAACTTGATTGTGCTTCAAGAAGTGGCGGATGTGATGGTGCAGCACCCTCAACTGTGGGTCTTATACCTAAAGTGACAACGAGAACTGAGTTCGTCAATAAACTGATCCAGAAAACCACCCAGCATGGGAAGGCCACCGAGCTCAGGTGTATCACCCATTAAGTTTTTCATAGAAAACCTTCAGTGCTCGAATTTTTTCCAATCCTACAGTGAAGATTGTGCGAACAGTGAAATACAAGCAAACATACCAGATTATCACAGTTTTATAATTTTGTAGATAATAACTATGTGGACCAGTAATACGTTTATTACTAAACAGAACGTAGAATTTTATGAGACGAAAGTGAAGGAAGATATACGGTGTAGCAGGAAAATGGCGAACACTTTACCTAAAATACCACACAGAGGAGAGGTAGAACATAATAAATTTGTTCATAACTCTACAAGCAGGAAAATTGAAGAAAGAAGTAAAGTGGGACGAAAGAAACATGTCCAGGAGACCTACTTACGGCTAGTGCTAGAGTTACATATGTTTCTACCTGGGTATGAGGCGACTCCTGAATGGATAATTTGTGTACTCATTAAACAGACTTGAACATGGTGTGCTGGATGAGCCTGATTGTTAAAGACTGAACTCGTGTACCACTGCAGTCTGTTCTAAGCTGTTCTCGCTGACTTAACAAAGTAATGCAATTAGGTAAGTATTTATTTCTTTACACAAAGTTTCATCAAAGTACTAGTTTATGAGTAGACATAGACAATACTTACTAAAAATCAATTGCAATAACTTAATGTTCACGTCAATGCTAATGACTATTTCATTTGTGGTAATATATGCACTAAACAAAAGGATAATGTAATATATGGTTCTTAAAACAAAACTCCAAAGGCAAAATATCTCATTATTTATCTGAATCAAAGACAAAGAGACAATATAAGCTTCATTTACATATATTATAATCAAATGACGAGAGTAAGAATGCTATCGATCCCTCAGCAAGCAAGTCTTGAGCTAGGCAGTGCTCCGCCTAGTAGCCCCCTGATGGCGTGCTTACAAGCTTGCATCCTTTCATGGAAATATTAATGATTTGGCCATGCCTTGCTTATTTGCCATAATTTCTAGTCCTGTTTAATAAGGCTCGACTTGAGTTTTTCCGACTGGGCCCATGCATGAGTCACGGCTAAACAACCAATGTTTGCTGCACTCGGCAGTGATGCAGACGCGAGCAGCTGTTCAGGCAGTAGAGATGTGACGACTTCACTCACGACCGAGTCTGCATGTTGGCTGCATAAGGATTATCTATAGTAATGTTAAGAATGAACAGAAAGCATCTGCAAAGTATAATGCTGTAATTACTATATCTATAATATTATTTTGCATGATGCTCCGTACGTCCGTCCATGGGTCTGCACTTTACGCTTTCTGTAGTAGACAGGAGAAAATTCAACTCTCTCGAAGCTCTGAATTTCGCTGGAAGGAAGTTCGACCATAGTTTTCTTCTTTTCGCTTCTTGAGAAAAATTTCAGTCAGTTTCGGAGGTAAGGCGTCCCTAACCAGAGCGTACAGTAGGCTATGATCCAAAGAGAAGAAGAGTGAAGGGACACTTAGTATGTCGATACACACGTGGAACCAATATACGAAGGATCAACGCGCATAGGAACAGCAAGCTAGGAAAGAGAAGGAAAACAGGAGAAAGCATCACCAGGAGCGGTATGAAGGTTCAAAGGAGCAGAGTGGGCAAGAAGACAGACGTTCCGAAGGCCTACCTAGACTAAAGTAAGCCCCACCCCCCTCCCTCACCGTAGGCGCCACTCCTCATAACACAGAATAGGCAGTCTTAACCTGTCTAAGCCTACGGATGGCACCTGTTAGGTATATTAGGAAGACTTCATTCACGACTTGTTCTGTTGGCTGCAAAATAAGAAGCTTATTTATATCAAAGACGAATCAATGAGGAGGTCCTGTAAAGTAATAGGACAACTTCACTTACGAAAAAGTCAGTCGATCACGTAATATGAGGTGCGTATTGAAGTCGAATGAATCGTAAAGTCCCGTAAAGTGTTGGGAAGATTTTCCCAGTGGTGGCATTAGAGGGAGGGGGCTTAAACCATCCCTATAATGAGCCAAACCCTCCCACCTCAAATGACTACCATGAAACCAACATACACGTATCCCATAGCAACGTCATCCCTTCCACATTCTACTCCAGCGCCCCCTCTCCCCCTCAGCCCCTATTGCAAATTTCCTGGCACAATACAATACAGTATAAGATTCAGGAGTTATATCGGCTGCCTCATATAGGTTGCTGCCCTGACTTTTTAAAGTTTTTTTTCTTGGAATACAATCCACACAATCACATCAAATTTTCATCATGGAAGCTTAAAAAATAAAAGGCTATTCAAGACGAACGGGTCGAAAGGTCGTGCAAAGTAATAGGACTACTTCCCTCACGAGCGAGTCTGCTGATCAGTTAATACTTAAGGTTCTCATAATTAAGGTTTACATTTGTGGTGAGTCGATGGAAAGGTACCGCAACGTAAAATGAGATCTATGACTTGGTCAAAACTAAAAAAAGTGTACCTATCATATGTCTCATATACTGTACATACAAGACTAATACTGTATATGAATTATTTGGGAATTTCGGGGAAATAACGAGAACAGTTTTTGTAGTTCAGCTGTATATAAGAAAGTCTGTCAATTCCCAACAATGACTAACTGCAGATGAATAAGGAAGCTCTTGCCATAATGGTCGGTGTCTCCTCTGTGTTTGTGAGCACCGTAGAAACACAAGCACATTGGCGCTTCAGGCTTTTACTTAAGTCGAGTCATTTATAATTATACTGCCCGGAAATAGGATAAGTATACATGTATATAAAGTAGTATCCCTATTGAAGAACAAAAGGTGATCAAAATTACCAAATTATACCTTACTTCACGCCATATGCCAGTAGAAGAACATTCAAGCGCAGGAAAATGCCGAATACGTCCTAAAATTAATTCTGGATGGACGATATAATGTGTGGGTCTGCAAAAATAAAAAAAAATGAAAATGGTATAATGCTTCGAGGTTTCTTTCATAAGGTGTAATCATAGTCCATCAGTGACATAAATATATTAATTCATGCAGCATGATACAAAACAATTCACATTACTAAAGCTTGTTCTTCAATCAAGTTGTATTTTACCTGGGACATGTACACATCGATTATCATGATTTATCATTGATATGATTTCGGACGAGCCCTATGCAAGAGATTGCAAAATGCTGAAAAAACTATATTGTAGCTTAAACCATATTATTGGTTTTGCTTTCACTATTCATACAAATGTTACCAAGGTCTATTGAATAAAAAGCACTGAAACTTCATAAATGCTAGAATTCCGCAGTAATATCGGCTCCCTGATATAGGCGATCGTGATTGCTTAAGCTTTTGTATGGAGTGCCATCTACGCAGTCTCTTGCGATTCAAATTTTCATCATAGAAGCTCCACGATCTAAAGTCTCACTCAAGCTATTATAATTATTTCAAGTTCTATGCAGGCACACTTCTTTGAAAAAGAAGTCAGTTCATTAATACTTCAGTAAATACCCAGGATATGTATTTACAGCGCAAACACTCACCGAGCAAGTACAAGAAACTTATGCAATTTTTTATTGAGTACTCGCGAAGGTTGTAGACGACCATGGTGCCGGCAGACGGTGTCCTACAGAGTCTGGCAGGCCTATGGCGCTTTGGCTGGAACTGCTACTGTTCGGTCTTATAAGGTATGATTTGGTCATAATTGCCGGCTTTATTTACTATATCGTTCTGCCAGTGTCCATCAAATTAAAAGCTCCGGTTGTCAACAGGGCTTCTACACAGGCCGGTGCAAGAAACTCATCAGCCGTCCCTGTTTGGTCAGGAATTTTAATGACATTTGTTGGTGTATCTTGTAGTGACAAGGCAATAAAATTCGCCCCAACAACACCATATGCGCCATGAGTGAGACAAGTCGGAAATTTCAGAAATGTCACTAACGCAAACTTTGTAATAAAGTCTTCTTCGTTAAACTTAATGCAGCTGCCCACATGCGGCGCTTATATTATAATGTGGGTTGATGTCTCTGTACCATATTGAGATTTGAAGAAAATTAATTTATTTATGGGATTTTTATAAAGTTTGCTGCGTCGTTTTTTACTGCGTCTTTTCTTGCTGTAGACTTTAAAGTTGCTTAGAATCCAAAGCTATTCCTTAGAATTTCATTGCAATTAAGGCTTCAGTCAAGAAATTGTTAGTCTTTCAAATAGAACACAAACAACGTTTACGACCTCCAGACCTAAAGTGAAAAATCAAGTTACAATGCCAGAGATTAATCATACTTCATAATTTTCCTGCTACGCCGTACGTGACGACGTGCTACATGCGGTACAAGTCATCAATTTAGTTACAAGCTTCAGCAGCCACTATAGGAACAAAGGCATTGTGTGGCATTTGATTTCTGCCTCATATTTATATATGATGTTTAACAATAAATCATATGTTCTGATCCATACCTTCTATACGGTGAACAAACTCGTTGCTATAATTAAATACATCACGCACTAGAAAAAAATCACAAACAATGCGGTGAATCTGTCATGTTGGTTCCTCACTATAGCTGTGGAACAGTGGCAAGTCACGTATCGGTGTATACTTTTGGGTTCGAAAACAGAGATGAACCACAGGATTTATAGATGTGTGGTATAATACTGAGGAAGCATAAGAATGAACGATTAAAGGCAACATATAAAAAATAATGCTTGTAAACACTGCATCAAAAGAAACCGAAGTTATTTTATCTTCTATTTTATTTTCGATCCTAGACTCTCTGTTGTAGCTGTAAAGGACTGCAAAAGACAACATAGGTAGGTACTGCTTGTGTTTTTATTGACGGCATCTGTGTTAAGGCCAAACGAGCACTCTTAAACGCGTTATGTCGTTGATTCGTATATTCACGTTTCGTTACAATAAGACATAACTTTTTATACCAGGTATACAGTAATTGGCATAAAATACATTTAGCCTACACCTCCCACGAACAGTGAATCCACCAGTTATACGTTCACCAGTTTTCAACAAGCGAGCCTATGAAGCCTGCGTACTTTATTAAATTAGTTTTTTGTCCAATTGTACACACTAGTACAAAAGTAGAGGCAGAGCACAACGATGTTTGAGATATTACAGTAAAATATAACCATTAAACAGGTCACTTTTTGTAAGTCTTGTATTATTGTTGGTTAAACACGAGCATGATGCGTCATTAGGAGCATACTTGTTCGTTCTTTCCATCATATGTAATTGTTTGGAATGGTCTTGATGTGATTGATGGCTTTGAGCAATCTGTAAACAGATATGTTCTGTGACCTATAGTCTTCTCATTCTTCTTTCTTTCTTTTGCTGGGCTGGTTGCGTGGGGGTTTGTTAACCTTATGGAGTTTCCTCCGTTCCCATGTCACCAGTCTATCGTATATTAATAATAATATTATTTGGTAACATGGCCGGGTTCGCCTTTACATTTGCAGTGAGAGTGCTTCTAACACTACAGCCAGATGGGTAAATAGCAATGAGTAATACAATACAACAGAACTTTGAGCGTTTATGTAATGGCTATAAAAGCACAGTCAAAGGTTCTGATGATTCTGATATAAATTTTAAAAATCAAGATCATCTGCAATAAATACAGAGCATCTATCAACTGCAGAAACGATAAGATACGCAATGAATAAACATAATTATAAGCAAATCTAATTCACAAGATTTCACAATTTGACGTCGGTTGTTGCACTCTGCAGAAAAAAAGACTAAATGTAATACCATGGTTCAATTTAGCCAAGCCGATAAGAAGCTTCGAGAATATTATATGAATATTGAATATACACGCGTACTGTTACACAAGTGATGTAAACTAAACAACCTTGAGCCAATAATAACAAAGGAGCAATAAAATATCAATTACTTATGTTTGCATCAGCACCTGCCTGCCTGCAACCAACAACACTTCACACAAACTATGTCTGAGCAGGTTGCTTTAACACTGGTTGTATGCTGCATAAGGTACATGATAGCTAAGATTTAGAGTCCGTGCTTGACAATCCATATACTCGATAAATCACCAAGCAAGGACATCCGATCTACGACTTATGAAGATTTGTAACCAGCATTGCAGCCCTGAACCATCTTTAATAACATCTCAAACAGTGACTAAGTCACGGTGAAATCACGATCTACAAGCGCCGTATTTCAATCGATATGTGGTGTTTTCGATATCAAGTTGACCTTTTAAGGGGTGTTTTGTTGCCGGTAATTTGCATACGTCTAGTTCCGCCCCAGAGCAGAGAGCCCCACCCAATCTAGTGGAGAGCAATTAGGAGGCAGAGACGCTTTGACTTGTGGCCAAGTTCGTAGGCGTCGCAGCTCAGGGTACTGTGTTAGGAGGAGGCAGGACATCACGATTTCTTGATCTAATGTTCTTCTCGCGCTAAGTGCAACAAAAAAAGAACAACTTGCCTCAATAATTGAAAAATTAGCCGTCGCTTCGGCGAATTTTTAATCACGCCTCGTGCTGCGTAAGAACGCTGGATGGCCTTTCGACTAGACATCCCTGAATTTTGTGAAATATGATCCGATGTGGTACTTAGCTGACCAAAATATAGAAAGGAACAGTGCGACACGCGAACGGCGTCGACAAACTTCTTTAGTGTAGTATTCTCTGGGTATCTGTGAGAGAAAGAGGGTTGTTGGGATTTTGCAAAAAGCAAGAGATAAGAACGCCTATGAATTCAATTTCATTTTCAGGACAGGTTATTTTAGACTGTTTTTTTCACGCTGAAATAATTAGCGAAGCTACAGGCTTGGCCAATAATTCGCCGACCAAGATTAGCCAGCCATTAGATAAACTACGATGTAAGTTTAGTTTTAGCTTGAAGAAAATCGCAGACTTTTGTTTTGGGTTGGCGTCTTAATGTGCTACAGCTTGCAGGTTTAGCGTGGTTCATAAGGCTCAAGTTTTTGCAATATTAGAATCTTTGAAAGTTCACTCTAACTTATTCCGTTTTTCTAAATTCATTTTTGGTCTAGGCACTCGTTTCATAAAAACAGAGCGTATATATACCGAGTGAAAACGTTGAGGCTGCGCTATAGAAAAGCCATTTTTGCAGGAATACCTCATTTTTTCTTTGACTAAATAGACAAGAACTTGCAACGAATTATATTAGCCTATACTGTACATTCATTTATGCAACCTTATGCACATGAAGTGTTTCAGTAATGTATTAAACATACGATAATAATTCTAATATAATAAAACTCTTGGTGTTTTTATTTACAGTAAAATGGGGTAAAAGGGTCCAATTTTTGAGTAATTTTTGTTTAAGGGTTATTTAAAGGTACACAGGCACAAAAAGCATATTGAAAATTTTTACCCAAAAAGCATTTTGAACATTGGCTTTCCTGTAGAAAAAAACTCCATTCGTCTATCAAGCAAAGTTTCCTCGAAAAAATTTGTTAAACATAACAACTATTGCAAAAATGCATTGGGGCGAAAATGTCATACTTGAATTAGGGCAAAAATAACCAAATTTGGGGCAAATGACTTGAAGGAAACCACTCATACAATGCATGAAAATTGAAAGGAATTAAAAATAACTTATTTAACATGAAAATTCAAAGGAATTAAAAATAACTTATTTTAACTTCTTTACAGCCCACCATGCTGAATAGTATGAACCCTTTCGTTATTACCAGATAAACCCCCGTTTTGTGCTCCCCATCTATGTTCTCATGACATTTAGTCCACTATTTTGTAACTTTATCACAAGCCTAACAGTCCTGATTGGCTGATCCGCCATTTTCTTATTCTACTATAAGCCAAACCCATTTAATTTTCATACATCTTCAAATTTCTTTCTCACAACTTTTGAATTTCCCGCTATATATCTCAAGATTTAGATACTGCCATCTTAGAATGGTGACCCATCATCGTATTTTCTATGTATTACCAATCAGAATAGGGTTAAGGGTGGTGCATTTATTGATAATTTCCTAACAAGTTCAAATTTCCATTTTTCCAAATTTCCCACTATTTTCCATACTTCTACAGGTGCTATCTTGTTTCTCAGCTACTTATAATTGCAAATCACCCAGAAGAAGACGTAAAAGGCATAAAAACTAATACCTGTATTATTTTGTGACCATGCAAATGTTGGTCACTTTTGCCCCAGAAACGTGAACACTTTTGCCCCATCGAGAATAACCCGTGCCTATCCACTACGGATTTGCCTTAGGTTCAATATCATTTCTAGAATACATAGCTGATGCATTGCAGAATGCTGTCCTAGTAGGATATTGAGCTAAACAAAGTAGTTCAAGTGTCATAGACCTTAGCATTTCAAGGTCGTTTCAGATCTGAAAAAAAGAGAAGAAAATAAATGAAAATTTTAATTACCTCCGCCAAGGAGGTTGTGTTTTAGTCGTGTTTGCCTGTCTGTCTCTTTGTCTGTCACCAAGATAACTCAAAAAGTTATGAACCGATTTGGACGAAATTTACAAGGATTGTTAGGTATGTTAGGAGGGACAGATGATTAACTTTTGGTGAAGATATGTCCATCCGTTTTTTTGTTTGTTTGTCTGCCTCATTTTTCTTAATGCCATAACTCAAAATGTTATGTATGGATTTTTATGAAATTAACACGAGTTGTTAGGTTTATAACAAAGAGTAGATGACCAAATTTAGGTAATGATTCGTTTGTTCGTTCGTTCGTTTGTCACTGTTTTTAATTTTATGCTTGTTAGTACAATAACTCAAAAATTAATGAATGGATCTTTATGAAATTTATAGGAGTTATTAGTAATGTTAAAAGACATAAATGATTAAATTTTGGTGCAGATCGGTTGGTATGTTTGACTCATGTTTGTCTTAACGTTTGTTAGCAGTATAACTCAAAAAGTTATGAACGGATCTTCAAGAAAATTGCATAAGCTGTTATTACTTACAAAAGGCACAAATGATTTGATTTTGGAGTTCATACAAAGAAAATCAGGGTTTCAGAGCCAATTTGAATTTTTTGCTACCGTTGCCGCGCTTGGCGGAGGTGTGCGCTCTCAGAGTGCTCTAGTTGGATATAAAATACCTTAAAATTTGAAACATATCCCTATTCATGGTATACAATGCGTAGATTTAAATGTCCATATAGGTTTTTTCATTTTGGGATAGAACTTTTGTTGATAAGAAAAAACCTGCTTACAAGCAAATAGACACTTAATTTTGCCCCATGCGGACACTTGTACCCCATTTTATGGTATTTATTTCGTGTCCGCTCTTAAGGAAATAGGCAAAAACTAGGCCAGGTTGAAGATTTTGTACAGATCGATGACCAGGTTGCAGAAGATAGCGATGGTTGGATCCTTTTCCCTTTACCTGAATGCACTTCTTGCTCGAAACACTTCTTGAAATCTGAACAATATATATATATGCAGCTTCTGGAGTCCGATTTTATAATTTTTTTTTCTCAGGTCACAACGTATAAATACGGCAGATGATCAACGGAGCACTCACGACGGGCAGTGGACAATTATTTCACGGATAGTAGACAATTATTTTTTCTAGCTTACTGCCTTTCCCTGAGAGAGCAGATTTCGCTTCAAAGGCCAAAATTTGAGCACCCCATTTTTAGTCCGTATATGACTATAAGTTTTGCAATCTAAAAAAAAAAAATATTCATATATACGACAATGTGAAAACACGCACATAGGAAAGAAAACAGGAAGGACACGTAGCATGTCATGGAGAAAAACGGCGAAACGATGCACAAACGACGAAGAAATGTAGATACGAAATCAAATAGGTCCCAATTGGCCTAACTATTGCAAATTTAGGCAGTAACCAAATTTATTGGTCCGCAGAAGGGAAAATATTCTCAGTAACTAACTTTGTTACCTAATGAGTCATCTGAGGACGCGGCTCCTCACATCACAATGAAGAAGGAACCTAACCGTTTGGCTTCCGGTACAACTCACGCCTCCAAAGCTGAAGTGGCAAAATAAAAGTTTATAACGCGATATCTCAATCCCAAAATATTTTTCCGAAGTTTTTGCTGGTAAAACAGAAGCACGACAGAATGCTGACATCAGGTAACAGTTCACACGTGAATATACTGACCCAAGTTAGGACCTCAATTGTTTTTCGCAATGAGATCTGCGCAAACATAAATCACACAAATGACATGTTAAGACTTTATAAAATCATTTCCAAATAAATGCTTACGTTTAGTTCGAGCACCCCTAATTTTGGATTTCTACCCAAGGGAAATTAGCCATCATTAATCAAGAAATATCTTTCCTACTATTTACAGTATGATTATCCATGACTAAGTTCACACAGCTGCAAAAACAACTTATTGCAGCTTAGCGAATTAATAAATGTTTACGAAACTAATCCATAATATTGGATCTCGGAGCAATTATAACTCGCAAGCGATCTCCAGATGCCAGCGATTCTGACTCATAAATCCCTTCATACAGCGGCCGGGCAATTTCCACGCATTATTAGCTAATTGTTCTACTAAGTCGACACAATTCGCAGCTTATTATCTCGTTATCTCGTCTTATCGTTAGTCTTGTAGCAAATAGTGCTCCAATTATATTGGGAGACGTTGTTAACTATACATTATCGAAAATTACAAATAATATTTTCGAAGAAATTCCTATTCAGATGGATTATGTTTGATCTGAACTATAAAAAAATGGATTATTCTAAGTAGTTAATTAAAATTCTCAAGTTAAACCCAATCAGAAATTTTAGGCGGAAATACCGATGATTATGAGCGGAAAGGTTGAAATATAGCAAAATATAAGTGTTTTTCCGGACAAAATGATTTTCAGTGGAATTCCAACCACAAATCAAAG
>LQNS02277275.1:10204400-10229842 GCA_001587735.2 Parhyale hawaiensis | reverse complement strand
GGTTGGAAACCTTGGAATTAGCCCAACCATAAAAGTTGGAAAGCACCCCATAAATGCCGGTGATTACGAACGATTTGCAACCAAGCTCGACCATAATCATAGTTGTTTCCAACGATAATTTCTGATAGGGAAGTCTTCCGTAAATCTGCGACTACCGTAAATTTTCACTCACAACTAAATTAGCCGCATCACAGCTAGAGTTCAATCATGTCAAAGAAGTTTTCAAGTAATTTTTCCGCTTCCAAAACTTATATCTTAAAACGAATTTTCTCGAAGCATCAAGTCGGCAACGTTTACTCTTTCTCACCGCTACGGGGGGGGGGAGCCTTAAAAGAAGGGACTCAAGTATTGGAGCACATGAAGGTATTCCCTAGCTCCTCCTAATCTTCCTAATATCCCCAATCAATGACACTCCCTACCTCCAACTTTGATTAGTTAAAGAATGCCCTCTCCAAACTACTGTCGGAAGAACAGCATTATCAATTCGTTTGGCTTGAATATCCGCAGACGTGTCATAACGTAAAACATTCATATTATATTAATTTCAGCAATAGTGTACTGCTAATTCAAGCCTCAATTTCTAGTAAATTCGCTGAGACACCCTGAAAAAAAAAAGAGACAGAGTACCGAGCAAGAAGACGAACCCATACAAGGAGGTTCACCATGTCGGCGAACAACACTATAGGAAAGAAACGGGTGAAAAGCAAGAACGATCACCAGTATGGCATTGAAGGTCAAAGATGAAAAGAAACTAAGTTAGGGCGAAATAAATTGCGTCCCGATGTCATACACACAGCTTAGGTAATTTAATTGTGAAGCATAGGGAAGAGCTCCGCCGCACATATAGGGTGAACAGCCTCAACTAACCGAAACCTACACACTAGATGTAGCACTGTATCCTATTTGTATTGTCCATATTGGTGCCACGACCTCTGTTTGTAGCAGAAAATTCATATTCTCTGCGTATTCAAGCTCGGAGGAAACGTATTGCTCTCAAATTCTCAATCAATGGTCAAAAATGTCCGTATGTACGATATCTAAGCACTTGTGTAAACCTAGTCTATCACAGTTTTGTTAGCTTCGTTAGAAATAAATGCGAGTAAAATATCAATGTAATCATAGCAACAGGCGATGCACATAATTATGGACCAAGTTGGATCCTACTCGCTGAGCTCATTTCCAAGCTAGTACCCATAATATCTCGAGTGAAGCACTCATCTATTGGTCAAATTACGCAGTTAAACAAACTAGTCTTTCGTTAATTCTAATATTCACAACAATTCATGGGCCATATTCCGGCGATAGAATTAATGAGCACAGGTTCAGGCACCGGGAAGCCCGTTGCAGGCAATAGGCTTTTGTCTGTGATTTAATTTCACAGAATTCAAAAGCGTTGTTTAACAAAAAAAAAAAAAAAAAGAAAGAGAAAGAAAACAGAGAAGTTCTCTGCTTTCTGTGTTCTTATTCACTCATTATCCGAAGAGATACCATGCAGGCACTACACTAGTACCATGATGAGTAAAGTGGTATGACAGCTAGCATTTATCAATGCTTGGTAGGGGCAGCAGTTGCATGTGGCGTGGACGCCACGGAACATTCCAAAGCAGTGAAGTGAAAAAACATGGGACTTAACTTTGGCTGTCGTCTGCTTGGGCTTAAATTTTGGATTCTTTCTTAAAAAATGATGCGCTTTCGATCAACTTACCAACATACGGGCTGTGTTTACTACTCTGAACTGAAAGTTAGCTGCAACGTGACGACTGTGTAGACAAAATAAACTGCATATTTTGCAAGTCCCAGGGAACCATAACCAGTAACTGTACCTTGGCACCAAATTATAGCGTACTATTAAGATTTAATCAAATATTTCTGTCGTCGATTCTTTCAGACGAAGCATATCTAACAATAAAATCGCTTTAACGAATATCAAGCAGGATCCTGTCAAAAGTTAAGTTTATGTCAGTAAATAATGTAGTTTGTCCTGCCTAAAAGATAAATGAAAACCTATTAATTAACTATAAATCACATATATATGTTTTTTGTCCTATAGCAGCCTGGAACAGTTCAGCTTAACAGTATCAATAAAAGGCTGACACCTACACGACCATACCGAGATATTTTTCAGCCCAATAGATCGCGTCGATGACAAAAGAATTTTCCCTCGATTTATTCTCAGTTATTACAAAAGGTGCGTCGTGTTGTGGAGATGAAGTGCAACACTTCTCGGGGCCTCAGTCATCCATCATGAGGGACACAAGATTTTTTTTTTTTACTTTCTGGCCTCCCAACGCTTCTTTCTGTTTTTCCAAGCCACAGCGATCGCTCTATAAGGTCAGCCCCTGGCGCTCACCGTAAACGTCCTGCAGACGCCGTTGCTATATGGAGGTAGAACTGCCTACCCTGCCTCTACCATATAAGTGAGCCACGTGATGGAAGCCACGGATAGCCCACCAAATCAATGCCTTATATAAGTAAGACGTAGACTGACCAAAGCTTGCGATAAAGAGGCGATAACTGGGCTGGTGATCATATTCAAATGGAGCGCCGCTCAACAGGTTCCTAATCTCCGCCACAGCCAATTTGAGGTCCTGAGACATAAAATAATTCTCGGTAGTAGCTTGTAATGCCCTCGCTGACGATTAATTGATGAGAATGACGTGCAGTAATGGCTGCGAACTAATGACACCGGCCAGATAGCACTGAATAATTTGATTACTAATTCCCCGTGAGCAGCTTGTAATGCCCTGCCTAACGATTAATTTGATGAGAAGAACGTCCCGTAACGGTCCAAGGCTGGTGGGTGTCTGAGTAGCAGCTAATGCGGAACATTTGCCTAACACCCGGGCTTAATGCCTCGTTTACATTTATTAATTAATGGAAATAATGCTGAGTATGATTGGATCCTGGTGTTGTCTTACAGTCCATAACATATGAGCAAACTTGTCGATTCCAATCTTGTGGTTGACGGGCTATCGGTATGATAATTGATATTACTATAGGCTACTTCGCCAAAATGATGAAGATAAAAAATAATTACAATAAGGAGATCCATCCCTTACTCTCGTATTAGTGACAGCGCCTTGCATATTAAGCGAGCCACGTGGTCTTTCTTTATCATTCAATCTCTTAATCCTATAAGCAACGAAGAACTGTCCGTTTCTTGCAAGGACAGCATTACTTGAATAATCGCTTTTGAACTCCGCTGGTTCTTAGGCATGGGGTCGGCAGAATAATATTTTAACACTCTATATAAACTACTACTATTATTGTATTGCCAAGTTACGCCTCCCTACCGTCAGCGTACACTATGAACCAATGAGAGAAGAAAGAAACAGTGACTAACGAATGAACAGATCATCACAAAAATTTGGTCATTTTCTCTTCGACAGACAGACATACGCGACGAAAACATAACCTCCTTGGCCGAGGTAGATATTATATGCAGTTGTACAAACGGAAGGAAGTAGGGTGGGCACGAGAGAAGGATATCCCAGATGAATAGTTATTGCTAAGATAAAACGTTGAAATCGCTAGGAGCACCACTTCACATAAGTACACAGCGCATCAAACTGAGTCTCGTATATATTTAAGCAAAGACAAGTATGATAACACCCTCAAATACCATAAAGTTTATTACAACCTGAAAAACTAGAAATGGTAGTTAGCAGTCTCATTTACCAGACGAACGACAACTTGAGATATGCAATTTTTCCGGCCTGTTATTGCGACACGAAAGCAATAAGAGCTGTATTGGTACCGGTGTGGGTGGGTGTACGTCCGTGTGCTGCGTCTCTCTCCAATAACACTCACTGTCTATGCTTACTCCAAGCTCAGGGTTTGTTTGTCTGTTGTTCTGGAAGGTATAGTGAAGTCCTGTCAGGTTTCCGCAGGGATTCTATTCTTTCTAGAAAACAACTCCTGAGATTTCTTGTGTCAATGCGTTATATGCTCAGTGAACATATGATTCAACAAAATAATGTTTAACAAAACCGACAGTACAAAAATTCACCAATAAATATTGGGTTGGAAACTAAGTTCTTGCAGTTGTTTACTCAAAAAAATTTTTTGAAAGGTCTAATAAAAAATAACTAATTAATAGTACATTCTCCACTGCTGCTTACAACTTTTTCCCAACGTCAACAAGATTTTCAATACCTCGTTGGTAAAGACTACCCGGTACTGACTCAAAGCATTCATCCAACCAAACCTTCAATTCTGCATCATTATCAAACTCAACTCCGTCCATATCAATAATTTTATAGATCTACAAGAACCATTTTTTGTTTTGAGTAACGACTATGTACAGAAATTGTTGCTTATGTTCATGAGTTGAGCAGTGACGAACAAGCAAACCGGCGGAGAATGTGTCCCGTTGATTTTTGTTGCTGTCACTTAAAGCCCTAGGAAGCCATGATCCATACTTCTGTACTTTTCCCATCGAGTGAAGATGCTTCTACACAGCAGTGTGGGAGCATTTTATTTTCTTTGCCAGTTCTCTTGTCGCTTGACAAGAATTTTCTGCAAAAGATGGTTTAATCGTTCCTCATCGATCTCAACTGGACAACCAGACCAAGTTGAGTCTTTGAAATAAATTTTCCATTTCTGAACTTGGCATACCAATTACAAGCGGTCCTTTCAGCTATGGCATCCTCTCCATACACATCGCAAATATTGCGAGCAGCTTTTGTGGCCTTAGAGCTTCGGTTGAAAGCAAAACAGAAAATGCAAAAAATATTCATTTTTTTTCCACGTGACAGTTCATTTTGGCGGGCTGAACATAGATAGAAATTAAATAAGAATACTCGAAAACAAGAAAAACAGACTGCAAATGCTTGAAAAAGTATAGATTTCATAGATGAAAAATACAATACCTTCCAAAACGTAAAAAAGGCAGGACCTTAGTTTCCAGCCAAATATTAGCGTGTCTGAGTAGCTGTGTAGATAATTTAGAGATCACAACGATTTCAGAAGCGTAGGCGTTGATTCTGAACAACTGTATACAGAGTATTTCATCTCCTGCGTAAAATGCAAGGCACACCACAATAAATCTGGCGCAAAATTTGATGAGTTGCTTTCACACAATTGTAATAGTCTTGTCAGACCAACAGTCGATCTGGTGCGAGGTCACATCGTGTGGTTACTGCAAAGGCAATCGAATTCCATTCACGCAGTTAGCATTGTTGTATATGGCTGCTAATTACTAGCTAACATAATTAAACACACAATTTCTTACTAGGCTACGTCGCGGTTTTAAGCAGTTTCTGCATCTCAGGGGCGAGGCAGCGTGACACCAAACAGATACCAGTATTAAAATCTTACATAAGCCGTGTCCAGTGCGGCAATATCTTCTGCTTTCACAGCGGATCATACTTTGTTGTGCACAACAGAGCATCCTGGGTCCACTTCTCGAAGAAATACCTGTTGTTCTCGACTATTGCAGTAGCGAAGTGTGATGGTAGCATTGGTAATATATCAATCTTTAACATCACCGTCAGTCTACAAACGTCAATTTTAAGTTGCATTGTTCTATGGTTATTCTTGCAAAAGATGCAGTTATTATCAACTGTTTTTCATCTAATCATCGGAGGGCTGGCACATGAAAGTAGCGGTTGAAAGATGTACACATATTACAGCTGAAAACATCATCGGAGAAGCAAAAACTGGAAAGGAACAGGCTCAACCGCTCTATAACGTCATTAATTGAATGCACCACTACTAAAATAAGAGTCAATGGAAAAACAAGAACTTGTACATTAAGGGTGACTATTGGAACGACTTGGTTTTACTCCATGGAATCTCGGACGCTATTCTAAATTAGTTACACTAATCAAAGTATCTCGCTGATATTGCGCCGATATTGCCTATTAATTATTATCTGCAAGTAAAATTTCAAACTCAGGCCAGACATGATGGCTGCTCAATCATTTCATTAGGTCCGGTCCCTACGATAACGCAAGATTGGATAATTGCCCGCAAAAACAGGCGATATAATATAAGCGATCGGCTACCACGTACGCGCCTCTCGCACCCGGCCGTCCGGTAAGCGGGAGTCCCGTACAGAAGAGATTTTTTTTGTATCANCATTAGGTCCGGTTCCGACGATAACGCAAGATTGGATAATTGCCCGCAAAAACAGGCGATATAATATAAGCGATCGGCTACCACGTACGCGCCTCTCGCACCCGGCCGTCCGGTAAGCGGGAGTCCCGTACAGAAGAGATTTTTTGTATCATTTACGAGACGCGTTCGCATCAGTCAAGATAAGGCCCATCAGTGTCATGATAAGCCTTAATTTCCATCACTGACATACCATATACTGCCTTAGCAGCCAAGTGCGTTATTTTGGGACGCACGAGCCTTTGGACGACGATTAATGTTGAAGGATTGAGTGCTCCAATGTCCTCTGCAATGACCATAAGGAGCCGGTGCTTTAAATACTCGACTGAAGACCATATATAGCAACATCGGGTGTATTTAACAGGTTGCAAATTTGATCCCATAGTGCACAGAGTGTTCAAATAACTTGTTACTAAGCGTAATTGTTTTCAGTTTGTGTCATAGACCCTAACTGGGAATTTTTTCAGCCTTGATCGAGTGACTTCCCACTTAGTGAAAACATGTCCTATATTATTCCAGTGAGTTTAGCGAAGAGATAGCGGGAGCAACACTCGTGGTCGAACGATATTTTTGTATCATTGCGTAAGCTAGGTCTATCCTGCGCTTAGCCAAAGCATATTAGGAAGAATTTTTGCAGATAATTAGAAAATTGATTTAGACAACTGCATGCCCTCGATCTGATCGTAATGTAGTCTTAAATAACAGAAAGAAACACTGTATCTCACACGGTGTTGACTTGCCTCATAATCAAAACATATGTTAGATGATCTCAATAGAGATAAAGTAATAAACTTTTGAAGCCTATTAGATTAGATAGGCGGCAGTAGACGAACCGACAAGCCCATTCCCAAAGAGACACCGGAACTTACGCACCGGCCCTCTATGAGCTACTGTATTGCCATTATGTTAGTAGGATATAAAGGACTGGGGAAAAAAGAAGAAAAAAAGAGGAGGGAGAAGAATCACAGCCAAAGAGACGATCATGAATGCACGCAAGCACGATCAATAGCGCTGATATTCGGAGCTTAAAGATGTCAAACTGTGCAGTTGGAGCGGAGAAGAGAAGAAGACGGATTGAAGTAGCCTCGGAAGCTTTGGCCGTTAAGAGTGTGCGACTCCTGGAGGAGGAATTCTTAGCTGTGGGGGATGTCTCTCCCAATGTATATCAAGACGATTTTTGAACGCGTTAACAGATTCCGCACTAACAACGTCGGAAGGGAGCCTATTCCAAATGCTGACTATGAAATATATAGGGAAAGAACTGCTGATTTAAGGTTGTTCTTCGAGCTTTATGCTTGAGCTTTTGACAGTTTTTCGCAAGCGTTCATCAAGTTCTTTTTCGAAAAGTCCCGTTGTAGGTACTTTGTTGAAGCCATTCAAATACTTGAATGTTTCTATTAGTTGCCCCCTGAGTCGTCTTTGCTCGAGAAGTCAGACCCAGTTTTTTAGGCGACATTCATACGGCTTGTTTCTCAGCTGAGGTATCAATTTCGTTGCTCTCCGTTGGACTCTTTCCATGTTATCGATATCTTTACACAGATGTGGGGACCAGAATCGAACAGCAAATTCTAAGTGTGGCCGCACTAATGCCTTGTACGAGAGAATGATGATGTCCTTGGACTTTTATTCAAAATTTCTGGTGATGAATCCCAGTAGTCTGCTTACCATTTTCACACTCTTATCAACTTACTGTGTTGTAGTTTGTTCGTATTAGTGATTCCCAAGTCACGTTGTTGGGTGACAGCAGTCAATTCCGTCCCGTTCATTTCAATGGAGTTGAATGGTTCACCAGCCCTACGTGCATTACAGAGCATTTGTCGACATTAAAGCTCATCTGCCACGTTGTGCTCCATTCCATGAGGTGGTCAGTGTCTTGTTGGCCCCGGCTCTTTTCGTGGCAAGATGACATAGTTTTGTATCATCCGCAAATTTACTGATTTCACTTCGGATGTTAAGATCCAGATCATTGATGTAAATTGAGAACAAAAGTAGGCCTAGCACGCTACCTTGTGGAACACCTGATGATACCTGGGTCCAGTCGCTTGTTTCTCCTTCAAGCTTCACTCGCTGCTGCCGACCCGTAAGGCATGCCCCGATCCACCATAAATTGTCTCCCTGGATGTCATGGGCTTCCAATTTTTTCGTTAGCCGTTGATGGGGGACTTTATCAAAAGCCTTTTGGAAGTCTAGATACAGAAGGTCTACACCCTTCTCTTCATCTTTAATATCTGTAACTTTTGAGAAAACGTCCAATAGGTTTGTTAAGCACCTTCTTCGCATTCGGAAACCATGCTGCAATCACGTCATACTGTATGCTGCATACTTTTAGCCATAAGTATTTTCGAATTATAGAAGAAGACAAAAACACACTATAACATGGATCATACTATCCCAAAAAAATGATCAGACCAGACTAACGTGGAGGACGAGTTCTCAGTTCTCAGCTGTGTAAATAGCCTGAAAACCATGTTGATTATATACAGGTCTACAGTTTTGTACTAGGATCTATACAAATTGCATATGACGCGCAAACAAGCATATTTGTTTTTATTTCGGACGTAATAAGCCGACAACTAACGCATTGTACCAGAAGTGCCAATTATTTCATTCTTTCTTAATAACGCAAGAGTTAGAGCGGATACGAAAATTCAACAATTAACAACCTCTAGTAACTCTAGCTGGATACACGGGGCTATGTATGTAGCACAGGGAGAATTTAGAAAAGCTTGCGCTGTTCCGCGCACAAACTTTAGCATTACTATGGTCATGCATAAAGAACAATGGCTACATAGTAGGAAAGACACGAAGCGCACTTGTAGGCTGTCTTGTAAAACAGTTTAAGCCCACAGTTTGGCAGCCTATACGGTACTGAGTTGATGGTACTAATGGATCCATCATATTCGGCAAGGTAGAGGAAAGCAGTCTGTCATGTAACGACAAATGCTGCCTCGTCTTTACCAAACATGCAATTGTTGGGANCACAGTTTGGCAGCCTATACGGTACTGAGTTGATGGTACTAATGGATCCATCATATTCGGCAAGGTAGAGGAAAGCAGTCTGTCATGTAACGACAAATGCTGCCTCGTCTTTACCAAACATGCAATTGTTGGGACGGAAAGGAGTGTCTGCTTATTCACACTTAGATGGAGCTTACACACAGTACGTACGCGAGTATCGTATAACGTATGTCTGTCAATTGGCCAGCTTAATCTATAACTTAATCCTCAGTAGGGTTGAGTTTCAGTCGTAATTGGTTGAGTTCACCGCCTGAAACTCAGTCCAAATTATCGAATTAAAAGCCCACGCCTGAGATCCGGGACATCCCTTCAGTTGAGACGAATGATCACATTTTTCGATTACATTGCGTTCAGCGAAGACGCACTAGTATGTGTTATACAGTTTGGGCGAGTTCACACGTCATTCATTTCAACGCCTTCGCCTGACTGTTTTGTAGCGTCGTTGTCAGCACAACTTTGTGTAGGCAACAAAAAGTGATTAACATATTGACCTCAAATCTGTTTCCTCTGGAAGTATCACTTCGCAAGTTACGGATACCTCTTCAAATTTAGAGTGAAATATAACTCAGAAACAGTGAACATTTCTGCTGTTGCTAGGGCACTACATATAACACATTCAGACAAGTGGATCAGCGAACACGTTGATATGAATGGCGTGTGAACTCAGCTTTACACTCTGAAGCTATACAGTCAGATTGGATGAAACTTTGCTATAAATGAGGCAACTTTCCTTGTTTAGCCACGCGATGCACAGACAAAAGCAGATTCTTGACAGTAAAAATAGAAGAGCTCGTGGCTGAACGACTCATCCAGCGCAGAGAATTAGTCTGTTGTTATACTGATGCAAGTAACTTGAGGCAAGCAGATGTGCTGTCGTAAGTTACATGAACGACAGCTCTTGTCCTTCGTGCGGAATAGTTCGTGTTATATCCGTAAGATAAATACAGTCTTTGTGTTTAGTTATACTCGCAATTGTACGAACAACCACAACCGCCCGGACTGACACTCATCATATAGCGTCACACTTGGGAGAAGTCTATACCTTGAAGTAGCTTACAGTCAATTAGTAATTTATTTTATACTTACGTACTAGCATCGTACGAGTCTAGGGCCACACTCTGCAACCGCTCGTTCAACTAATGAGTGCACGTTGAGCACGGACGTCGTTCCAAATACATTGTAAAAGTCGGTAGCAGAGGTACCCACAGAAATTACGAATTGAAGGACGTGCGATCTGAATGCTGCTCGTGAATTGAACTTGCTAATGCACAGTGTAGCTGGAGCCGGCTTTATCTAATAGTACATGAGGATTCCAGGTAACCTAAAGAGTGCGTAGACATGAATTTTATCTGGAAAGTTGCAAGTTATTAACCGGACAACAGTCCTATAGAGCTGATTTTATTATAAGCAAAAATGATGGTGCATTCCCCAAACTTGGTGTTGTGAATTGGTACATTATCAACATAAGTACCGAAGTACTGAAGCTCGTGAGGTTAGTTGACTTTGTTAGGGTTGTTCCTTGCATCACCGTACATATATTTCTTAGTTTTGCTAGAGACTTACAGATAGTGTCGCTACCTGTCGGCCATTCGTAAGAGTATCGGCATCGATGTTTAAAAAAAAAAAATAATAATAATCGATGATACAGATACTCTTTTTGTAATGTTATTGGCTTCAATTGGACCACTGCAAATAATAAAATAAAATAAGGCAATCGTTAGAAGGAATTAATTGAAAATATAGACGTCACCCGCAATAGCCCTCCAATTGGACTACAGCAAGAAATTAAAGGGGAAAAATAAAGTCGCTCATTATAATGAGCTAGAGTATAAGGCCGTCAATATTATTTCGTTATAAAGCTTTTTATTGTTTTTGCTTGCTGTACGGGTTTGCTGTAAAATATGCGTCTTACCTGCAGGGTCCATCTTCAATTAGGTTGAAAGTTGTGCCATCATGAATTTGCGAGAGCAAAAATTTCCTTCTGCAAATAAAAATTCGACTATTAGTTTTAAAATCTTGAGAGTCACGTAACACCAATATAATATAGTTCAATCACAAGCATTCGCCAGAAATACTCAGTTCCTGCTGTACTGTACACCAGCAGTCGAACCATCAGGTTCAAAATTAATCAGTAGTAAAAGGTGAAAATGCTTAGGCCTTTGCTCAGCGTTAAATTTCAATACCATGAAGAAATGTACTTGCGAAACGTATTATATACGACAGGAAAGAAAACTCCATCCAAGATGGGCGATCTCGTATACCACGCTCTAACGAAGGATATCAAAAAGTGCGGGCTTTAAAAAACGCGGTATCTCGAGTATTTTCCAGAAACAAAATTAGCTATGGCAACTTAGAACTCGAATTTCTTGTTAACCCGTCTTGTTATTCAGTGGATGAATTTTCTCCTATCTAAATCCTTAACATCGTGACGCAGAAACGGACTAAGCAATCAACCAACAAACCAATCAAGTGAGGGAGCACACAACTAACCAGCTGCATTTTATTATATATTAGATTATGAATTAAAATTAAAACTTCCCTAGGAATATATAGCCATCTGCTACATTACCTACAACATGTAACTATGCAATTTGCGCAATAAAGTAGATTTCAATACCTTGTATCAATTTAGATCTGACGTACCTCCGTTACTTTTATTTGTACTAGACCGATTTCAATTACTCTTGCTCCAATATACTGGGCATCAATCAGTTAGCAATACAATTGTTGAAAGCGCACTTTATACTAGAAAAAATTGCCCAAGACTGTATCGCACAGTATTATTTACCACATCGACTATATACCCTAAAAAATATGGTGCAAAGCATTTTAGCGCCCCCTCGTAAACGGCGAGCAGTGTTCATGTCTCTAAGAAAGGGTCGTGGCTAAAAAAAATATTTTTTGTCACTCGCGAACAAAGTGAGAGAGGTGATAATGTTTTCGTAGAAGATTTAAGTATATATATTTGTATATCTATTTCTATATATATCTGTTCACCCAATAAGTGGTCGAAGAAGTTGAGCAATCTTCATAATTCCTTGTAGGGAGTCTGGTGAGTTGCCCTCGATGTGACCCATGCCAAAAAACTGGGAATAGCTGGCCATAAAAAATGACGGCGATAAAATTTGTTCTTCACCCAAAAACAGGTAGAAGGAGTTGAGCTATGTTCATGATTTTTGCAGGGAGTCTGGTGGGTTGTCCTCAATGTCACCCATGCAAAAATGAAAAACTAAGAATAGCTGACCATAAAAAATGACGGTAATGAAATTTGCTCTCCAACCAAAAACAGAAAGAGTTGAGCTATCTTCATGATTTTTTTGCAGGGAGTCTGGTGGGCTGCCCTCGATGTGGTCCATGCAAGGAAACTAGGATTAGCAGGCCATAAAAAATGACGGCGATGGAAT
Source organism: Parhyale hawaiensis (assembly GCA_001587735.2). Classification (NCBI taxonomy): domain Eukaryota; kingdom Metazoa; phylum Arthropoda; class Malacostraca; order Amphipoda; family Hyalidae; genus Parhyale; species Parhyale hawaiensis. The sequence continues at coordinate 10,217,303 of LQNS02277275.1, read as the reverse complement.
TTGCTCCTACGCCACTGAGGCGTTCTAGTACTGTAGTTATTGTTAAATTGAACTGTTTAAGCATCGCCTCTCAAACATAAGCGATCTAATAGCGGAAGAATCAAGGGACATACATTAAGCTGACAAAAGAGTGAAACCCATGAATGAAGATGTTCTCACACAAGCTTGAACCGCATGAGAACAACAAGTAGGAAAAGAAGAGGGAAAACAGAGTAAAGTATCATCAGAAAGAGTATGAAAGTCAGAAGAAGCAAATTGGGCATGTAGGAAAGACGTTCCGAAAGCCTTGCTAACGCTAAGATATCCTAAAGAGTCATCTGGGGCTGCTGCTCCCCATAACATAGGATGGTAGAACCTAACCTAATCTTATGGCCCAACCTGCGTCTCCTGAAGGGACTACTGGTTGTTTCTACTGTTTTTTGAGTCATTAGATTCCCCTCATCCAGCTTGTATTTCTGAGCAGTAGTCAATATAATTTAAATCTGTCATAACCCTGACGGTGGTAAAATGATGCCAAAAATTATGATCGTGCCTTATATTGTCTCAGCGGTAAATGTACAGCCCAGATGCGCTTCATCTCATTCCTCGCAAATCGAAAGGCGCAATTTTCATTTCCCTGAAATATTTTCTAATATTGCATAAGGGGTCAAAAAAAAGTTTTACCTTGCATTCAGCTTCTCTGTCTCCCTAGGTTTTTTTTTCGTAAGTACTACTGGACTGATGTTCATCATACTTATATGACAAAATTGTCTGATTCGCTTATACGTGCATGAAGTATTCGCCTAGCCCACGGGCTGCCGCCCGCTATCTGTCTGCTTAGTATTTGTTCGGCTGGTGTGAAGGGAATGATTGTTTTGTACTAAGCTACAGGTGCAGCTTCTCAACTTTCGTCACGGATGTTATGCAGTACTGCAGCCTGCGTTTCTGCAAGAATTCTAGTTACTTACACGGCAGTGTTTATGACATCGATCGTTTTTTATTTTTAATAGGTATTGTCTAACTGTTAGTGCTCGAGCCGTCCATCAACACTGTAATAAATACAAGTGTAAATGAAAAAAATGGTAGTACGGAAAATTAGCGGCAGAGAATAATAGTGAAAGCACCCAGTGTTACTACGTAGTCTGGTACGATAACACGGGAAAACAATTTGGCGCCAAGAGAACGGGTTATTTAAAGAAAAAAACAATTGCATCATTTTCTTCTCTTGGAAATATTGCATTATTATTGTTGGTTGTTTCAGCCAGCCCCGTTCTGTGTGTGTCCGCTGTTGCTACAAATCATGTCAGGACTCCACCAAACACGCTGCATATGCGGTGGCGCTGAAGCCGGTAAGGAACGACCTCGTCCTTACGTGTCCGAGCCATGGGGCAAGATGGCAATCTATTGCGCCATTACCTGTTCATTTCATCACCTTCAGTCGTGAATTGGCCGATAATCAATTCGGTGCGGCCTTTCGACCCGAGAATATTTTATTGTCTGGTTCCTTTGACTCCTGATCAGCGTGAGATCAATGCCTATTAATAGCGATTTGCGACGCCGGCCGGCTCTAGAGATTACATCGTCAGCCACGCTGCAAGTAAAACATGCAATGGGGAAGGACACTTTATTTGACAAACAATTTATCATCTGCTGGGCGATCTTCTACAGACGTACAAGAATTTCGGTGCACTAAAATTAAAGCAGCGCAAGCCATGAGCAGTCTCTAATGATAGTATTAAATATTATTGAGAGGAGACGCGTATAAATTTAGTCACCGATACCTTAACACAGTTGTTGCTGTTTATATCATCGAAAGTCAGTCAGAAGCAACATCTGTCATGCAGTATATCTCCATAACTTATACATTATAATCCAAGTGGTAATTGATGCTTGTATGGTGCAATAAATTAATCCTGTTTCTAAAAACACGTGTTTGTTTTCCAGAAGAAGAATTGCAATGAATTAAAAATTGGGAATGCAAGGAACGATTGTGATCAGCAAGTGGTCTTTAGGACAGGTAAGAAAATTATGGCACGTTCCATTCAATTCATAAAACAAAGCTTCCCAGTCAGATATTGTCACTGTCATTAGTTATTACTATCATGGGTGGCTCAAACGTGTAAAAGATGAAACTTATACATCTATATAAAGTGGGGGGGGGGAATAAATATTCGTAAGTACACCATGAAATTGTTTAGTCAAAAAATCTAGCCAACCAAAAACAAACATATTGATACAGTATTTGTATTTTTGGGCACACAATACACACGCAACAACAGAACAGGTTAATGCCTTTATAATGGAAATTGTATAATATTTTATATATTTTGGGTTGAAAAAAGTATTCGTACAACACAAAAAGTATTTTAAAACAACATTTAATATTTTGTGCTGTAGCCTTTGTTCAGTTCAACGGCAATTAATCTCTTTCTATGTATTATTACCAAGCCTTGACAGGTTTCCTGAAGGATTCTAGCCCATTCTTCCTTGCAGATTTCTTTGAGTTCCGAAATAGACTTCGGGCTTCTCACATTAATGCTTAATTTCAGAATTCGCCACCAATTTTATATCGAATTTAAATCCGGAGACTGGCTTGGCCATTCTAGTTGTTGTACACGATTAAAGGTGAACCATTTCTTCGCGGTTTTCGCCCTATATTTTGGGTCGTTGTCCTGCTGAAAATGGAATTCTTGCGGTAGCGGCTTATCGGGCATGGCGGCGTTCGCCTGACCGTACTTTGTGGCAGACCTATTTTGATCGCAGGGCTGAGGCTAAGCGTGTGTATGAGGAGGTACAGCGTCACCTGAGGCAGCGTTCCAGGGAGTCTCTGCTGAGTATTGACCATCCACATCGTTGGTGGAGTGAGCTAAAGGGTTCAGTGTTCGGTGCTGAACCTTCGTTGCCGCCCNTGCCTATTAATAGCGATTTGCGACGCCGGCCGGCTCTAGAGATTACATCGTCAGCCACGCTGCAAGTAAAACATGCAATGGGGAAGGACACTTTATTTGACAAACAATTTATCATCTGCTGGGCGATCTTCTACAGACGTACGATAATTTAGGTGCGCTAAAATTAAAGCAGCGCAAGCCATGGGCAGCCTCTAATGATAGTATTAAATATTATTGAGGGGAGACGCGTTTAAATTTAGTCACCGACACCTTAATGCAGTTGTTGCTGATTATATTATCAAAGGTCAGTCAGAAGAAACATCTGCCATGCATTATATCTAACTGGGTGCTCTTTCATAACTTATACATTATAATCTAAGCGGTACTTGACGCTTGCATGGTGCAATAAGTTAATCCTGTTTCTAAAAAAAAAACACGTGTTTTCTGCCAGTAGAAGAAGTGAGATGAATTAAAAATTGGGAATGCAAGGAACGATTGTGATCAGCACACGTAGTCCTTAGGACAGGTAACAAATTTATGGCACGTTCCTTTCAATTCAAAAAACAAAGCTACCCAGTCATATATTGTAACTGTCATTAATTATTACTATCATGAGTGACTCAAACGTGAAAGAAATGAAACTTATACATATATATGAAGTGGGGGGAGGGAATAAATATTCGTACGTACACCATGAAATTGTTTATTCAAAAAAATCTAGCCAACCAAAAACAAATATATTGATACAGTATTTGTATTTTTGGGCAAACGATACACACGCAACAACAAAACAGGTCAATGCCTACATAATGGAAATTATATAATATTTGACATATTTTCGGTTGAAAAAAGTATTCGTTCAATACAAAAACCTATTTTAAAACAATTAATATTTTGTGGTGTAGCCTTTGTTCAGTTCAACGGCAATTAATCTCTTTCTATATATTATAACCAAGCCTTGACAGGTTTCCTGACGGATTTTGGCCCATTTTTTGTTGCAGATTTCTGTAAGTTAGGAATGGACTTCGGCTTCCTCGCATTAATGTTTACTTTCAGGAATCGCCACCAATTTTATATCGAATTCAAATCCGGAGACTGGCTTGGTCATCCCATGTAGTTGCTGTACATGATTATCGGTGAACCATTTTTTCATGGTTTTCGCCCTGTATTTTGGGCCGTTCTCGAGCTGAAAATCGAATTTTTGCGGTTGTTTGAGTTTTTGAACCGACGCATGTAAATGTTCCCTCAAAATGTTCTGATACATGTGAGCGTTCATTCTCCCTTCTGTGATGTGAATGTTACCTGTTCCACGTGATGAAAATTAAGTATCCCCAATTCATAACGTTACCACCACCGAATTTCACAGTGAGAATTGTGTTATTTTCGTGCGAATACCGTTCCGTCGTCTTTCCTCCACACATGCTTCTTTGAATTTCGTCCGAATAGCTTTATTTTAGTCTCATCCACCCACAAAACTTTTCCCAGAATGATTCAGGCTTGTCCTTGTTGTCACGGACGAATTTCAGACGAGCTTCCCTATTTCACTTTGACAGCAGGAGAGTTTTGTGAGGAGTTCGAGAACTTAAAACAGTTTTGGTGCAGCTCGCGGCTTATTGTATAAAGGCTAACGATTGTCCCTGCAGCTAGCAAGTCCTCCTGAAGTTCTTTGCGAGTAGTCATGGAATTTTCAGACCCTTTCTTAGTATTTCTTCTTCAAGCCTTAGGGAAACTCTTCCGCGGTCTGCCAAATCTAAGTTTGTTTTCGACGGTTTCCAAACTTTTAAACCTGTTGGTAAATGATCCGATGGTGGCAAACGGTATTCTGAGTGTGTGATGTTTGCCTACAACTTTTCCCGAATTTCCATTCTTTAATAATCTTTTACAGAATTATCAGCTCCTCGCCTTTTGCCATGGTTACGACTTTCTTATACGATGTCGCACGAAATAATAACCCGAAAGCTGTTCATAGATTATAGTAGACTTCTACAGTCAAATCTAGAAGGTTCTCGACAGTTCTTGAATAGTCAAATCAAGTTTAAAACGAAAAAATCGTTTTGTACGAATTCATTTTTCAAACCCAGATATGTGAAATATTATTTTATGTATAATTAATTGTAATTTTTTATTTTGTTGACATATATCAATTGATAACACCTAAATAGAAATACTGTATCAATATATTTATTTTTGGTTCTCTAGATTTTTTAAATAAGCAATTTCATACTGTGCGAATATCTGTTTCCCCCACTGTATTATAGAAGGTTGAAATATTTTTTGCAGTAGTTTCTATATTTCTACATGTAATAAATAAATTGAACCACCTACAGTATTTGTTTTCAACATTACAATGAATATTATAAAAACGGCAGCACCTAACTCCTTTACAACACCTAATCAGCAAGGCCAATTGTAGCACGATAACTGACTGAGGCCTTATGTGCACAGACAGCGGGTGAAACAAATGTTATACAATGTGTCGCTATGTGATCTCATTTCGATGTAACGTGCAATATTAGAACAAGTAATACTGACAAATAATGAGGGTCGAATTGAAAAGGGAATGCTCCAAGCCAATTCTTTTTTCAGCAAGTGTTTAGCACGACTTAATGAGTGAAACTTACAGGACTCGGCGCAAAAAAAGAGAGTCTGCTTGCGGTCCAAAGGTTATTCCGCTCCATCCTCGTAGAAGACATTCTCCTTACCTGTCCGCAGACACCACGCGTAGCACTGTACCGCGCTCTTACATTCAGAAACCGACCGTTGAGACGCAACGAACATCTCGTCTGACAGAAACAAGCGCAAGAAATGCAAGCGATCGGTAAAGGGCATTGAAAAGTGATGTTAGAGGCTCCTCCTGTGGATCCCTTCGTAGAATTTCGTCTACCTTTGGTACGTGGGTCGAGCCGTCGCAGCGCATACGGTCTTCAATCAACATTCAAATGGCATTATGGACGGGCGCATTCATACGGCACGGGGAGGCATTGCAATTTGCGTACATGATTGACTCGCTCGCTGTGCCTGGATAATTGAACCGTTGTTCAGTGCAGAGTGAGCAGAAGTCTGCCTTCTATGTACATTACACCAATAAGGAAGCTGTCCGCTACTGAATTTGGAAGTGTGTCTACAAGCGAAGTGTGATGAAGTTATTTGAGCAGTCAGAAACAAGAGCACGAGACTGAAAACTTTTTGGCACTCCGACTGCGTCATCTCGTTTGGTAAATTAATTTCCTTTGCTCTTTGATGGTTACTGTGATTCAAAAATTCAACCAACATCCTACCTTTCGAGAACAGCACAGTAATAAAAAATGCGTAACTACTTCAATATAAAATTTTATGAGATCAAACAGTGGTTTCTTAATATTGTCTTTTTAAAAAAAAATGTATTGATATGATAAATAAATGAGTAATAATTTTTTAAGATCACATCCAGCCAAGAACTGCAAATTATGGAAAAATGAATAAGCCTGATCTTCTTTCTTTTGGCGATGGGTTGGGAAAGCAGTTAGAAAAAATTCAGTAAATGCGAGACGTACACATGGCCACCAGTTCTTCAATTAGCTAGCTATATAGTGGGGCAACTTTGCCCGAGCAAAGTTGCCAGCTAGCAATAATTTAGAGTCATCTTCAAACTTCAATATTAAGCAAACAACGTGAATGGACATTTCCTTAGTACAGCACAAGCAGAAAAGTAAATAAAATGGCAAGATTAGTCGATCGTCCATGTTATCTAATGCATAAACAGAAAAAAAGTGTATTCGTGTTTCTCACCAAGTAAATCTATTTGTTATTACTGCTACGTACAGTATAACGTAATACAGTCCGTCACCGCCTAAACGGATACATCCTTTCTATTCTGACGTGAGATGGGAGTACTTGTCCATTTGGCTTAACCTCTTTTATCAAAGCCTTAGGCAATAAACACTACATTATTTAATTTTCCACGCGATCTTGGCTATTCATTCAATAGTGTCTACTAGTGTCAGTTTTATTTACTCAGCATAGCCGCATCAGTAACTCATCAGCAATGATCAAGTCACGTATGGTGTATACTGTAGAAGTAACGGATTACTAGCCGATATTGCAGTCATTTTTACGTTGTTAAGGTGTACGTGAAAATTTCAGCGGTCGACGTTTATAATTTCCCCTAAAATTTGTTTAAGTTCAAGAGAATAACCTTTTGCTCGTTGGTTATTAGTGTAGATTATTTAATTAATCAAAACTCTCAACAGTCACCATGGACGAAATATCTGTTTCTTTTTTTTTAAATTGATAATCGAAGTTTTGGGAAATTATGGAATGCCCATAAGTGCTAAATGTGTCACATGTATAATTTAAATAAATAAAAACAGAAATCTAGCTGACAAGCACAGTTAAACATCTACAGCCAAATAATCCGATACCTACCTGATATAACAAAGCAATATACATTTAGAGAACAAAACAAAAATGCAGCACCCCTGCCCCGTCCATACTGTGTCTGCAACCCTGTAAGTTCCCCAGCTCGCTAGGGCCGAGAAAATCTGGACTGATTTAGACCATGTCCAGCCAAGTTACATGGGCAGTTCGTCTTTGTATGACTGCTTGCGTCAAGTTTTGCGTCATAACAGACCGATGACGCAGGGCTGGCGCCAGCGCTGGCGCAGCATGAAGCTCACGTTCATACCCTTTACTTCTTAATGGCGCTGTCCCTACGTATAGTGACCAGAGAAACGCATTATTTAATGCGTGGAAACGAAGGTCTCGGTAATGTAAGGCAAGAAATCAGTAAACTGCTTTATTTTTGTACAGAGACCCTGTCTGCTATATATCAGCAGCAGATACATAGATCTACCTACGCTTCAAACTCTATGTAAAAATTTACATAGCACAAACCTTGCATGGAAGCAACGTGTGTCAGACAGTATTACACTATTCTTGAAAATAGGAGAAAATTAGATCAAGTATTTAGTAGTTACATACGCATTGGCTGATGGTGTCATATCTCTTTAAGCTATTTGGGCCGCTGGTTCTATTTGCAGTAGAAATGTCAAAGTAGACGTGCGTCTCTCCAAGCGCGCTCAGGCTCGCCATATCAATGGGGCGGTACACAGATCAGACTCCATAATGGATTAAGCAATGAAATGAAAGTGTACGGATTCAAAGGGGAAAAGAAGGAGGTCACATTTCTTTACTCGAGAATATGAAAAAAATGGTGAATTTTTTGCATGTGGTTGAGCGTGCAGTCTGTCTGAAGAACGACATCATCACTTCTGAAGTGTTCGTCATTTATCAAAAGACAGAAGCAACATTTTAACATTTTATCAATGTATAAAACTGAACTAACACGCGTGATAAGATGATGCCACGGTATATCCACGCGATATGCACAACAGCTCAATATACGAATTTTTCCCGACAATTCTAAGTTGCATTATACCCGCAGAAGAGGCAGGCTAGAAAATTTAATGACACTAAAGATCGCTTGATCGAATACCACGCCAGCACGCGACTTCTTGCGTTGCTTGACGCGCTTAATTAGTCAGTAGTTGATGTCTGCCAAGCTGTTGCGGAGGTTCTGACTCGAGCCAGAAAGAGGGAGAGTCGAGCGGGCACAGGTCGTTGCACACGAGCCTACCGTCGATAGCTCCAAAGCTGTTGACGACGTGTGGTCAACTATAGCCGTGCACTTCTGCGGGGTCAGTTGGCCATTAACTGCAGCACGATACAGAGCGTGTGCTTTTTTCGAGTAGGAGAAGGTGTCCAGCTGACTTGCCTTAATATTTACTGGGCGATATTTTGTAAAATTAGCTGAGATCTCGAAGATAAGGGCTTACAGGCGAAATCCAATGAATTTGATATCTCAGTATAGTGCTGGAAGAGAAATTTTGTGATATAATGCCTAATTTAATGGGTGAAAGCATTAACAAGTAATAATTTTAAAGTACTTCACTATCACTTAATTGGAAAAAATAATTAAAATTGATGTTATGATATAATGTACACATTTTATAAGTTGCTTTGAATACAGTACCAAATGAAATACTAACAGTACATTAGACGACGCATCTCCGCCCAAGTAGGAGACTACTTTTCATCGCAAGTTTCATTGTAATAGAAGATTTTTGGACTACTGATAAATTTCGCAGCCGAAAGGAAACATGTTAAGATCGAATTCATACAATGCAGACAATGCAGTACACTGTTACACAGTATAACAGACTCCATGTTACTATTTCCACTTAACAAAACTTTACACTGAATGTCGTGGTTTAAAGACGAGGGAATATACACTTATTGTCTCTGTTATATAATAAGGCTTTCTGTACGACACATTCGTCCTTTACGCAAGTTTCAAGAAATAAAATTACATATAGATCGTGAGGCAAAAAAAAAAAAAGTACCAAGTCAATTGTTAGCGTAATACAAACGGCTGTGATAAGTAATTTTCCCACAATCCCAAATCCCAATGATTAACAGAGCAGGAAAACAACAGCTAACAACCTTTACGCATCTTCTTCGGTGACAACAAGGTTTACATTAATGACATAAATCTATGGGCACACCGTATAGACGTAAATTGTTTACGCAAAAGGGATAGATTGCAACGTGGATGCAGTCACAAAAGTTCTTGCGTTATTTAAACCGGGCTGACAAAGCAACACTGAGTCCTGCGTAGGGCTTTTTTGCTAGCCCAAGTGAGACCGGAGTGTTTTCTCCTTGTCCCGGTCCTGGCCTATGGTAAACACCGAGCCCAAGTTATCACAAAGCTGCCACAGCCGACATATGAAGCCAATAACAGTCGTCACTTATCCATTCAACAGCCATCAGTGCATCGCTTATTTCCATATCGAGGTGATGGATCTAACAGACAATATTATAAGGTTTGTAAATGTGGCCTTTCATGGTCTTAGTGAGGTGCTTCTCCAGTCTCGATCTTATCTCCAACAGGTCAGGAATGAAGCGTCGCTCTTCTCCGCTGGAGGTGTAAACTTCGCCCATCATATCAGTAGTGTTCCTCCAAACCTTGCGGACTTGAGATGACAAATAATGCTAATATTTAGAGGGCGTAAAGCGGAGGAGGTATTCTATCGCGCCATCTGCTTATTGTGGCTTGGGTGAGATCTGCGCAGCTTGCCCAACCTCAGTTGGAGCCGTTGAACGTGACCGAGATTATTGCCATTAACACTTAGTTTGCTCTGTCACACTCAACTGAGAATTAATAATTACAGTATATACAGAAAGTTGTAGACGATAAGTAAGTATTAACTAGTAGTAATTACGCGTGGCACTTGTATCGCTCACGATATCTTAGTACATCCAATTCTAAAGTGTGTACGATTTTTGGCTGCGTCTAAGCTGAAAGAGTATTTGAAGGAATGTAACAACAAAATCCTTTGAGTTGTCTTTAGTGTAACTCTAGGAATTACCTATAAAATCAGTGGAAATCTACTTTTATGACAGCTCCAATACTCGTACAATTACAATACAATTTACAAGTGCGCAGTTAGAGCGAATACCCAACAACAAATTTATATTTATCGTATGAAAGCTCCAGTACGATAGAGTATCCAATGTACGACTAAGTGGCACTAAGATTACGTACAATTAAAACCCCTGCTTGCAGATCTACACCTCGACCTCAGCACGTGCGGGCGGTGGCGCTGGGGTGGCGTGCAAATGGTTGACTCTGCGCGATAGCCATCAGGTGCGCCTCAGGGTCGCTGGAGATCATCATAATTGATACGTTTGGTGACGGTAAAACTAGCGCAGGATCTTTATGGGCGTCTGCTCCGAGGTGCCACTCCACGGGACACGGGATCTAGTGAAAAATCTGCTCACCGAAGGAGGGCGGTTAGAACACTGATCGAGATTAGTTCGCTTTCCATACAATGCGAATACTTTTGGCGGGTGTGATAGGCTGTGTTTGACTAAGAACACCTGGTGTAATACAACAGGGTTGATTCTGAATTTTATGCTTATTCTACAAATACTTGCACAGCTATGTACATATTGCATTTTTGTTATGTCACTTGAAGTAATTGCGGAAACTCTATGACATTAAATCACTGGTGTTATTCTATAACTTCTGTCTACAGGTTGGACTCCTACAAGATTTGCGACACTTTGGATCTGTACAACAGCATAGCAACAGTCGCAGCCGAGGCTAATCCTGATAGCAAAAGTTAGCACGAAGAAGTCCAAATTTCGCACCAGCCAAAATGTGCTCAGATGCAGCCCAACAGGGCACCTGGTGGTAATATTGACACACTCTTTTACATTATGTATAATAAAACTATAATTTTTCATATTAATAATAATAATAGTCTATTTATTTGTGGAAAACAAAGCACAAAGAGCTTTAGTAGCTACTGGTTGACTCTGCAGTTATAAGTAATTAACTAGCGTTTTCACTTCAGAGGCTAATACAAGATGATAAGAAAAAAAGTGATGAATGGGTTTGGCTTTTTCGAAGTTCCATCTATTTCTGCGATTTTAACTAAAATGTATATGCTGGGATCAGTGTACAATACTCGTTCACGACACTTAATGTATATTTAAACTTATCCATCAATCTCAAGGCGCCTGACGTCTCCCTTAGTGAGGGCGATGGCCCTCAAGCGTCAGCAGGCGAGGGAAATTTTGCTGCATCATGTGAAAAATCCAGCAACATATAAGACTTTTAATTTCTATACAGAGAAAAAGTTGTAATTGTTGAATGGGAAACGAGCAAAAACAAGCCATATGTAGTTCTGTAGTTTGGATTTTACTGTTGTTATTATTTTTCTAGTATAAGCATCGTTACCTTCGGCGTAACACGCTGATTCAAAGTGTCGCGAAAAGAAGAGAGGGACACGTAGAATATGGAAAGAAACCTGCAACTCCTGCAAGAAGGATTAACACGCATGGGAACAGCAAGTCGAGAAAGAAGAGGAAGAACAGGAGAAAACATCACCAGTAGAAGTATGAAAGTGAAAAGAAATAAAGTGGGCACGAAGGAAATACGTCCCTAAAGCCTTGCTCATGTTAAGGCAAACTGTAGGATCCTCCTGGAGCTGCTGCTCCCATAATATAGAATGGGCGAACCTAACGTATAGATAAATTCTCTGATTTGGAGAGAAAAAAATCTTGGAAATATTCATTGACCGGAGTCTTCCAGTTTAATTTATGAAATGTTTTAAAGTAAAAGGCAATGTATTCCGTTTTTATCCTCTATAGGTGTCGATTATGCTACTGGTGAGCATGCTACTGGTGCCGCATGATCGTAGAGTAAATTAATAATTAAATAACTTCATCATTTACTAAATTAGTCTGGGAGTGAGTCGGTTGTTCGAGTCGTCTTAAGTAAAAAGACTTTTCGATGCTCAGGATTGTTGAGTAATCGTTTCTGACATTCACAGTCACTACGCGAGCAGTGACATAACGAGAAATTAGGAAGGTCGGTGGATACAGTTGTGGTTTGAGCCTTCCGTCTAAGGCTCAATTGCTCTGGCTATCTGCGGTCGATTACAGCCTTGCGCTCATCGGCCTAGTGGCGATTTATTTCAGATGTGCGGTGAAGTTGGCATTTCCTTTGCCTCTAGGAATAATATAAATTTAAACAAATAGAAAGCTAATAGGTAGCTGCTGTACGTTCCTGTATAGAAAACTGAAATGGGCCATAAATCTTGTTCAAATTTTTTTTCTTCGTGTGTACAACTAAACAGACTTCCATAGTTTCACTCTCTAACAACTACGCTGCGCCCCACGGTATTAGTCCAACAATTTCTTTATGATTTTTCATTGAAAATCTTCTGTCTGACGAGAATTATGTTTTCATATGGCAACACTGTGTGCTTAGTTCATCTGGGAATATTTGTTTGCATTCTGAAGAGATTGGTTGCAGTAAATTCCTTTGTTTAACAGATATATTGTGAGCCAAGCTATTAAACCATTTAAATAATATTCAAAACTAGTGGACCCGTGCGTGAAGAATTCACGCAATAACCTATACGTTTGCCTATAAAATGCCTCTAGACCGGTGCTGAATCTCCTCTTCTCTTAATTGCTTCCTAATTTT
>LQNS02277275.1:10148791-10159140 GCA_001587735.2 Parhyale hawaiensis | reverse complement strand
TCTCTCGTGTCTGAACCCGACGGCTCGCTCAAGTTGCTCTTCCTTCTGTTTTTTCGGCCTTAGCGAAAAATACTTAAGTTTCGTGGGATAGTTGGTGCATCTAGGGAGGCATTTGCGCTGGGTTGTTTACTTCCTTCAGTTCTGTGTTACTGGTGTAGGGTTGTTCCCAAAACAGAGAAGTAATTCGACATAAATGCTCTGTCTTAAACTTTAGTTCTATTTAAGTGCAGTACCAATATTTCTATGGTTAGTTTATAGTTCGCACTTAAATATTTTCAGTTTTCCTTTAAAATCAGTCATGATAGTGAAGTAGTTGATGTTACATGAAATAGGCACTAAATGCTGTAGGCAGCTGACGTGATCTTGGACCCATCCGTCCATGGTTAATATCGAGACACTCTTAGCAGCGCGCGCCTCACCTGAGCTTGCATACAAAATCTTATGTTTTGGAGGCATCTAGCACTGAACGCTTGCTATACTGCCACAATAATGTTACCTGATGTACATGAATGGCTGCCTACCGTCGAGAGATACAAGGCGTAAATACATTTCAGTCTGTATTATCATGTCTAATATGTACATAGCTACCTGGCTTTCTAAAAGTGCTGCAAAGAATTTGTGATGATATCTCTTCGCTGTTCACCCCTGTGTTACCAATGTCGCTATATATGAAAAACACAGAGAAGGTCATTTATTAGCTAGGCATATGTGCGCCGACGAAAATCGCTGCCAAATTTTGATCCGGATGGGGTTACTACTGGTTTTTAGGATACCTGCACTACTAAGCTCTTTTTGAACTACTGTATATATTCCTGATGTCTCATGACTTACCTGCATTTAAAGTAAAATTTCAGATTTTTGCTTACTGGAGTAAATTTTGCTCCCCTAAACCAATGATGGCATCAACCACAACTTCTAGTGGTGGAAAAGAATATCAGTCCTGTTGTTTATCACCCGCGAATAAAGTGAGAGAGGTGATAATGTTTTCGTTGAAGATTTAAGCATATATATTTGAATATATATAGTACCGTCCAAAACTAAGGGACTAACTTTCAAAACGGCATAACTTTTTTCTAAACATGCCAGGTACTTTTTCTTCTGCACCCTATTAGCCAGTAAGATGTTGATTATTGTGTTAAAATTTAAGACATGTATGACGGATAATAAAAACGTTATGAACGAAAAGCTTTTCTCTTGAACTTTATAACGTCCAGAACTAAGGGCTAAACAAGAAAAAATTCATTTAAATCGATATTTTGCTAGAAATATTAAGGAAAATTGTGGTGAACAATCAATCTTTGGTAAATAGTCCCTTTCTTTCGATTACAGCTGCACATCGTCGACTACGTGGCCGAATGAGCCTCTGACCATCTTCTACAGTAATTTTCGCCCATTCCTCTTGAATTTTCTTCCAATGATCTTCCGTATTGATAGGGTTTCTTGCCATAACTTCCACCCCTAGAGTTTTCCAAAGATTCTCGATTGAATTTAGGTCAGGACTTTGTGGTGGCCAATCCATAACTTCGAGATCTTGCTACTCAAGGTACTCATGACTGTCTTTGCCTTGTAGCAGGGGGCATTGTCTTGCATGAAGATAGGGCTGGGGACACCTGAGTTTACAATATTAGGCACGACAATACCTGTCAACAGATTTTTATACACCTTAGCATTCGCACGGGTTTGCAAACGAACGAGAGGCGATGTCCCTTGACTAGGGAACGTATTGAAAGCCATCACGCTCCCGCCGCCTTACTTCACAGTCTTCTTAGAACACTTAACACTTAATTTCTCACCTTCACGTCTTCTAACAAAGTTGTTACCGTCGTTACCAAACAAATTGAACTTGCTTTCATCATTGAAAAAGACTCTAGCCCAATTTTCATGGGACCAGTTAACATGCTTGTTTGTAAACTCTAATCTCTTTCTTGTTCTTGGCACTCACAAGCGGATTCTTCTATGGACGTCTTGCAAATAACCCTATTTCTTGAAGACGCCGAGAAACGGTCTGACGTGAGACGTTCATACATGTTGTATCATTCATTTCTCTACTTATTGTAGTTGAGAACTTAGAACGATACTTCAATGACGTACGCTGGATGACTCTGTCCTCTGTAACTGACGTTTTACGGGGCCTGCCGGCTTTTTAAGGACCCCCAATGAAATCGGTTTCATCGTACGACTTCACTATTTTGCCCACAACACTTTCCGAACGGTTTACCTTCTCAGTAATTTCTCTACTAGTGAAATTAATCTTGTGCAACTTGATGATATATTGTCGCAGAATATAATCAACTTTCTGACGTGGTATCATCATGTAACGAACGGCAATGTTTACAAATGGCAGTGTCAAACTTTGCCTTCGATGTAAGTAAAGAAATACGGAATACGGACTGAATAAAAAAGTACTTGATTTTTTGTCACTTAGTTATGGACGTTATAAATTCCAAGAGAAAAGCTTTTCGTTCACAACTTTTTTATTATCCTTCACACATAGCTCAAATTTTTAATACAATAAACAACATCTTACAGGTTAATAGTGTGCAGAAGAAGAAGTACCTGGCTTGGTTAGAAAAAAGTTATGCCGTTTCAAAAATTTGTCCCTAGTTTTGGACGGTACTGTATATGTATCTAATTGGCCTGATAGAGATACACCCCCTCCTAGAACCTTGTAGGTTAGGACGCAAGGACTGTTTTTGCTAATATTCTAAGTCAATATATATATATATATATACGGGTTTACTATGTATCAAACTTCATTATAGCCCTAGCAGAACCAGTCTTGGCCTCCTAACCTACAAGGTTGGCGGGATAAGAGCTCATTGGAAGGGGTGCTCTACTAGGATGGTGGTGGCAGCATCAAAATATTTTTGACGTTTATCTGTCGAGAAGTGGGGGTGAGTTCCAACATCGACTTATTTTCCTTCAAAATGGGACCAAATTGTGAATTTCTACGGTGTTTTTGTACTTTTTTCACTCTTTCTAGCTAACAGGCCGTTAGACTGCCTGGGTTTTTGGTACCTCTATCGAGACGCCGGCCACTTAACAGGCCGTATCAGAATATTGTTGGCCATCTAATAGGCCATATCGAAATATATACATATATATTTGTGTATATTGCAATATATATATTTGTCTGTCCACCCAATAAGTGGTCGAAGGAGTTGAGCGATTTTCCTAATTTTTTCTAGGGAATTTGGTGGGTTGCCCTCCATGTGACTCATGCCAAAAAACTGGGAGTAGCTGGCCTTAAAAAATGATGGCGATGAAATTTGTTCATCACCCAAAAACAGGTACAAGGAGTTGAGCTATGTTCATGATTTTTTGCAGGGAGTCTGATGGGTTGTTTTCAATGTGATCCATGCCAGAAAACTAGGAATAGCTGGCTGTAAAAAATGACGGCGATAGAATTTGCTCCCACCGCGGGTGATGGTTTTACGCCATGAGGCGTTCTAATGGTATTGTTGTTATTACTGTTGTTCGTTGCCATCGTTCGGGCCCACCAGTGTCCACTTGGGGAGGAGGCTCCGGAGGAGGCCTGGGCAGAGGGGGGAAAAAGTCGAAGTGAGGAAACGCACAGCCCCAAGCGGGTCCAGCAAGAGACTACTCACCGTAAGATCACTAGACTAGACTAGAACACGAGAAGAGGTGACGAAAACACAGTTCGCCCAGTCTGCAGAGCTCACATGAGGGATCATCAATCCGTACTACTCGGAATTTATAATCCACTAAGACCGAGCAGTGGCCAGAGCGTAGCTGGGAGAGGGTAGATCGGAAAGAATCCTCTGCACAGATAGTAGGGCACTGATAACACAGAACTCTGCCGGGGGGATATGCAGCTGCTACAGTTGCAACAGCAGTGGTGCGTAATAAACTCAGGGCAGTGCGGTAATGCTCGGAAGGGAGAGTCCCATCTGTAAGACGGGGAGCAATGTCTGCTTCAAATTTTTATTGAAGAGTGTATCGAGTGACAGCATATCAGTCCTAGAGGTATGAAGCATCTCTTAAAGCGAAATTCGTACCTCAAGCAGGGACAATAAAATCGGACATCCTAAATACATAGCTGACATTTTTGACGGCTGGGTACTTTAGTAATAAAGTAATGACCACAGTCATGAATACTACAGAGGAGCCGATGCGTGGTCTCAAGTTTGCTATCATTTTTGATAGCAGGGCGTACTGTTGCACTTTGTAAAATGATCAGAAGTTAGACAAAAAATTAAACTGTAAAGCGCTGAGTAATAATATTATTGCATCAAAGATCCACATTTCATCGAGGATGGAGGGCCCAACCAACAATGCAACCGACAAGCTGTATGTTTTATACAGTTGGATTGTGTAGACATTGCTGCGGGTGCAGGCAACCCTCGATCCTCTTGCCGCACATGTCTTGGTGGTCGACTGCGTGATGCGCCAAGAGTCGGCTTAGTTGGTGGACCAGCGTGGCGCTGTGTCTGTGTTCACCAAGGCTGCTCTGGAGGGCTCTCTTGTTGTTTCTTTTCTCGCTCTGAGACGTTCTAAGGGCGCCCTCCTCCAGGTAACACTCGAGCACTTCTGGCTCACGACCTGCAAACTTCTTTGCTCCAGCTCAGCTTGCATTATAACCCAACCTAGCTATAACGCTTCTCAACCTAACGCGTGTTAAGAACCTACCCTGGGACTTGGCCACCTCCATCTCAGTCGTGGCGGTTGACAACCATTATTTGAGTAGATTTCTGAACAAAGATAAAATAAATGGGAGAAATTAACAGTTTATTTTCTGTCTTTGACCACTCACATTTGAAGCAATTTTTTTTTCTCATATGAAAAGAAAAACAAAAAGGAGGAAGTCTACGATGTTCAATAGAGCGTAAGGAAAGAGCGGAGCAAAAAACTAGTCTACCAGTTATCTGTATTAAAAAAAAAAAAACTTTTGTTTGCATATCCTTCAACATGCAGTCTGCATTCTGCTCTTTGTTTTTCTCGTCTCACGTCGGCCGTCATGCGTGGTGACACTTTCTCGGCTGGAGGCTCGTTGTCTGTCAAAGAGAAGGCTTACCAACAAGAAACACCCTTGTACACTGCTAACTCATGCTTGAGAAGATTTTGCACTAGCAGCGACTACTTCATTTTTGCAGACTACAGGCACCACCGACTGATGGGCGACATTAGGGCCAAGAGCCTTGACGCGTCCCCAACTTCAAGTAAGTGAGCTGGTTTTGATATGCTGAATCTAATTCCGGCAATAACCCTTAACTGATAACCCTTGAAACTTGCGAAAACTGAATCGTACTCCGTCAAATGAAGTATTCATACATCTTAGGTGTACTTTGCTTGCTGTTCACCTATGCAGCAAGGTTTAAAGTGGCACTGACAACGCTCGTGTCTGAGGTTCCGAAGAAGTCAGGTAGGCTTAGCCCATCATGACTTCCACTCAGTCGATGACACCTTAGCTATATTTAGCCCATCATCAGGCAGGTACCATTGCAGTATTTGGACCTATAAACGGTTGAGGCCATATAGAGGTGCTCTGCTTTCAGGCATTCTTTGATATGGCGCCGACTGTCAGCGCAGGCAGTGCTATATAAAGCCATTCATGCTGTTGCATTAATGGCGCTCAGTATCTGTAACAAACGATCACGTTCAGCCTGTCGTCAAACTTGTTCTTGGTTTTCTGGCGGATAAATATCGCCTAAATCTGACCCAGTTAATTTATTTGAATAGTGCAACTAAAGTTAACATCATTCAGACAGCTAATTGATGTGCAAATTACAAGATGTGTAAAAGTAAAACAACTCAAGACTAGAATTCTGGCGATAGCTCAACATAGCACAAACTACACGGCAAGAGTCTGCAAGCCGGACACTGAAACCCGTACAGACATTGCATACGGGGACGCAAGCACAGCCCCACACCGTCATTCCAGGACCGGTGTCGTTTTACCACAGCTGGCTACCATAAAATCTTCCACTGGGACGTCTGATGCCGTGCACGACACCGAAAATCTGCCTATGAATGAGCTTTCGAAGTCGATGTAGGTAAGTGCTTCCTACGTCACTGGAAATTGAACGCCATTTTGGATGTTACGTGACCACCAGACTCTTGCTGACCTGCTGGATTGACTTTGCTGAGGTACGAGCTGCGTCGTCCAGCTTGTGATTAAACTGCAGTGCATGGCTCCGATATTTCTACACTCGCTGTGTACATTTGGAGCGGCTAGAATCTCTCGGCGTACTTCCTACCGAAACAGCAAAAAATAATTCAATATTTTTGCACATATATTGCAAGAATTGCATTACAACTTGGAGTGTTGTCATAACAATGTACAAGTTCTTCATGTATATGTATTAACAATTTCGCGGCTCGCCTAGCCGAAAGTCGCTGACCTCCACTGCGCTCGGGCCACTGGAATCGAGTATTTCAAACCCGGTGGCAAACATGTCCAGGAATCTTGAAATTTTAGAAAAAAGATCTGGCAATTTCAAGGCTGTCGGAATTTTAGAAAAATTCCTGAGCTCATTGAAAATTAGAATAACTTTCGAGCTCCCGTTATATGAGGGTCATTTTGCGACTCAAGGAAACTCAAAATAACTCGAATTCAAAAAAATACGATAATTTTTGAACCCCCTGAAAATTTTGGATAATACTCGACTTCCCGGCAATTCACGACCATTCTAGAGTATCAGAATATAATGACAGTTTCCGAAATCTAGAACTGGCTGAAGATCATTCGGATCCCGGGTTGAATACCTCCATCACCTGTGATCCCTCGAGTTGAGCAAGCAAAGACTGTCGACCGTGACGCCCGGTGCTCCCTCTCTCCACAGCCCATGCATCTTCATATGCAAAGCAGCAAGAATCTCCAACCTCGGGGCCGCAGGTGTTTTAGCTTATGCGCCTGCTCTCTGTGTGTTGTTACTCGTGTGAAGTAGTTATGGTGGTCAACAAGCAGTGAAAAAAGCCTGTGAATTTTTCCAATTCTTGTGTTGCTGCGAGACGGTAAAACAAATCCTGTGTTTCGTTGCGACCTGTATGTATGAGGGGCGATGTGCGGGACAGAAATTGACTATTTATGAGTCAAGTTAACTGAGAAGTTTCCTATACTCTTGGTGATTAACTCCTATTGGATTTCAGAAATGATAGACGCCAAACTATGGAAAGCAATCAATTTTTAATTTTTTAATTATGTAGCTACAACCGTAAAGTTGAACATTTCAACAAGGTATTTAAGAGTAAAACTTAACCACGCTATTATGTCCCGTACCTCTGATTGTTAATGGTTTTCTTTTGATTTATGTCCATTGCTGTCTTTTTAAATAGAATTGAAGAATAAGTCTCATGCACTAAATGGGTGCAATTATTTATATGTTTAGAAACTTAATTTATGCATGCATATATAATCATGTAAAACGCTAACACCCTTAACTAAGTTAC
The DNA here is from genome assembly GCA_001587735.2 of Parhyale hawaiensis. Taxonomy (NCBI): domain Eukaryota; kingdom Metazoa; phylum Arthropoda; class Malacostraca; order Amphipoda; family Hyalidae; genus Parhyale; species Parhyale hawaiensis. The sequence goes on along the minus strand of LQNS02277275.1, from coordinate 10,151,730 downwards.
ATCTATGTATTTTGCTGTCCTTTCCCTGATCAGTTAAAGCCATTTGAGTACGAACGTATATGCTGCTGGTGCTACTACTATCGCCAAATTAAGTTATAATCGTGGCTGTTAGCCGATGTAGAGACATCTCCATATTTATACTCTGAATAACCAAAAAAGGCTCGTCCCGAGTACTTTTTCTTTCGCGTTCCGCTGTATTGACCGATTGTGATCTAGATTGCATCTTACATTACGCTGTCGGGAGGCCAAATGATTGACTGTGCCAAGAAATTTCGAAGCGATTTTCCTGGTATTTTCATGCACATTGTTTTGTCGTTCCCCATTAACCCGCTGCAGTGTTCCGGTACCTCTCATAATTATAAATTGAATATAAGTCTACCGTTGTTGTTTGTCGTCGGTAGTATTTGTGAAGAATTGTTATCAAGTCAACATTTCGGCGTGTCCGCGAGGCCGGAACGCTCACTTTGATATTAAGCAAGCCAAAGCCAAAAAAATCGTACCATTCAAGGTTTTAAGCGCTAAATGTTCAGTCCGGTAGCGAAATTTTTATTCGACCGCCTTTCGTGCTTTTGAGTTTAGGGAATCTTAAATGTAGTTCGGTAAATAGGAATACAATAAATCCTATGTGATTCGGATTGAAAGGAGCTCCGAATCTCAGACATATTCCTTACTTGATATATTCAGTGTACCATCATCTCTCTAAAAAAAATATTCGAGAGTATATCGTAACGATTCACATTCGATCCATATTACCGATTATCCCACCAATAAACATAATTCATAAGTTCATATTGGGTTATCAATAAAGCCCCGTTTGCACTGTGTAGATTTTGTTGTGCAGCAGTGCGCTCTCTCCCTCACGCCATCCTCTCCCTGGGTGAAAAATTTGCCCACTCTGCAATCCTTTTCTTTATTAACTTTACTAACTCGAGACGCCGATTTACGCGCAAGCTAACCAATCCCAAAGAGTCTAAGATTGTTCAAGCAATAAATGGAATTCGAATTTTAGTAGCTAACACGCAATCCCAAAATTGAAATCAGGAATTAATCTTGAAAATTTACGGTGAAGATCGTGACATCAGATGAGCGCTCCCAGAGTGTACTGTGCAGAAGTTGCATCATGTAACCAGAACTTGCACCATTTCGCTTTCTCTGCACACCCATTTCAGATCATAATATCTTCGTTAGACACGTGGGCTGTTTTTGTGACCCCTGAAATCCATCCATTGTTAGGAATGATGCATTTTCAAAGTTTCATTTCACTAGATGAGTAACGTACGGTTAATTAGGGAGTTATTGAAGGCCATTTGTTGTGGATTACAATTACGACTATGCATATATTTATGCAATGTAATAATTGTCTCAGCTGACGGTAGATGGCGCTGGTCATTCGCAGCTTTATATGGGTCCTGAAGTGCTCATTCCCAACTTGAGATGCAATTCTATTAAACCTTTCTTAATTAGGGACGTTTTACTGTAGTATGTATGCTCGTCAGAATATTCGGAAATTTTGAATTGCTTTTATGTGTCACTTTGCATCAATCTCGTATTACTCAGAGGGAACTTATGCAAAAAAAAATGTTCTAAAACTTTGTGTCAACTGTTCCGGAGTATGCCAGCTTATATGATTTAACATATGTGCCTCTACTTCTCCTTTGCTCTCAGTCTTTCGTGCTGAAACAGGTATGAATTCGTGTAGTGAACTTAATAAACTGATGTTCATCGCTAGCTATCTATGAACATACTGCATGACTCAACACCTGGCCCCACCCTATGCCTCTAATAAAAGTATAGGTCGACCGTTGAGAGTTTGACAGCTATGATAATGAGTTTGCTCTGTAAGCAGCCGAATAGGGCGGGTTATATTTTGATATAGTGTCCCTGCTGCCACTTGGGCTTCGCGCGCTACCCCGCGTAATGGCTTGATAAAGTCATCGGCTTTTCTTACGCGTTCGCTATGATCTGAGACTTGGTCAAGACTGCTCCTCTTTCAGTTCACGCTTCCTTCTTTAACAGGCATAGGATGGGCCGAAGACTATATGGTCAGGTTAGTTAGGCTCGCCCATCCTCATGGTATGAGTGGTATATAACGACCCCAGAAGAAGTCGTGGCTTATCTGAGCCTAAGCTAAGACTTCGGGACGCCTATCTTTCGTGCCTACTGCGTTACTGTCAATATTCGTGCTTCACCTGATGATGCTTTGGTCTGTTCTTCCTCGTCTTTCGAGACTTCCTGTTCTCATGCACGTTCATTCTGAGTGGGATTATTCTAGCGCATGGGTTCCGCGTGTCTTTTAACATTCTACAAGTCTCTTCCCTTTCTGTCTTGAAGTTCGGTAGTTGTGCCTAGAGTGGCTTAATCGTAGTCAGTGGTTCACTTTCACGCTTCCCTACGCTACGCTCCACTCAATTAGCTCTGCAGCCTCTTCAGCAGCGACTGCAAGACTATGAAGAGACCCGGCCGGCTCACACAAGAAAACAAAATTTTGAGCACTGCTCAAGGGCCGCGCGAGCTCCGCTCAACAGTGTCCCTTGAGTACGAAGCAGTCTCGCAGTGGTTGCTAACAGCTAATCCAGAAAATGCCTGCTTTTTTTCTGTTAGGCAATTTACTTTAAAAACCGCACGATATGTCACTTGCGTCACACTTTCCAAAATCCTCGCAACGCTGTCGTATTTCCTCGTAAGATGTTAGTCATGTAATTATGAACTATCACCTCAGAAGCACTGCAGCAACGCACACATCCCGACATCCCCGCATCGCAACCCCACCCTCCCATCGAAGATGTCTCCGTACGTAAAGGGCTCACTGGCTGTCGTCTCAATATCACCTCACACTTCCCAACAACCCCACACCGCAGCCCCGCACTTCCATGTAAGATGTTGCAGTCACGCATTCAGTTGCTGTCGCCTCACAAGCACCGCACACACACACTTCCCTA
>LQNS02277275.1:10096350-10145968 GCA_001587735.2 Parhyale hawaiensis | reverse complement strand
CAAAGAGCCCCGTTGTAGGTACATCGTTGAAGCCGTTCAAATACTTGAATTTTTCTATTAGTTGCCCCCTGAGACGTCTTTGCTCGAGAGAGATCAGACCAAGTTCTTTTAGGCGACATTCATACGACTTATGTCGCCGCTGAGGAATCAATTTCGTTGCTCTGCGTTGGAGTCTTTCCATTTTATCGATATCTTTACACAGATGTGGCGACCAGAATTGAACAGCAAATTCTAAGTGTGGCCGCACTAACGCCTTGAACAAGGGAACTAGGCGGCCTGGAACACTAGTTTTACATAGACTCCGAGGTGCGCCAGGATTTAAATAATCTAGGAACACAAATCAATACTTGATACTGGAGTGATGCAAAGCAGCGTGCTTTCCGCTACACGGCGGTGTAAGGACTGTGCAAGTAGAGGTGGAGCGCAGATTTGGCAATGAAGTACCGATGTCGTAATTAATTTATATTACTCCGAACACGATTGTAAATGTGTTGACAACAATGGAAGTTTTATCAAGATAAGCTAAGCTCATTAGCTTTAACATGTCAGACACCTCAGTCACGAGCGCTGAGACAGCCTAATCTCGCCTCTGCAGGAGTGAAATTGCGGCTGACTCAGTGATAATTGGTTGGGATCAACAGCGGAAGCTCGATCTGCAGCAGCGAAATCAACGGTTGTGACTGAAGCTTCAGCCAAATGACAGCTGTCCCCCAATCGATGGCAGAGTTTGTCTACCTGCCACAAGCTCACGTGGGTCGAGCACCACAGCTCTATACTTGACTATTCTATAAACACAGCCACTGACTGAGGAGCTCCCACTTCTGAAGATAATTATGAGTCAAGACAATCAAGTTTGATAAGTTCAGCAACAAATGCCAGGTCTGACTATATGTAGAGGCGAAAAATTAAGCATATCAGATGGTCTATAAGTGTGGCGAGAACCATAGCCACCCAGTCTATAAATTTTCAGCTGCATTGCAGAAATATAAGCGACATTTAAAGTCCTGCACGTATACTGATAGTATCGGTAAACTAATATGTCTTGATTGTGCTGCGATATGTAAATGCAGGCTTCCTATCGAAGACGTTGTTAGCAGTGCACAGAATAGACTTGCAGTCATTAGGCAAACTGGCTTGCTACCGAAAAGATGAGATTTATTTTTTCGACACCGTCCAATTTAACCTTCAAGGACTACGGTCCCTGCTAAGGGACGTTTCAGATATTATAATTATTAGATGATTGACTTAACCACGGTTTCCGCCAAAGGGCGATCCGCACAGTGATGCTAGTCGGCCAGGAGGCTCAAGTAGGAATATCCTGTCTCGACACCGGCTCTCCTCTGCCATATAGTATAAGTTGGCTCAGTGCACTACTACTGGCAGGAAAATGGCGCAAAGAATAGAAAGAGACACTCGAGGGGACGGCTCCTTTTGTGGCCTTCGACACGAGAGAGACTAGAGATGTCCCGTGTACTAGGTCGACTATCTCGATTGACAGCCCACCTCACAGAACGGAAAGGTAGAGAACCTATCTAACTTTACCAAATTAACCTCATCAGCAGGAACTGCGGTAAGCTGCAACATCTCTTGCGGAAAAGGCACTCGGGACCCTTGGGTGCGTGATGCCCAAATATATTGTGGCAGACGTTTCAGAAAATGTTTTAAGCTTTACGAGAAACAGACATTTTAGTTAACCCCTATAACCAGTGCTAAAGGCAAATGCTTGTTTTTCGTAGGAAAACCATGTTAAAACGTCGTTATTGAATTACTGATTCATATAGCGTTTTGGTTAAAACTAAAGTAAAAGAAACTGAGTGAGAGAAAAAAAATAGCAGCATTTTGTGGAAATTATTTTCAGTCATACTATGGCGGTGTCGCTGTAGCTTAATGATTACTTAGTCACTACGTCCCTGTAATTTAACATACTTGTATTTACCTGTATTTACTCCTGAGTTAGGCGAACAGAAAAACAGAAACCCCTTGGACATATCTACGCCCGAGAACTACAATAAGTTCGACTGTACATTTGCACGGTATAAGTAAGACATCTCTGCAGAAGACAATGTAGCCTGCCTGGCTAGCATGACATGGGCATGACAAACAGGATCCGCATTAAGGTACAAGATCGCCTTGGAATATGGTGAGTATTTCAAGTGTTTTATGGCGCCATGAGGTGAGCAGGTCAGCTGAAGCTTGGAGGCTTCCTTAGTATAAATAATTAGCGTGGCTTAATTATTGTGCTGCCTTTGCTCCAGTGAAATCTCGGGGTGCAAAAACGGACGCGAGACGCCAATTATATTTCTCGCTACTTTTGTAACTGCGAAGCATCTAGCACAAATATCCCTGTTCTCGTGTTGACCATAACACTCCGAAGACTAGTTCTTGATATACAGTATATGAATAGCTGTGATAAGAATAACATTATTTTCAAAATTCTGTGACGTGGGCTATAGGTTAAATGGGTTAAATTTAAAGATTATTATTACTGTCTTGAAATGGCATTATTCTAAGTACTGAAGAATACGATGAGAATCATATTAGAAATTTGGTTACCCACGACGCGGGTTTCGCCGTACCTCGGCTCATCAGGTGGGAGGTCGAAGATGGTTGAATTTGAAGACGTTGAAATTTGCGAAAATCTTGGCAAGATATCCCAGTAAGATGTAGCTGAGATACCGTGGATTGCAAAGCTTTAAATACAAATTACAAACAAGCAAATGTTTCTTAAATTTTGAAACATGGCCCGCTGCGTTGACTCCAACTACAGCACATAAATGCACCGGGGCGGCATGAACCTCCTGCACAAGGGCTTCAAAGGTGGCACATCTGCGTGGTAGAAGGCGAAAACACAACGCACAACGATAATTAAATTTGGCGAGAGCATCCAGGAGTTGAAAAGCGATGGTAGGCCAATGTCTGCCATTGTTCTACACCTGATAAACATACATAGTCCAGTTACTCCTCTCCTATGGGGCAGATTCAGCAGGTCAATCTCAGCGCCCGACATGTTGGCTGAGCTAACAAGTCGGTCCAGCAGACGCAAATGGCTGTCAGCAACTAAGCCCAGACCGGTGAGCAATACTCGATAACAGATCGCAAAAAATGCATCTACGGATTAAAACATTGTCACCAAACACAGAATTTTTCTTAAGTAGGAACCCAATCTTACTAGAAGCACGTGACACGAGTGGCCTAATATGCGGTTCAAAAGTATACGCTTCTCATCAGAAACAACACCGAGAATCTCCAAGTAGTTAGACCCTGGAGCAAAGTGCCATCTATCTTCACAGGTGGACGCAGCGGTAAAAGTGACCGAGACCGATTGACAATCGTAGAACAACCAGGAGCGGGCCAAGTACGCTACCCAGAGGAATGCCAGACACCACCGTGACTGAGACTCTCTAAAAACCGTCAACAGACACACTCTCCCTTTGCTCAAATACAAAATCACGAACGACTGAGAGAACTCTACCACCCACACCAAACGACTCTAACTTGTACACTAGACCACTGCGGTTGACACGGTCAACGCGGCACTGAAGTCCAACCGTTCAAGGCGTGCTTCAAAACGACGATGCAGAGCTTACTATAAATTGTGTGACACCGACCATTATTACTGCGATTATTATGCAGTTTAGTTTAAGCCTTACTAATCCATCACAAATTTGATGCTTTAAGAGAGCAAAAGTTAGAGACTATATTATTGCATGACAAAACACAGGATCAACGTGCATGGGCCTAGAAAGTTTGGAAAGAAGGGAAAAACCGAGGAAAGCATCATTACTATGATGAGCGGGTTTCGACTACAGCGAGAATGTACAGACAGGCGTAAAATGTAATTTAACCCCTTAATGCATTAACCCGTAAGTACACGTCTAACGAAAACCTATCACTTTTCCGTTATCCCGCATATATGTGTCCAAATCAATTTTCGAGGCATTGAATCGCATTGGGTAGCATTTACGGGCACCTATATGTTGCATTATGAGCCACAGACGTAAGGATGCGTCTTGAATGCTTTAGCGTGCATCTGGCAGCGTTGACAGTTGCCTACACTTGTTGAAGCTTGCAGAAGTCTACATGCCAATGCTGTAGCAAGCCGTTGGATATTGATGCATAAGTTTGGTGCCGGCTATAGTTGAGTCGATGCAGTGGTATGTTTAGTAGTTGTATTATGTTATTTTTTCGTGATAAGCAACCCACAAAAATGGTCAAAGAAAGTGGTTTCGGGCTCAGCAACCATGTGGACGAAGATTCTGATTTAGAACGTCTAGAGAGCTCAGAAAACAGTGCAGCAGTGCATTGCCCCACGCTTTGAAAGACATCACAGCTACTCAGTAAATCTAAGTACTACATTTTCGTACAGTAATAGTTGGCATGGCACACACGCATGCAAAATTATTGTGTATTCTCTATATTATAAGCTGTTAAACTCGCTTACAGCATTCCATTATCGTTTGGACGTATATATGCAGGTTAATGAAAACAGTCATTTTCGTTGTCACCATACTCATTTATTTTAACGCAAAAATCTAATTTTTCTTCATTTATGAGTTTGCTATGTTGCATACTTTATAAAGAAAATTAGAATAAAATTGAATAGAATTTTGGAACAAAAAATTCATGCATTAAGGAGTTCAACACGTTCAGTGAAAGAAATATTTATTTTACTCGCGAATAAAAAATTCCATGTATTTCAGCACGCGCAGCTGTCCATGTCCTTCCATCTTCCGCGGAGTGAAGCGCAGAAGAATTGTTTCATCTCGGCATCTCTGTCTAAAAATTTCAGTAGGCCGATGCGCTACTTCTGGTACGAAACTAAGGTGGAAAGCAAGGTAAATGAAAACCTACCTACCTACCTTCACAAACTAACCTGACAGTAAGAGCTTCGGCCAGATGCAACACCACCCTGCCGTAAGGCGCTGTGTTTGCTCTCGGGGACATATGCATTGATATTCAGACAGGGATAGGGCAAGTATTCCCTGAGGCTTCGAAATTGATAAATAGGGCTATAACAATATGCTCTTATAGACAGAGAAGTCGATGACAACTCCAAAACAACGACAATCAAGCGTAGCGCTATGGCAGTAACGCAACCTGCAGAAGCAGTTCACTATAGGAGCCTGTACTTAACACAATTTGTTGTTTTGGAGTTATCATCGACTTCTTAGTCTATACGAGCATATTGTCACAGCCCTACTGATAAATATAATTAGTACTTCCCATGTCCAACCTCCCCCCCCCAAGGATTAAAGCCTAATTGTACTCGGGTGGGGTAAATTATAAGTGGCTCATCGGAATAATCAGCTATCATAGCTCTACAAGGTACTTAATTATCATCAGTTCTTCAAGTCCAAGCTCTAAGGGGGTGTCTGTGTACATTTCTCTTTCACAGCTCTACCATGTGTTTTGTTATTCCATATGATCAGGACATTAAACAAAATTTGGGTAGAACTTTCGCAACTGGTACATTTTTGAGGGGGGCATGGAGGGCCCAAAATGATTAATTGCACACTGATTGATCTGAAACTTGCTGACGCTATGTATATAAAAAAAACATATCTTGTTCATACAACTTTCTTGATTAAGGCCTTAGTTTTTGAGATAATCTGTATTATATATAATTATGTATATTTTGGAAACTTCAAACGAATAGAACTCAATTAGTTTTCGTGCTAGAATAAAAACAATGACAGTTTTGGAATCCTTCAAACATTCCCAACAAAACTATAGAGCTAGATTCTCCATTTTTTCCCTCATAATATTTTTTTACCACAGCTCAAAACCATATCCCTCAATTGTTTTTTTCCTATGTTTTAGTTTGCGATTGCAACGAAATAGAAAATGGAGAATCCAACTGTGATAAAAAAATATTATAAGGGCAAAGGGAAGAATCCAGTTCTATGGTTTTGCTAAGAATGTTTCAAGGATTCAAAAACTGTCACTCTTTATTCTAGCACGAAAACTCATTGAGTTCTATTCGTTCAAAATTTCCAAAATCTAAGCACATAGTTTTTTAGACAATGAAGTTTATATATAAATATGGTCTAAATCAAAAAAGTTGTATGAACAAAATATGTATCTTTTTCAAAAGTATATAGTCTGAGCAAGTTTCAGAACAATCGGTTCACAATTAATCATTTTGGGCCCCGCATGCCCCCATCAATAATGAACCAGTTGCGAAAGTTTTACCCAACTTTTTTTTTAATGTCCTCATCATATGGAATAGGAAAATACATGACAATGTACACAGACACTTCCTTAGAGACTGGACTATTTGTAGGTATCAGCTTGCACGACCGTGGCGAAAATTATCAATATATCTTATGCAAAAGTGGTGCTTATATATATATGAAAGATATACAATTACTATAAATTTGTACATAATATCATGCTGGCAAAATGACAGTGAAGAATTTCATTGTCTGTCCACCCCAAAAAAGGAAGGAATTGATTCATAAAAATACATATATATATATTTTTTTTTTCAGGCAGTCAGGTGGGTTGACTAAGATATGAAAAATATCAAAACTCAAGAGTAAGCAGGCCATCAAAAATGACGGAGTTGAATTTGCTCCCCACCGCGGGTGATGGTGTTACGCCACGAGGTGTTTAAGTTTGAATATATAATAGCTCACTGCTATAACTTGCTCCAACAATATAACAATTTCCCAACGGTGCACGGGAGAGATCAAAACAAATTGAGGCGAAGCGTTAGGTAGGTAAATTTGATGGGAATAAGGAGAATTATTAGGAGTTATTTCCAAAGTTTAAGCTTGCCCATACAAACCTAATGGTAATCCAACGAGATGAAAGAACAAACGAACGTGTCTTAAATGAAGTGAAACGCGGAATCGATCGACGCACGTAAGTATATCACCTGGCCTCCTACGAACAGCGAGTAGCTCGACTATTAATTTAAGGGAAGAAGAGAAGGAAAATGAAAGAGGAACATGGAGGAGAGCAAAGTAGGCACTGTAAAAATTACTTTATGTCCCGTAGGCGTAGAAAGGGCGAAATGTGCAATGCAATTTTGCTCGTTCATCAAGCCTGTGTTCATAAATATGTAGTTAACGCCTTTGTTAATAGCAATTAACAATCTGTTGAGAGATGATCAAGAGTGATTAAATCAGAATCTATAATTCCTCTGAGTTCCAGTCACAGACCGGCAAGCGTTATCGGATCGTGAATCTCCTCCTGTTAATCAGAAGACTTCTGGCCAGTCATGCTGATGGTCAGAGCATGTGACCAAGACGCAATCAATTGATTGCATTACTCAGAGTCTGCGGAAATATACAACTGCATCCCTAGCCTCTAGCTGCCGATAGATATTTATCACGGCACGTGAAGGACATCATGTCGCTTAATGGCTTAATTTACAAAGTTTAAATACTGGCGGGTTTAATTAAGTTGAGCTGTGTAACATTCATCGAACCTTAGAAATATGTTTGATGCGCCCTTAGTTAGTGCGTTCTTTCAGTTGCATTTCCCACACATTAGTAACATTATTAGCAAACTGCCATCAATGGTACTTTATGTATTTAAGGGATTATTACCATTTGTACAATTACTTTTGACGGTAAATTTTAACTTCACAGCTAAGACTACCTTATCCATTGGAAAAATATCTAGAAGTGAAATGACTGAAATCGATAATAATATAATAAAAATACGTCTCTGTAGCAGTTTTTTGACTATCACTCAAAACTCAGATATGAATCAAAAACTGTGCACTTTGTTTTCAGAGAACTTGAAGGCCAAAATGATACATTTAGTATATTGTGACTATTGCGTACTTCCCTGCGTCGTATGACTTAAATACTGGCATTGTAGTTCTTGTAACTTGGTCACTGCAGGATAGAGATTCAGGGGATACGAAGAAGCTGCATGCATGAATGATACTCAACGCTCAGTTAAAGTTCCAGCTAATGTTAGGTCCAGAGACCTTCCAGCAACATTGATTAAATTAAAGAGCTGGGAGTAGACGGATTATTGCCAGAGAGCAGCCGGGACCCACACTCCTGCCTTCTATGAGCTATTGCCGTTATGTCGAGATACATAGAATAGACATCTTAGCAAAAAGAAACCTCAGTCCAGGAGGTGATGTTGCACGCACGATTAGCTGCGACAAACCCGCTGTTACCAGGAGAGGGAAAGTTAGGTGGGGGATGAATGGAAAGCGGTTTGACGCGCAACCTAAAATTACACGTCACTATTATTTTATGGAACTTTTAGTAGGTATAGTTCCGTTAGAGCAGCTGAAGTATCGTAAATTTTAGATTGAAGTTAAGATACGTAATTTGACAAGTCAAGTCAATAGACGAAATTAGTGAAGCTCTCCCATGCTTTTCCTACACTCGACGTGTGAATGTGAGCTACGCGCGGTGCAAGGCATTGTAATTATTACGCGCAAAGTAGCTCAAGCACCCAAAGACAGAAATAACCGCGATTCCGATACCCAGTCTGCGAAACATGCTACGCGTTTTGGCTGAAACAGTACCGTACTAACATCAGAAGAATAAATTAAAGAAGAAAGTCTTTATGTGAAAAATATGAAAATCAACATCCCTGGAAATAAGGCACCAATAAGAATACGCAAGAAGCAAGTTGAACACGAAATGAAGCATGCCTGGAAGATCTACCGCAAGCTACAAGACTTGCTGGGCTTTACGTCGAATGCCCATTAACAAAAGGTTATTTATTCATCACAGTAAACTACACTTAGAATATTAAGTTTAGTAAGAGGATCATCTAGTTTTATTCTATCGGAGATCTCATAAAGCTAAGTAACTACTGAACATGCAGTTAGTCATCCGGTTGTAGTTATTATTATAATTAGAGTCCTCGTGTAATTAACCACTGCAGCAGCTGGAATGAAACGCTGCGTTAGTGGTGATTCGCAGTCAAGTTAGAAAAATCAATATAACAGTTGTTGTTTTGAGGTAAGCGTCAGCCATAAAATGTATGACGAGTGGCTATACCTAGAAAGGCCTATATCACTTCAGTAATTCATAGAGCTACCAATTACTATACTCTCATTTAGCATTAGTGCAAGACCGGAAGATGAACAAGGCCTTGAAATCCCAACAAAATGTGTCCAAAACATTCTTAACCCCCAAAAAAAGGCTTTACCAAATCTTTTCCTGTTATCATATTGGATCCATTTCTCGTCAAAGGTCATAATCTGTTTTCGTAGTGCACCCTCGCACTGCCGAATACAGCGCCTTAAGTAAACAATCTTCTCGAGGTAGCACTTCCTTGTCTTCATAAGGCTCATGCGGGACCCATTTGGTGGATACTATGTATTCAATCTCTTACAGTTTCAATAATTACGAGTGGTGATCACTGTTGGTAAATCACTGCATTTTCAAACTGCCTGCCATTAGTGGAACTGCCAAGCTTACCTGTTCAGTACTAAACGTTCAGATCATCATAAGCATATATCAGCGAAATAGGCAAGCTGAACGTATAACCTTCTATTGCAAGGACTTAATTTGCAAGCTGACCATAGGTAAATTAAAATCCTGGACGGTCACAACCCGCTGGTGCGGCTTGCACCGACATGCTAGCCACACCTGCAGCCCGTACAGCAGCAGCTGGCACTGAGCGTCTGGGGAGCCCGCACAGACAGGTTGGACACACGTACATGCACACGCAAGGGGCCGACACTGTTTGTATGCATCTCCGGTTTCGCTGCGCTACAGCGGACTGTAGGAAAATGTCTGACTTGAAGTCCCATTGAAATCTATAGTCAACAAATTTACTACGAAATTTTTTTGCACGCATATCTGCCTCACCTGCACTAAAATTCCAACGCCGACTCTTATCCCAAGAGAGCTAAACAAATGCATCTGGAAATAATAGACAAGCTGCACCTGTAGCACAGCGCGACCTCTCAGTGCAAGAGTGGGAGGGGCCTTAGGCCCTGGTCAGCCACACTGACGACATTGCCTACCGCCCTCGGACACATACACTGTAGGGATTGACACGTTTTAGATAAACAGCCGGCTTTTGCTTCACTACAGCGAAGTATAATGAATCTGTTAACCACATAGTAAATATAAATTATTTTATTTTACATTTACACGGCATCAGTCAGACGCAAAGATAAACGCAGCGTGGATAAAGTTCAAATGAATTCACTGAGGGGTTCGCAAGTAAGTCATAGACAGCAAGGATCAAGACAAATCTTTCATCACTGGATACAGTTGGCTTGAGATATTTATGTTGAAGAATTTCGTGAGTTTTATCTATATCTCTATGCCCAGCTGATATTTAATTATTTTTTGTTCCGTTTAACTAATACGTCCAATTCAATGGGACAGATTCACTGTCCTTGATAACTTTCTTCCCTTTGTCATATCATTTAAGCGCAGTTTTCTTTGTAAATTCACCGTGTCGCTACATTTAGCTCTGTAGTTACTAATTACAGGTTATATAATTGTGGGACTGTTTCAGTGGAGGATCGGTGGAGCATTGAAGGAAATCAGAGTAAATGGCGCGCATACGTGAGCAGTGCGCTACCTTCTCTGTTGTTCAGTGCGAGAATATTTGAAGTTCAGAGAACATTCAATGTGTTATGCACGATCTACAATATGTGATCGTGCAGTAGTATCGGCCACATCAAAATATATTGGTGAACCAGAGTTATGCGAAGTAGTACGAATTACTGCACGACAGAGATTTACTGAATAAAAGTCCCGATAAAGCTCAGTGGACAAATTGTAGTATATAAGAGGTATTTCTGTAGAAAGGTTAATTTTCTCACTACCTATTAAAAAAGTTATAAGTTAAATTCTAAAAACGATTATTTGCTACGTGACAAGTTTTCTTCTTTGCACAGTTCATCTAGCCCTTCTTGTAGCCGTAGGCAGTAGATGAAAGGCACCAATTTATTAGTATCAGAGATAGTAGGGGATAAAAGGGGTTACCTATTAGAACGTAACCCTCTTTTGACAACGTCGCTCAGCATTGTCGAAGTGACGGCGTTCGTTTTGTTCGCCTAAAAGCACCAGAATTGGATTGCCCCACGAACCACAGGCAGAACAATGGCACCGCGTCGGAGCTCTTACAGATGGGCGTCAGTACTACACTTGGCAGACAGGCACCAGCTCCACTGCCTGGCCCACAGCCAACTTTCTGTGCGCAGTCACGATTTCGATCCACTGACCTTCAAAAAGCAACAGATGATTAATTACAACAATGTTCTGCTGTCAATTGGGCGTAATAAGGAACTGAAAGGCTTTATTGGGACACGCAAGCGCTTTCACCCACGCAGGCTGTTGCGATAGACGAGTGGTGACCAACAATTAAGTGGGAGTGAGCGTTTGCGTTGCAGAAAATTAGGTTAGTTCTAGCTAGATAGATGTAAGGGGTGAATGGTACACGCTTAATCTGTAAGTTACGGAAACGTACAGACTGTCGTAAATAAAATTGGAGAAAGAAACGAGATGCAAGAGCACATAACTTTGGTGCTACAGAAAATGATACTTTACATCTATGCAGAGTACGTCTTATAAAGAGTATACTATGGTGGATGTTTGCCAATATACAATAAAAGAACATAAGTCATGCATTACAGCACTGCTAGAACAGATTACACGAAGAGCCGAGCAATTTAACACGGAAATTTAGCGTTAACAAATTAAAAACATCGCTGCACCAAAATTCCTCTTCGAGAAGATTTACGCAGGGTGCGGTGCGAAAAATTCACACATGATGATAGGGAGCCAATACGAACGGCCAATATCAACTGAAATTCAAGTTCTGCGCTTCAGCGTACGAACACTTGCCACGAGCAGAGAAATAAAACGACCAGTCGCCCATCCCAACGGTGAGCTAAAACTATACCAGTCGGACTACGATGCGAATTTCAACATCGACAGCGAAGCGTGAAATATTACTTTTAGAAGAGCAGCGCACGACTGTCGCAATCGTTCAAGGCAACGCACGTTTTTTGATGGCCTGCAGAATGCATTCGCTACACTTAGGAGAGATGCGGCTGCGGCTCGTGGAGGGAGGGTCTGGGGCGATAACATTCTCCACTTTCCCGGGCCCAGCTCATTCATGCTTCAAATTGCTCATAATGCGCCCACCCGACGACTGCCATTGGTTCTGCAGCATTATCCTTTGTTATGCATCTCAAGACACGTAACGGCAATCAAAGTTTATGTTTAATATTTTTCTCCATCAACGTATCATGGAAACTTCAATTCACGCTATAGCTCAGTTCCATCGTCAGTATTGGGATAAATATTACAGCAGAAATCAAACCGCAATCTCTCCCTTTCTTCCGATACGATAATACTGCAAAGCAACGAAAATTTTCACAATTGGTGTCCCGTTACCCCACGCTACGGGGAACTTAAGGAAAGATCTCAGACACTTTGACGAAAGGAAGTAGTGACGGCCTGAGGATAATGACTGCAAAGAAAATTTTTACGTTTACCACACACGACAGACTTACTGTTCTGACCTGCAGCATTGAGCGAGTTAGAGGTACAGAAACATATTTATATTATTTTTATGTAAAAGCCCACGTGCATATTTCTTAAATTGTAATGACATAATGGGATTTTTTTATCAGCTACGTTTCGGCAACTCTCTTGAAAATAGACAACAGTTACTGGATAAAATAAATTAATCAACCTTCCCTGAGTGAGCCGTAAGGCCTAGATTGAAATAAAAATAGTGCATATATGTATAATTATGCAAATTGGCAAATCCAGCGTTCGGAAGCTCTCTTTAATATCTGATAATTAGAGAAAGAAGATAATTTATACATATTACGCCACTGAGATATTTTACGATAAGTTTAGAGAAGTGCTTAGGATTGCTATATCTTTATTATTTTAACCATCATTATAATTAATAATTATTTCTCTTTGATAACGGGATACTGTACTGAAAAATATGCGTACAAATATTTGCACGATCTCTACAGTGAATGAGACACTTACCCGCTAAAAAAAGTCAATATAAATAAAAACCTCGAGTACTACACCAATGGCTGCCCGGAATGCCTGTACGTATCACCAGGAATGGGATTTATCATCTTACAAGATAGCCGAGTATAATGCAATCACATTATCTCTTCGCTGGTGACCAGGGGGTGATGGATAGTGCGATATCTGCGCCCTACATTTGTTACGTCAAAGCCTGGCGAAGTGGCTGAATTGAACATTGTAAGTCGAGCACCATTTGCAGTGAAGGAACAGTCTTCAAAATTATTCAATGGAGGCTCATTAAATCATGAACTGTACTGATGCGCTGCATTCCAAGTGTTGTAAATTATATTTTTTTGTAGAGCATTCGAATATTATGCGCCTATCCAATTGATTGCAGTGTAAATTCCACAAAATCATAAGCACATTTTCGCGACTTTAATCGCAGATTTTCTTAGACCATTGAGTTACAAAATGGACACAGTAGTACTGAATTAGTGATGCCAACATACAACACAATGTTATAATGATTCTCAACGCTGACTAGTAAACTACTGAAAAATATCAGTACGGAACGTTTGAAGAAAAATGTAGTAATGTGAACTCAGCTGATTTATTAACTACTGTAATAATAATTAATAATAATAATTAGCTTTTATTAAGAACACAATGGGTTCACAAAATATGCTTACAAGCTTACAAGTACAAACAAAGTAGCCAAAATTCAACCTAGTAATTAGGATGGATGNGTCACAAATATTGGTGGCCACGTACAATGAGAATAAATAAAAACACTCAGCCTACACCTGCAGACACGAATGGCATTGAACAGCTCAATTTCAGACAGGAGAGAGAAAGAACTCTTGACTGCATTGGAACAGAGAATTTAACAGATTATCCTTGTACTGTAATGTTGCACGATTTAGATTTAGGGCGAATTAGCTCATAATCGGACGTACCGTACATCCCTGCCCACGGAGCTTCAGTAAACACGCGTACACCTTGTGCCGTTGACTTAGTCTGCATAAAACGTTACGACTTAAATATAGTCGACTTGCGAGGTCACACATGACAGACAGTAATGGTTGAGCCCGATCACTGAGGTGTCTACTATGAGAGGAAAAAACACCTGCTACAAAAATATCAAATGTTCGCTTGCATAGTGCAATGATGATACCTTTCATTTTAACTGTTAACAAATTACATAGAGAATTTTTCGTATAGGAATGATTGTGGATCGAACAGGCCTTATCAATGCTAAAGAGCTATAACACACGACAAATAATTAAATTTCACTACATACCTAAATCAGCAAAACACAAGAAGAAATTATTTATTTAGGATAACTTCCGTCACGGACAATAACTACTGTAGAGCATTAAAGCACCCAGAATGGAGAGTATTTCGAAATCAGTATCTAAGCATTAAAATTTGCACGAAAAGTCGTCATATATTAAAAAAAAGGATGACAATGCAGAGTTTATTTCGACAGTTATCTGAAAAATGAGCTTTACAGAGAATGGACAGGCATTTAAATTGCTAAAAAAAAACTGCTGCCCAAATATCCGGGAATGTTAGTGTAGCTCGTGAAGTTTAGCTAGAAAAATGAAACTCTGCCAGAAGGTAATTCATACGATGTGAGTTACTGCCTCAAGTGGTTTTATGCTCGGCGGTCGGGCTTAGTTTTATAAGCAATTCTCACTATGGCGTCTGTTGCGTGACAAAAAGCCACTTCGATGAGAGCGGATGTCCGAGGACAAGATGTACGCATACACTTTTATTTGAGACTCGGGAAAACCCGCTAAAGAAAGACATCAAATGTTGAAGCAAGCATTTAGGAAAGACGCTTTAGGTCACAATCAAAGTTATGAATTATTGACACGTTTTAAAAATGAAGAATATCGGTTTACGATTATCCCCGTTCAGGGAGGTCGTCAGCCGGCATATGTAACTCTTAAAAAAGACGCGCTACTTTTCGGAACACGGGAGTGGACGATCGCAGGCCGACCTTCCATGACACGTGTTCAAATAATTGTTGGCTGCCGTACGTAACGATTGCCGTACGTAACGCGTCGGTGGATGTTGAACGACAAGCTGAACAAGAGAGGCCTTACCGGACGGACAGTCACACTTTGCGTTCACGGTCCAGGATTTTCCGTTGAAAAAAGGACAGTTGTTCTTCATCCACCATGTTCCCACGACCTGGCACCGTATGGCTATTTCTTCTTAGTTCTTACCCATAACCTCACGAAAAGACATTCAATGCGTCTTTCAGCTCCAAATCAGATTCAGGCACGGTGTAGTATTACTGTATGTATTAATGCATTGTGGGAACTTTTGGATAGTACCTCGTACATCTCAAAAGCGGCAAGCGGCACCGGCAGAGATTCTTGAAAAGTTGTACATGCAAAAAATATGAATAATTTTTATGCTCTCCATAACTTTTTCTTTCGAAGGTTTAAAGTCTGCGTATATGCCATAACGCCCTAGCGTATTGAGTCACCCAAATTAAGTCACAGTCGCGGAAGTACGTCATATGGAGTCGCTAAATCTGTTAATTTCTACACAAGTGGGTTAATGGCGTGGGTTTCCGAGCAGCAATTAGTTTCGTCTGCGGCTGCAGCTAACAAACAGTCAAGGAATGTGGAATATGTTCTGCTTCTCTAGATCCTTAATTTACCCAAAGACATTCCAAATTTGCTTCATTCAGTCGGTATTACGTAGCTATGGACAGACTGCCATATAAGGGAAGAAGTGTGCCTCTGCCCATCAACACCTCTCTAAGGGCGCACTCAACTGATTAGACGCTTTTGTCCAACAGCTGCTAAAGTACGGCCTGCCTTGTAAATGGCCTGCCGCAATTTAGGGCAGCCCCGCTAAAACCATCGCAAACAACTCCATCAAGAGTCTTCATTCTCCGCAAGCAACACAGCTAAGTTCTCCAGCAAGTGCATCTTTCCTCACCCACAGCGAATTTTCCTCGACCACGTACGCACCGCGTCAGTTTACATGGGCAGCTTAAATAACGATCGGCTCTCTCGGTCATTACTGGTAATGGGTTTGTGAAATGCAGTGCTAAAGCAAATAGACTCGCGGTGCTCACCTCAAGTTTCAAGTCTGCTAAGGCATCGGCAAACTTGAAGCGGAGAAACGTCGCGACTTTAATCTACGAGATGAAACATTCTCGTTAAATTGTGCCGAGACCAGAACGCAGTCTTGGCCATCATTGGCTTAACCAGGAAGTAGCTACGTCATACTTGAAACGCACTGGACTACCAGAGTTTCAAACGCTTGGTATTAGTTTGCTACCTGCATTTGCTAACTGAAATAAATGCATATAAAAAATTTTGTTAGGTATGGAAAAGAACTTACACGACACTCTCATTCCAACGAACAGGTATATATGCCAGTCAACTGTGGACACACAAGGTTGTTTTTGTTTTAGAGCTTGCAGCAAATAGTGATTCTAAAGCAAATATTTTTACGTGTTTGCATGTTTCCTGAATGTTGCTACAATACAGTGGCCGTAAAAAAAAGTCCACCCCTGTGCCGCAAAAACAAAGCTATCGCATAATTCGCCAATAACACTATTTTCGCATTCCCCGCCATATGAGACGAGATAGAAGGGTGGTATGACGTGTGTTGCTTCACCCTAGCGCCACACACAAATTTCCGCTACACAGCAAGTCTGTGATCGATCAACTCGAGCAAAGTACACGTACTTGTACGTTGCGCCGGTCCACGGACCTTTACTTTCCTCAGTTTTCACTTATTTTCGCATTATAGGTACCAACAACCACCACGGCCTCACAATCAGTCGGAAAAAGCTTACAAGTGGAAGAAGACTCGGGCCCTCACCCTGATCGAAGAGGGAGTGCCGGTGAACCGCGTGACTGTCGAGTTGAATGCCAGCCGAGTGTCTCTCTTCAAGTTTAAAGAAATCAGCTGCCGCACTCCCTGCCGGGAACATACTGCATCGCAAAGTGGGATATATGCGCAAGAGAAAGACCGCCCCTAGTCAGTCCTTGTTGTTGTTTTTTTCTTGCGCCGGCATCTCACTTTGCGTGGCGGTTGGGCCCGGCAGGGAGTGGGCAGCTGATTTTTTTTTTAAGCTGGAAGAGGGACACTCGGCTGGCATTCAGTTCGACAGTTATGCGGTTCACCGGCACTCCCTGCTCGATTAGGGTGAGGGCCCGAGTTTTTTCTTCAGTGGTGAGCTTCTTCCGACCCATTGTGAGGCCTTGGTGGTTTTAGGTATGGTGCCCAAATAAGTGCAAAGCTAGGAGAGTAGAGGCCCGTGGACAAGTGCAACATACGTGTACTCTGCTCAAGCTCTGGTAGATCACAGACTAACTGAGTAGCGGGGATTTGTGTGCGGCGCTACGGTGAAGCAACACACGTCATACCACCCTTCCTTCTCCTCTCATGTGGCGGGGAATGCGAAAATAAAGTTATTGGCGAATTATGAGATAACTTTGTTTTTGAGGCACAGGGGTAGACTTGGTTTTTAGGGTCACAGTATAGTGGCTGTCACGCATAATGAAAAATAGATTATGAGTGCAGAGTCTATTGTACATTCTCAAAGTTCTCAAGATTTATGTTATGGGCTTGAGTGCTTTTATTTACACGCATCTCCTATGTCACTTGCAAAGAGAAAATAAATAAAAAGAAGAATAAAAGACGTATGCTTCACTGGTTTTTAAGGCATTTCATAAGGAACAAGATGGACGAGCATAATCCTTCTTAGACTATAGGTAATCCTCCTTTATCTTATTTTCTCTACGTACGTACTGTCCATTTATGAAAGAAACTTGTTTTTCGAGACTGTAATTAGATGTTTGATATTAATTACGTATTATTGGATTCGTTTCGTACTTTAGTATGTATATGTTGTGCGTGATCGTTGGATTTGTGCGGTCGATCGATCGCGCTGCGCAAACGATCGATCGTTCAAATTTTAAAATGAAAAATAAAAAAAACAGTCCTTGCCTCCCCTAACCTACCCGACATTAAACCCAAATATAGTCCAACTTACTCGAAAATACGGCCTAATACCTACAACATCCACCGTTTGCGCAGCGCGACCGATCGATTGTCCAAATCCATCGTTCGCGCACGACATACACATACATACCAGGGCTGATCAGGTATGGTATTAGGTATTATAAGAAGATTTAAGCCTCCCTAAATAAGTACTAAGCTCTTCAAAGAGAGAAAAAGGAAGGGACATATAGTATGTCGACAGAAAAACGGGGAACCCATGCACGAAGGTGTTCCCACATAGGATCAACACGCATGGGAACAGCAAGTCGGGAAAGAAGAGGAAGAACAGACAACAGTAAGATCAGTAGGAGTATGAAAGTGGAAGGAAGCAAAGAGGGCACGAAAGACAGACGTCCCGAAAGCCTAGCTAATGGCTATGGTAACCTAGTTAAACCCCCTGGGGGCGCTACTCCCCATAACATAGGATGGGCAAACCTAACTAACCTAACCCTATGGCCCATCCTATGCCCCCGGAGGGGCGAGAGCTGATCCAGCCCTGTTTTTTTTTGGGGGGGGGTGCAAATGCTACATCCAATGATTATCAAAAGTCTCTGTCTACTAGCCAGCCAAGGCATAGTGCTATTATATATGCATAGTTATATAGAGATACATATGTATAATTAAAAAATTAGGTTATCAATAATTTAATTAGTTGCTACTCTTTCATTATAAGCAGTATAGTTCTTCACTGGACCCATTTGATCATTTTTTTGTTCAAGCATTCGTTTTGATTTCTTCTCGTTGCATGCGCCAATAGCTTAACCCTAATAACATTTAACCCTGCTAAGATATGGAAATAGAGATAGAAATGCATGCACCACATTTAATATTTGGGCTACTTGTACGAAAACTTTGAAAATTCTCGTGAAAACTTTATTTCCCATTTTCTCCACTGACAGCAAAGCGCGCCAGTTGCTTTCCTTAATATATTCCCATCACTCAGCCAGGCAGCACCGTTACTAGGAATGAGAGGGGATGGGGGCGGAACTTAAGGAGTGTGTTCATGACTTACTTGGCTGTGCTGGGAAACAATACATTAATTCTATTAATGTACTAGTTGAACTTGCAAAATTGTATGCATATTTTTTATGTTTTACACGTTATCTTGCGGGTTAGCAATATGTTCAAGTCTGCACTGTTTTAAAAATAGACATTTGATTGAAAACGCCCACAGTCCTAAGGCCTCAGGAATAGCTTATATATAGCCCAGGCTCTAGGGGGTGGGGGTATGCGTACATTTCTCTTTCAGGGCTCTACCATGTATTTTCTTATGCCACGTGATGAGGATATTAAAAAAGAGTCGGGTAGAACTTTCGTAACTGGTACATTTTTGAGGGGGGCATGGGAGGGGGGGGGGCACAAAATCATCAATTGTGGATTGATTGTTCTCAAACTTGATCAGAATATGCATTTTTGCAAAAGAAACACATTTTGTCCATACAACTTTTCCGATTTAGGCCTTAGTTTTTGAAATAATGTGGTTTACATATAAATATTTATGTATATTTTGGATATTTCAAACGAATGGAACTCAATCAGTTTTAATGCTAGAATAAAACCAATGTCAGTTTTGGAATCCTTGAAACATTCCAAACGAAACTATGGAGCTGGATTCTCCATTGTTACCCTCATAACATTTTCTTATCTCAGCTGAAAACCGAATCCCTGAATTGTTCTTTCCCTTTATTTTAGTTAACGATCGCAATGAAATAGAAAATGGAGAATCCAGCAGTGACAAAAAAATATTATGAGGACAAAAATAGAAAAACCGTCTATATGGCTTTGTTAGTAATGTTTCAAAGATTCAAAAACTGTAAATAATTACTGTATCACTCTCACAGTATCGGCAACTTTAATACGTCGCAAAAAACTGCACACAGAGAAATCTCTGTTGCGGTAGGTTTGTATTTATCTTTTTAAAGGTAATTGTTATTATTATTACCTCCGCCAAGGAGGTTATGTCTTCGTCGTGTTTGTCTGTTTGTTTGTCTGTCACCAGGATAACTCAAAAAGTTATGAACCTATTTGAATGAAATTTACATGGATTGTTAGGTATGTTAGGAGGAACAAATGATTAACTTCTGGTGAAGATATGTTCATCCGTTTGTTTGTGTGTTGGTCTGCGTCATTTTTCTCGATGCCATAACTCAAAAAGTTATGAATGGATTTTGATGAAATTAACATGAGTTGTTAGGTATATAACAAAGAGGTGATTAGTAAATTTTGGTAATGATCAGTTTGTTCGTTCGTCCGTCACTGTTTTTAATTTTATGCTTGTTAGCACAATAACTCAAAAAATAACGGATGGATCTTTATGAAATTTATAGGAGTTGTTAGTAATGACAAAAGACATAAATGATCAAATTTTGGTGCAGATCGGTTGGTTCGTTTGTATGTTTGACTCATATTTGTTATAACGTTTGTTAACAGTATAACTCAAAAAGTCATGAACGGATCTTCAAAA
Organism: Parhyale hawaiensis; assembly: GCA_001587735.2. NCBI lineage: Eukaryota > Metazoa > Arthropoda > Malacostraca > Amphipoda > Hyalidae > Parhyale > Parhyale hawaiensis. Next base: position 10,125,517 of record LQNS02277275.1, on the reverse strand, counting down.
AAATTGAACAAGCTGTTATTAATATAAAAAGGCACAAATGATTAGATTTTGGAGTTTATGCAAAGGAAATTATGGTTTCAGAGCCAATTTGAATTTTTGCTACCGTTGGCTCACTTGGCGGAGGTATGCGCTCTCAGAGTGCTCTAGTTATTATTGTTTTGAGATGGCTTTATTTTAAATTGAAGAATACGATGAGCAGCACCTCTCACCTGATGAGCCGAGATACGGTGAAACGCGTGTAGTGGGTAACCAAATATCTAATATGTTTCTCATCGTATTGTTGTTATTATTATTAAAGTGGGTTTTCCCGCCATATTAGATACAAAGACTATGTAACAGCATTCCAACTTTGTGTGATATAGTTGAGAAGTCGAAGTCAAATGAGTTCTATTAGAACAATTCTAGCCAGGTGCACCATGTCTGGCAGGAAATAAGGCGCGAGCATCTCCAACTCTACACGGCTCCGTCGGACGAAATCTCTCAGCCGTGCGGCGCAGAGAAGGAGACGAAAAACAAAAAGAGAAGAGGACAGAAGAAAGCGAACACTCGTGCGGGGGGTCTCTTCCGTGGCCCCCCACACGGGAGCAGATAGGAGTCCCATGGGATGGGTCGCTTACCACCATTCGGCGGCCCACCTCGCGAAACAGAAGGGGAAATATAGAGAACCTACCTAACTCTAGAAAACTAATCATTTCAGCAGGAACTGCGACCAGATGCTACATCCCTTGCGGAGAAGGTACTGGAGACTCGGGTGTGAGGCCCAAATATATTGCATGTGGCAGGGAATGGGTTTTTAAAGGTAAATCTAATCTGACTCTTTAATGGTGAATATGAACTTACCGTTACAGACATTTCTCTGCGTGTGGCCAAGCAGTGGAAAAATAATAAAGCAGTTTCACAATTTGGTTACGAGTATAACCTTACGTATTCACTGGATGTGCTTGATATCAATCGCGCTGTAGCGCAAACAGTTTGGTAGTCTACAGCTATAGTTCAAAGAAACATACCACTTAAATTATGTCCAAGGCTTCATGAGTACATGCATCAGTGTCTGCCGAATACCGTGAAGATCCCTCATGTGCCGCGATAATAGAGAAGTAGCATACGAGTACAAATCTACTGTAAACAACACAGTAGTGACAAAAGCACCACAAATGCACGTGTCGCCAAGTACCATCAGCCACAGTAAGTGGTCCTCTGCAGTACACATGTGGCAGTCATTTGCTAAGAGGCGGTCACTTGACTGTCAATCACGTTTGTCATTGTCTTGATTCCCACCTATCACTGAAACCTTGCGGGACTTTCATCAATTATAGGCGAAAACCTATTTTCTACATATGATTAATCGATACTCCGTGAACACAGAATATGACTATAAGGCAACGGAGAACCATATGCAACACGTACATTGGAATAAATGCCAGACAGACCTCGAACATCACGACTTGGGATTTCAGCAAAGCAAACTATTACAATGTTTATGATGGCAACTGAGATCGGTAGGCTACTTAGAAATCTTCAGAGAGAAATATATCATAATTCTGTCACCTCGTGCTGTTTACCTTCAATGAGGGTGCTGCATGAATAATTGATGCAGAAGAAGGTGTAGACAATGTATATTTATACACAGAGTAGTTCATCAGTCAAACATTGCAGTATAACGAAGCAAACAATAATGATTATACCCAGTAGAGTGTCCGCGCGGTCAAATATGACAGCGAAAAATTTGGGACGACCCGTCGTCATTTAATATTCCTTTGTCACTAATATGCTTCTGAAACATGTGCTACAACAGCCCACTCAAGTTGTAATGAAAGATGAGTGCTCTCTCTTTCAATTCATGTAAGAAGCACAGTCGATCGTCTCCCACCATAGGTCACATGCGGAAAAATTTTACATTAGTAGGCAGCAAAACTCAGTGAATTTAAATAAATTACCCGCCGCCTAGCCATGATACCAAACAAGCCTTCAGTTCATCGAATGTCTTGTGTTGAAGTGAAATCTGCTCCGTCAACAGGAAATCAGTCAGTTGAAAGAAATAATGTCAAGTGCCCGTGCACATCATCGCTTCGTCCACCATTCGTTGATTAGCTTCTGAATTTGTACGCGGTCAACAAACATATGGTTCGATGTATGGTGAAAGTTATAAAAATATGACTGCATGGACGCGCTAAAACAAGCTGTATTGTCTCTATTATTTTTATTCTAAGCGGTGTTTCAAACAAGAAGTGCATTGAGATAAAGGAATAAGGATCCCACTTTCACCATCTTCTGCAACCTGGTCATCGATCTCCATGAAAACGCAACCTATTTACAAAATCTGCAACCTCGCTTTTTTTTCGCCTATTTCTTTACGAGCGTGACCCGATACATACAAACCAATAACTATATAAAAAATAAACACACGACGGTGCTTATTATATTATATTTAATGTACGTACTCTGACATGCATTCATATTGACAGAGAATAAACACGGAATATTTTGTTTTACTGATGAAATAATACTGTATTTTAGTGATCACTACATGTAGTTACATCACAAACGCAAGGGAATAAACACCAACGTCATTCTGACGTGACCAAGCGTGATGCACGGCGCGGTCTGTGTGTCAGAGGCTACTGGTCATTAACTTATAATTGACTAACTAAAAACTAAAAGAAAGAGTCAGCTAACACCTTTCCAAAGAGAAAGTAGCTCCCAGCTGATTCTTCTTTTCCAAGTGCAGAGAGTTCAAGTTTCCCTAACCTCTTGGTCAGTATTTAGAAAAGGAAAGAAAAGGCATGTACGGTATACTTAGGTCTCGTGGTCGAAACCTAAAACTAACTACAAAATGCAAGCATTTCTACATAATAAACTTGGCATTGGTGGCTAGTAACCAAAAGATTTTCAGTTGGCCAAAGGACGGCTCGAGGGCTTTGCCAAACTTACAGTCTGATTGACATTTATTGCCAGCAAGTACCGACCGATGCAGCATTCAATCTACATTTCCATAGAGGTAGAAATACTTCTTGCTGTAGCTGAAGCATTCAGGTAATCTAGTAGTCGAAACGAAAATTTTTACGATGCACAAGCAGTATTTCTGTTCTGATCTGTTCATTGATTTTTTTGTGTGTGCTTGATTTTATGGATCTTAGCAATATAACTCAAAAAGTTATCAATGGATCTTAGAAAAACAATGGGAACTTCAAAGTGAAATATCTCGAAAACTAAGCGTTTGTGACAAAAAGGTCTTCCCTGAAAAAGTCTTAAAAGGCCTCGTATTACCTGAATAGGTGATAAAAATCACGAAAATCTCCGTTTTAGCTAAACTTCACCTTTACCCCTAGCCCAACCATACCTAACCCTGTGTCCCCCTTACCTAAAGTTAACTTTGCCTAAAATTTCAAAAATTGAAATTTAGGCAAACCAGGCTTTGTTTTACCTAACCTCCCCTATGTTATGAGAGGGTTTTTTTACTAACTACCAGATAGTCCTTCCCGTTTTCTGACAGTACGGCCTAAGTTAGTTAGTTAGTTATAGTCGGGAAGTTTAAGCCTCCGTTTCTGTGCTGAACGATATCACAGAGGAAAGCCGAAAGAGCAAGGGACATATAGTATGCCAAGAGAAACGGGGAACCCATCCACGAAGGTGTTCCCACACAGGACTAACGCGCATGGGAACAGCAAGTCGGGAAAGAAGAGGAAGAACAGAATAAAGCATGAGCAAGTAGGAGTATGAAATCGGGAAGGAAGCAAAGTGGGCACGAAAGAGAGAAGTCCCGAAGGCCTAGCTAATGGCTGAGGTAACCTACACGGACCCCCTGGGGTGTACGGCCTAAAGAGTGGGGTCATTAGGGACGTGTGAATTCTAGGACGAGGTGATTTAACCACGTATGGTTAAATCATCTCGTCAGTACTGTCAGAAAACGGGAAGGACTATCGTGTAGTTAGTAGTAGAAAAGGCCTGGTTTGCCTAAATTTGAATTTTTTAATTTTAGGCAACGTTAGCTTTAGGTAAGGGTGACCTAACGTTAAATCATTTAGGTAGCCTAAGCTAACCATACCTAACCAAACGTTACCTAACCTAAATACTAGGCGCCATAATACTCGGCGCCAAAAAACCAAGGCGCCAAAAAAAAAAAAATTGGCGTCAAAGAGTCCTATTCCGAGCTCAATAGTCCGTCGGCCATCACACACTCATATTTCTTCCACCGGCCGCGCTGAACAATGTATGCTTACGTATACGAAACAACAGGGATGCTGCTAGTTGTTGTATAATTTGTTTGCTTTTAATAATATTTGAAGAAGGTAAAGTTATCATGTACAGTATTAATGGAAAACGTTAAAGAACTAGAAACAGAGTATACAGTACAACTGAAATAATGTGATTCAATATAAAACTACAGAGAAGCTTACATCCCTGTCTCAAAACTAACAACTCACTGATTCAGGAAGCATTATTAAAAATTACCGACATCAAGCATCACATTTTCAGTGAGACCAGATAGATGTGATAATTCGCTCAAGATCATCGTATTGATTTTCACTGCGGGCAGCGTATTTTCATCAACAGTCGATTAGTTTCTGTCACCCACACCTACTGAAGTTTGCTGTGACTAGGTGTTTTAAATCATTTACACAAATGATATGTAAGACTGGAATTAACAGTTTACGAAACGAGTAACTCTTTAAGTGTTTGTAATACCCCGACTTGTGTAGTATGCAAACAAGTCACTAATAACGGCCAATGAGTCATACGGATGGTTGACTCAGATCTGAAATATTTCAGCTTTGTAGATGCTCACTTTTGGGCCGCACAAATTGTCGGCCCAATGCTGCTCACGCTCTGTAAACATGCCTTCTCTTCCTGGACTAGCTCTATAGGCCAACCGGGGACTCGGACCTGGATAGCAAGAGTAACACTGATGCAACTGAAGCGTGTAGGTTGCTGCAATGCAATTTTCTACCAGTGGATGCCGTTTCTGAAATACATAGGCGAGTAGTAGTAGTAGTAGAAATTTTACTAGCGCTTCAGTGGCACACTGCCTATATCGCGCCGAACTATTCCTGTGTTTAACCACAGTCTCGTGCGCCGACTAGGGCGCGTTTTGAATTATCAATGATTTTCGTCTCGGCTTTTTTGCCGGTAGGAAAAAGGCGCAAGTTGAGCATTTCCAACCCCCGGGTGCGGTTGAACGCTTTCGCTCAGCTACGCCGCACAGGGGAAGGAAACGAAATACAAGAAGGTAGAAGTCTAGCGGGAATAGGTCAGCCACCTCGATCGGCAGCCCACCTCCCGAAACAGAAGGGAAANATTAAGAGCCTACCTAACTTTACAAAACTAACCTCGTCAGCAGGAACTGCGGCCAGATGCAGCATCTCCTGCGGAGAAGGCACTCGGGACCCTTGGGTGCGTGAAATACATAGGCTAATGACGACATTATACTACTCGGCTTGCATTGGGTGTTGTGTGTATACAGGTAGGTACATGCAATGCGAAGCTCAATGTTCACAGATCTATGCAATTACTGGGCTGCTCAGCATTTCCTCATAGACACAGTATGGTATAAGTAATATGTATTTGCTACTCGATCAAGAGGCAAAATATTCTTGGATTTCCGTCAGGGTCATAAACATCTCTAAGATTTATTCTAGCTCACACCGACACTGGCATGAATCACGGTTAGTGAACTGCGAACTCCGGGACGTGTCGTACTGCATCGCAAACTTTACCCCGTCTATTAGAATTACACATTTTGCTCCAAAGGTGTGACTAACTTTCGAGTTAAGTAAATGGATATGGGCCCCCACTGACCAACTAATGAAAGCTGGTAAAGCAGAGAACGTGTCGCAGGGTAGAGTTTCACGATGTATACCAAAGTCACCCGAGTTTCTGCCCCAAGTTTCACGGCGGAGTTCTCCTCACGCTTTGTCAACAAGCGATCTCCGCCTTCCCACCCGCAGGCATAGCGCGACCTGCTCTCGTTGCTCCAGTGATCTGCCGATAGGTATTTCATATTCTCACTGATCAAACACTCACTAAAGCCAGAGTGCGCGTTTCAAATCAGAAAGCATTCGATATTGGAAGTGAGGTGTGACGGTGCAAAAATTAGAGCACGGCCACAGATTGATGGCGCCTGAACGGCTGCACATCGGCGGTGCTCCGAGACTGTCGCGTCATCTCTTCACCTCGGTCTTGAGGACCCAGCGGAGTCCAGCCGCTCTACTTCACCGACCGAATTGACCCTATTGCAGATACGGCGCTGGCTGTGACCAGGTGAAGGTAGTGGTGTAGACTTACTCGTACGACCTTTAGAGCTTCATACATGTAGTATATTTTGCATTGAATTTGTGATGTATTCTACAATTTGGAAAGAACAACAGCTCCATAACGCAATACTCGTATATCTCATCATCAGGAGTTACTCCTGCTTAAAATATAAAAAGAACAACCATACTTTATTTTTTGTCTCATTTTATAGACTGCATCTGATTCGTTACATGACAGTGGCAACAATGTGACTTTAACGAAGTCATAGTTCAACAAGGCCCGACAAAGCATCGAAAGTACGGAAATAAATTCTTTGTATTTTCTATCACTTAATATAAAAATTCAGAGCAATACTATAGCATTTGCACTACGTTGAGAATAAGCTTTTGTATTATACTATCTATATCAATTATCAGTGGATAAACGTGCTATTTCTAATTATGTATAAACACTATCACAACGATTCCATAAATCACTATTTTACTTAAACGACTGAGTCTTCTTTGAGTATACATCATAAACTCAGTGCATATAAGTTCTTACTTACATCTCTAGAAGAGTAAAAAGTAAAGCTATACAGCGGTTTTTCTCATTATATTCAAATACCCGTACGTAGGATCAGGAGAGAGCCGATTAGGATGAAGAACTAAAATGCATGTCATAACTAGAGCACTCTGAGAGCGTATACCTCCGCCAAGCTCAGCAGTGTTACCGAAAAATTCAATTTGGTTCTAAAACTCTGATTTCCTTTCCTCACCAAAATCTAGTCATTTGTACTTTTTTGACAGTAATAACAGCTTCTGTAATTTTCTTGAAGATCCGTACATAACTTTTTGAGTTATGTTGCTAAAAAAATTCTGATAAACATTAGTAAACACACAAACAGACCGATCGATCAGCGGTAAAATTTAATCATTTTTATCTTTCAACATTTCTAACAAATACTTCAAATTTCATAAAGATCCGTTGATAACTTTTTGAGTTATATTGCTAAAATCAAACAAGAAAAAAAGAGTGAACAGATCATAACAGAAATTTGGTCATTTACTCTACGAAATATGCCTAAAAACTCACGTAAATTTCATCAAAATCTTTCCATAACTTTTTGAGTTTTGGTACTAAGAAAAAAAGAGGCAGACAGACAAACGGTTGAACGGATCGTCACCAAAAGTTGATTATATGTTACTACTAACATGTCTAACAATCAATGTAAATTTCGTAAGGATAAGTCCATACCCTTTTGAGCTATGTTGATGACGGACAAAGAGACAAACAGAATGCCTGACAAACAGACAGACAAATACGACAAAAACATAACCTCTTTTGCGGAGGCAAAGAACGAAAGACATCAAATTGTTGGCAACCACTCAAGTATCGCTCCGTGCCTAGAGGTCACAGACAATTCCCAGTGCAGTTATAATTCGTATTTACAAGAAAAACAATTGAATAAAAAAACACTTGATGGGGAATATTGATAACTCCGGTCGGAGCCCGCTGCTAAGCAAAGACTATGCCGTACTGCCAAAATTTCTGGGTTCGTTTCCCAAGACTCTCTCTGTAGCTGCTATAGTCTCCGCCAGAGCTGCATGGCCTCTCGCACAAGTGCAAATACTGCTTGTGCATCGTAAAAATTTTCGTTTCGACTACTAGATTAACTGAATGCTTAGCTACAGCAAGAAGTGTTTCTACCTCTATGGAAATGTAGATTGAATGCTGCATGGCTCGGTACTTGCTGGCAATAAATGTCAATCAGACTGTAAGTTTGGCAAAGCCCTCGAGCCGTCCTTTGGCCAACTGAAAATCTTTTGGTTACTAGCCATCAATGCCAAGCTTATTACGAACGCCCTGTTAGCTCACACTCTAGATACCCTGCACAGTTACCGTAAGCCTCTTGGCTCGCCCTAATGCTGATTCACAACCCATCTTGCGCTCGAACGTTTACTCATTTACATGGGGAGCTGGAGACAGAGCAGCCGATTGTTGAAAATCAAACTTGCGGTGTTTCTCTCTCTCGATAGGAGTTGCCATTTCAAACATAGTTTATGCTACTGATATTAATGCTTCACCACAGAGACATTTAAGAATAAAAGTCAAGTGGCTGCGTATGACGCGTTCAAAATAAAATTATGCGTGTAACCGCAATATCGTAATTTGCAGTCTCTATTTGAGGGTCCCATGCAATATTATTTAAAGAAAGTTATTTATGAACTGCATCAGTCAGAATAAGAAGAAATCTAGTTGGCGGACAGTTTCGTACTGTAGGAAGCGGAGTACAAGAGTAATGAAGCCACATAATAAAAATGCTACCTGCCAGGGTTCATGGCTATTGCTTGTCACGAATATGTTGAGCTTTTAAATTACTGGAGAGAACTTGGCAGTCCAATCAATGTTGTTGTCAGTGGTTAACATTTCGATGAGGCCAGAGCACACTTACATCAAAATAGAGTGGGACCGGTGAGCCTACATTCAAATTGCGTTAAGCCATGCACAAACTGTAACAATCTACGCAATTTACACAACTTTCCAAAGTATTTTATAGTTTAGTGTTACTAGCTTACAACATAATGTAATCTACACTAATGCATCGAATACAATCTAATTATCTAAATGCAAAATTGCACAGTTTCACCTAAATAAAAAGAATATTCACCAGATAGTCGTTTCATCACCGAGAACTTACTTGTTTTGATGTAGAACAATAATTATAATGGGAAAACCCAGTGTAATATTATTCTGATGATGGTTCCATGCATTCATCCACCTATGTATACGACTATCCATACGTCTATTCATTCGTCTATCCGCATATTCATCTGCACGTTACGTTGTCAGGACTAAATTTGGGAACATTTAACTTGCAAGAAACTCCGACGATGGTTGGGGGAACGTCAACTATTGCTGTGGTTGGTTTTCGATCTCGAAAAAAATTTCAGTCTGCTTCCAAGTGAAGGCTATAAGTCATTTTAAGGCTATCTTACAAAATAATTTTAGCAGTTTTCCGCGTCAAATTATATGCACTTTCCCGGAGTCACGACAGGCAAACATGCACAGAAGATTAGCAGGTGAAATCAGTGTACTAAGATACACAGAGTCGAGAATTATTTACTACTGGTGACATTAGCATAAATTTTAGAATTGTGAGGAGCACTCCTGGTGATAAATATTTTGAGTCTTAGTATAATAGATAATAAAACATACATTAATTTTTAATATAAAGCAACCATAATCAATGTGAATAGCAACATTCTGTGCAAAGAATATGCTCAAGACTCTTTTCAATCACAGAACATTATGTTCAAAAGTACAAGGGAAGAAACTGTAAAAACTCGAAGTTTTATAGGGTTTTAATTAGGAATATGTGCTCCCTTGTGTTAGGCTGTTCAAACATCCATAGTTTATCTGTAGTGTGTAAGGTTGGATGAGGTGTGTTTAGTAAAACGACGTGCTTTCGTTTAGACGACGTGCGTTAGGTTGGGAAGATTGTGTAAGGTTAGACTTAGTGACTCAGAGTTAGGAGACGTGTGTTAGTTTCGGCGGGGTGTTTTCGCTTAGTTAGAAGAACTGCGTTAGATTAAACTACGTAAATATTATTATTATTATTATTATATTAGATGTTTAGGCCTTCCTAGACACAATTATGGTGATTCAAGAGAGGAAAGGGAAGGTACATTTAGTACATCGGCAGAAATGTGGAACCCATGCACGAAGGTGGACCAACGTACATGTACAAAAGGGAACAGAAAGTCAGGAAAGAAGAGGAAGTACAGATGAAAAGTAAGATCAGTAGGAGTAGGAAATAAGGAAGGAAGCAAACTGGGCACAAAAGACAGACGTTCCGAAGGCCTACCTAATGTCTACATAAGGAACCTACACAAGCCCCTGGGGGTGCTCCTCCCGATAACATAGGATGGGTGAACCTAACTATTCTAACCCTATATATAGCTCATCTTATGCCCCCTGAGGGAACGTAAATAATAACAGCATAGCTTACCGCTTAGTTATGCTACATTAGACAATGTAAACCTTGATCAGCATGGAATTTTTCCACAGGTCCCGCTAGTAAAAGAAATCGCTTTGCAAATAAATTTTGTACTATATCAGAGCCACACGATCGGCAAGATAAACACTGACCATCAAGAGTGACCCGGTATAACTCGGAAGTGAACCACTTAACGATCCGTTCTGTTCCGTAATACAAGCTAAAAACGAGCATTTACGGAATGTAACTAATGCGGATGAGAGGACAGGCATAACAGGCACATGCAAGTGTAATTATTATTCGTAAACAGCCTCATGTTCTGTCACAAAATAGGTACGTTATTAAATTTAACGTAAGGAACAGGAAACACGTAGACAATTATAACATATCAATTTCCAAAACTTTAACGAAGAACTGCTAAGCGTAGCATGTTGCGAAATCTTTACTAATGTAAGCTTATTCTAGTCGCTCTTTTATGCACCTTGATGGGTAAAGAGTACGTATAAAACCTACGGACATCAGGAATGCGATTCAAATATATCTCGGTGACATAGATAGTTTGTTCAGCGTTTACTAAGTTCATACAGCTGCAGGAATTAGAGTCACCAAAGTGTATTTAGCAGTCTGGTGGCATACGTTCGAGTAAAGGGAACCATCACCAGTAAAGGCTTTTAAAAAACCCTCTGATTTCCAGTGAAAGGAATTTCACCATTTCAAATCGTCGATTTCGCTAAAATGCAGAGTTCTATATTAGGTTACAACTAAGTTATTGCCGTTTTTGCGTTTTGAATGTTAAAACCGGTAAGAACTTAGTTTTCGATCTAATAACTTCACATATTATTGCCTACGAAGAGAAATTTCAATGCACAGAAGAGCACTCGCACTGCACCAACGACGTACGAACAGTAAGTCGGGAATAAAGAGGAAGAATAGAACAAAACACATTGACTGTACTGTGTCTGAAACTGGAAAGATGCAAGGTGGGCAAAGACAAAAAAATAAATAAATAAAAAGATTTCCAAAGGACTGGATAAAGCTAAATAACCCACGAGCTCTTCTGAGGGCGCGACTCCCCACAGCATAGGATGGGCGAACCTAAGTAACCAAATCCTTAAGCCAATGACCCATCCTATTCAACCTCCTACTGAGGGAATACCCAGCACAGCCACGAAAGAGAGTGAACAAACTTCTCTTCCGACCCAATGCTCCGCATCCAGGTAAAAGTACAACATATTTCTTTTTGCCCACGAGACACAGTTAACGACGGCCGTCAGGAATACCCATGTAAACAACACTATTTTGTAGTGCCACAAGACACTGTACAGCAAACAGAAGGTGCACAGAACACTGACCGCAAACAACGCGCTGCACAGATAGAGCTGTGTGAGAGTCAGCAGTTAGAATGATGGGCCCCGAGATCAGTGGACTTGGACAAATTAAGGCGCGATGTAAGATGCAACAGCTTGACTGATTGCGATCTAACACGGCGCTCGACGTTTGAGAACATTGCCGTGAGTTGCTCCGCTGAAGATTTGAAGCACCAACATGCACCTCGGTGAGGCTTCCTCGACATGCACCCACGCACGTAATGTGGTGTGAATTAATACTATTCGTTTTTGGATCGACTTGCCAGTTTTCCCGCTACACCAACGTAGTAGTAGTTTTCGTTTATTTTGTAATTGAGTTTCTAAAAGTGAAAAAGCAATATGGTATCTGTGCAAATCTGCACGTGATGCAAATGAGATATAGATGAGCCATATGTACAGTACATTACGATCATTTATGCAGATTTGAAGTAATAGCAAGCACCGTGGTAAGATTACATGTAGACATGGATGAATCAAAAACGTATGTCATACATCTCATAATAATCATAGAGCTTTATAAAAGAGACGGTACAACGCAATGTATAATTGAGACATGGATGTGTATAAATGAGACATGGATGAGCATTTGCACTGTGTACAATATGACCATCATGCAGATTGGATGCGATGACACACAGCCGCGTTCTATCATTTCCCTGACGTGCGCGCGCACAAGGAAATGATTGAGTGAACTCTTCCATTGACGTCATGGGCGTCACACAGCTGATTTGTGGCACATTTCGTAAATGAGGCTACCGATTTCAAGGGTTTGTTATGTGTAGTGATATCGTCAAGGGAAATTGGATGCCATTAAGTAACTGGAATTTGGATGCCATCAAGTAACATAGGTAATAAACTCGACACTAGAGTTTGGTGTATTAATTATCATATAAAATCGATTATTAAAATCGCGCTCTAGAAAAAAATCGCAACCAGATGCAGCGCAGCTAATGTACACAGCAATGGCATATACATCTCTTACCGAAAGCATCACGGAGCGATTCCACTCCCAGCTGCGGCTGCTGCGTAGAAGCGTCAGTTTGTCCGAAAGAGAACCATTCAACAAATTGTGTACCAAGCGAGCCAATGCTACCCCAGCGGTATTTTTCTATATTGCAAATTTTGTAGTATTTGTGCCGTTAAAAAAAGACAGCACATAATTCTGCGATGACACAATTCATTGATCTGAGTTAGTGAAAAATATCATCTGCATGCTACATGTTGCACTTATTCTGTAAAAACATTGAAGGACGCGAGTGTCGTCAAGCTCACTTCAGCAAAGCTGCCTTCCTCTCTCCGACTATAGGCATTGACCGTGAAACTTCTCCATCTGAGGCAGTCTGGCATCACTACAAATAAAATGAAACTCAATCTATTGATTATCATTATGGTTATTTGTCAGCTCAACGCAAAGGCCAACAGGAGCTATATACTGCCTCGCGGACAGGAAGGGACACGTGCGAAGTCTGGACAATCGCGGAACCCATACACGAGGGTGATGCTACACTGGATCAACAAGCATGGTTCAGCAAGTCGAGATAGACGAGGAAGGACAGAACACAAAGTGATAGAGTAAGAAAATGGAAGGAAACAAAGTGGTCACAAACGGTAGACGACCAGAAAGCCTAGCTTAGTCTAACGTTGCGTACAGGATTCCATGGACAGAGTGACTCTTCCTAACGCACGCACTGAGAAAAATTTCGATGCACGTCGGTGTTTCACATAGAAGAATCAGGATGCACGAAGGTGTTTCATGGCGTAGTTTGGTGTGTCATCCCAGCAGACAGAAAAACAAATTTAAGTCAGAAAAACATATTTTCGCAAAAAGAAAGTGAACAAATGCTTTGTAGTTTTGTTACACGTGTGAAACGACACGCGGTCACCTACTAACACGCGGATCGCTAATGAAATTCGAAATTTCGCCTTTCTTGGTGCATCAATTTTACCTGTTTTTTATTCATCTCGGTGTATCATCGTCTTTATCACAAAACCGAAACGCATAAGTGTATCAACGTGACCAAGTGCATCATAGGACCCTATATGCATCATCATGATGCACTTCCTCTTTATGATGCACTTGCGTGTTTCAGTTTTGGGACAAAAATGCATGTAATTTTGATGCACTTAAGTGCATTGAATTTTCTCCCAGTGCGATGGGTGAACCTAGCTAATCTAACACTTCGTACTATGACCCATCCTAGGTCCCCTGAGGGGTTCACTGTATTTAATTTACCACTTACATCTTAAGAATAAACTGTACCCAAGACGTGAACTGCAGCGAGATAAACTTAGATAACAGTTTGGTGGCAACGAAGACGGATTTGAAATGTGAACTCTAACACAGCGTTCTCAGCATCATGGTCTTCAAAGAAGCTGCGTTAAAAAAGCAAAACAGCTTCGAAAATGAAGGACGGGAAAGACAATTCCATAAATAAAATTGGTAATACAGGGAAAAAAGAGGTGCAAACATCCGTATTATCAGGTCCAGAAAAGAATGGAACACATGAACTTGCTCCAAAAGAGCAAGTTGAAGCTAGTGGAACTTCATGCAGAGCAAAACAACCATCCCGTCAGCAAGGAAGACTTCAACAAAACTGCACTCACGAAAATAGAGCCCGACCTCTACATCCCTACAACAAAATCTAGCCTCCACATAATGATCTCAGCTGTACCGCTTGAGACAATCTCCAACTTATCTCAAATCCTCTGACTGTACAGGTACTGACATCCTGACCCTCCAAGCAGTTTCATTCATTTGCGTTGTAGACTTCCACCTAACAACATCTCTGCTATTACAGTAATAAAGATAAGTGATCCTTTAAATTTTAATTCTCAAAAGGTGGGAGGAATTACCTAATTGTTAAGCTTTTATTTGATCTTTAATAGTGTGCCCGCTCTGTTTATATTGCCAGCGAAAAACTTGAGATGACTCGTTTTCATTCATCATACTTTCGCTATTACTAAGCTACTGAAGGATACATACTCTACTCTAAACGGCCAACTTAAATTGTCGTCCGAGCAGCACACTCCTTCCTTGCTTCTTTTCCTTCTTTAGATGACATGCGAAAAATAAAGAATCAATATCAGGAGGCAGTGAAGCACCACTGAATTGAATTAAACTACCGACAGCGTGTCTTATTCACGGTATGGTACGTCTTTTAGCACATCGTCTTCTTTGTTCCAAAGAGACAACTGCTTCGTGGAAGGAAGACTGCAACTGAAAAAAAAAGCATACAGCGTTTACAGCATCATAAAAAATCACCTTTCCTCTGCTTCGTTGATTATCTGCTCAATGTGTACACCGTGAACTGAGAACAAATAATAATGATAATAATACTCACAAATATTGAGAATCAGAGTCCATGGCAGTGCTAAGGGAAGCTGTAGATTGTTCGATTGTTTGCACTATTTTTCGTGAATGACTTTTCCGTCGCAAATGCTTAGTTTTCGAAATATTTGACTTTGAAGACCCCATTGTTTTTCTGTGGAATAGAAACTTGGGTTAGGTTAGCTAAGGTAAGGTTGGGTTAGGTTAGATTAGGTTAGGATAGGTTAGTTTAGGTTTCGATGGGGTCGCCGGTTATTTTTTGTCACATAGGAAGCAATGGGAACTTCATAAACATATATTTCAAAAACTAAGCATTTAATTGCGACGGAAAAGTCATTCCTGAAATAGTCTTAAAATGCCTCATATTACCTGAATAAATCAAAAACATTATGAAAATCTTTGTCGTAGCTAAATTCGACACGATCCACATAGTTAAATGTCTGTATCTATCTTTTGTGTCACATTCTTGAAAAATTTCGAAGCGTACGTCGGGTTGGAGATTGTGGCGATACTGTCACATGCTTTTGGAAACCGATGGGCGAAAAGTTTTAAGCCAGGTTGCAGATGATGGCACAAGTACGGAACTCCCAGAGATAAATGCATTTCTCGCTTCGAAAATTTCGAAATTCAAGCCATGAAGATAGTTAAAGTATCTCTTAGATTTTCAAGGGTCCTAACTTTTACTATCTCGCTCATGCAAACTTTATTTACTTGGAATTAACGATGCACATGCACAAATTGAGAAGATTATCACCCATGCAGGAGTAACATTTTCTTCAGAGCTCAGTACGTAGAGCCACAAAGAGGAGCAAAAGACGGGGGTTTCACTGCGGTTATCGGTTTTCACTAGTTGTGATAATACCGTACAGTTTTTCGTGGGAACGAAAATTTTTTGGTTAAAGTAATAGCAAGGATTACGAGGCTAACAGGTTAACCCAGGGGGCGGGGTCAAGCTGTAGTGCGTCATGGGAAATGGGCAAATGGGCTTGTGACGTCATAAAACCTAGTACGTTTATCAGTAGCTATTTTGCATTGTTTCTTCATTATTTCATTTCGACCTCCAGAGTGTCCTACATGTCCTACAATCATCATAGTTGCATAAAAATATGTATCAGAGCATCTAAAAACTATTTCAGCTCTCCGAAGGATAAAATTTAATTATTATTTAGGTTGTTTTTCCGTTAGAGGCACATAGCCGGTCGGAGAGTGTCGGTAAAATATTTGCCTAAGGTCTACCGTCGCGTACGCGTCGTTATCATATCTGCCTCTCCTAATCGTAAGAATTACAGTACCATCAAAAACTTATCGATTTAACATTCGCCAGTTTCAACAACATCATTCCGTAAGACAGATAAGGTGTGGGGAATAGGGTTAGGTAACTTTTTTGTAAGTTAGTTAACGCGAGTCGGACGCCCCCAACTGTTATACTGCTGTAACGGGGACAGCGTATAGAAGCTTTTTTTTCTAATTTTACCGAGCAATAGCATGGCTTCTACGTATTATATATAGACTTTTGCTTTAATATTACTTCGCTAGGGGGAAAGTAATTTTTTATCCTCTAATGTTTCTCTTACCAATCTTGTTTAAAAGTTTTTCTATCGCGGCGTTCAATCGCTCGCATCTGAGCTAGGTTTTGTTGCAGCGGTTTGAAATTATAGAGTATATCAGATCTTTGCTAGAAGACGAAAATGAATTGAAAACATTGCGGTTTTCACTCATATAAATTCATCTTTAGAATGCCATGTTACTCTCGATAAAACTCACCTGATTTATTACATTTTAAAACGATAAACTTGGCTGTAAAAGTGCTTCTGATACATGCGGGCATTTGCCGATTTAAGTCATTTGCTTTTTTACAAGCCATTCACCAACCAACGTTCTTTCACAATTTTATCCTTCAGAGAGCTAAAAAAGTTTGTGGATGCTTTGGAACATATTATTGTGCAACTATAAAGATCGTAGGACACGTAGGACACTCTGGAGGCCTAAATGAAATGATGAAGAAACGATGCAAAATAGCTACTGATAAACGTATTAGGTTTTTATGACGTCATCGCTTCGTACGTCCGCTGCGCGCAAGCGCCGCCGGCTCGGCAGTACGCCAACCTGTTCCTGTTAATCATCCTTGAAGTAATAGCATTGTGTATCATTAATACGCAAGTACAGTGCAGGAAAACCCCGGTTAATATAGTTTCGAATAACATAGAATTCGATAACCATAGCTCAAATTCAGATATTGAAACACCGATTAAGATATGTATAAAGACGACGTAGAAAATTGTTCAGTGACTATTTATTCGATTAACATAGATTTGATTAACATAGCCCTCAATCCCGTATGTTATAATCGGGGATTTCCTGTATGTATTGAGTGACGTTTGACTTCATGCTATGACATGGAAGTTCATTTGCCGCTTATCACGGAACTGTTACAACGAGCGAAAAATTTGGTGTAAGCTCGAGGCCAGTTACTCTTAGACAGCAACGGTTACACAGTGAGAGAATACTCTACAAGTGGAACTGCTACAATAAAAAAAAACAATCTCTTGGTCCGCTGGAATTTCTAGGATTCAACAAGAAGCCAACAGCCCAGGCCAGGGCCTGTTTGTACTAAGGGTGGCAACGGTACAACGATCCAAGAACCAAAGCCGGCATCTGGAGACCCAAGAGCCGACCCCTCGCGGCCTTGCGCCGTGTTGATGTTCCACTTGCGCCGACGATCGAGGGAAGAGATGGAACGAAGTGTCACCTAAGCAAATATTGTGGAGATGCATAGCGTTCACACCAGGTTACTGTGTACAGGAGGCTCCTGATGATCAAGCAACACTCTTTGTAAATCATTCTCTCGCAAGAGATCGGCAAACGAGGATGAGGGTATACGCTTAAATATGTCGTGATGCAATACTATTTATGCAAGTTGTAGAAGTAGTGAGCAGTGTGGATAGCGCTTCAGTGGTACGTTTAATATAAGCCACAAAGACCCAAAATAATCACAGTTTTATCTCTCACACAAAGAAAAGAACCGTATCGCTACCTGTCCGTGGTGGTCCGAGCGTGAAGTTTTAATAATAATAATCAAGGAACTTGAAAAATATCGAAACAACAGTACTTAATAAAAAAAAAAAAAACCACGAACGTGCCAGCCCAGCCGGCAACATGAGATACTCCAAGTTATTATAGAGTTACAAAGATAATTAATTACTACAATAAAAATTTCAAAATAATTGAAAAACAGCACTAACTGAGTATTCTTTTGTGCGCGGAACACGTAACTGTATAATTTCGATCACTTTTCTGTACTACAGAAATTCCATATAGGCTAGCCTACTGACTAGATTATGTCATCATATGCCCAAGAAAGTTCATGTTTTAGTAATCACCTATCTGATGAAAATGCACAAATTTTTTGGACACCTAATATATGTAACCAAATTAGTGGGACCCGTGGAAATTCCACGGTTAGTTAATATTTTTTTTTCACTATTTAAAATGAAGCAATCCTAACCTACACTATTGTAACTCACTTTAGTTCGACCAAACGCAGCTCCTAAATCTAACCTACCCCGCAAATAGTGCCTTAACCCTTACAAACTGCGCTTAACCTCAAGTCTGCTGCACACGAGACTCGAAACAGGGGAACGTTTCTCCCTATTCTTCCCATTACGCTGCTGTGTGCACTTAGAACGGAAATAATAACTTTGGCACAAAATGGACCATATCTCATTTTTGCGCGATCAAATTTTCATGAAACTGGTAGGGAAATCGTGACATCTTATAGCAACACTGTTGAGTTTGTTTACATTTTGCTGTGCCACCTGTTTGACAACTCTTTTTGAGATGAACGACAATAATAGCTTCTTGCATATCCTGCTAATATAGAACGTGTAAAAGCTTTCTCTAACGAGGTGAAAGAAATTATCACAGAAGAAACTGCTAAAGGCACTTCTCCTGATGTTATTACTCGAGAAATAGGACGCCATATTCACACATTGACAAGATTCTTGAAGGACCCTTCACCACGGAAATAACTAGTAGATGCTGGGCGTTCAAGGATTGTCACTGATAGAGACATGAGAAATGAGGTTCGTCAGCTCAGACAAATAAGTAAATAAATTTTTTTCGGCTGCTTGACAGCCTTCTCTCCATTGTTTCAGTCAAATTCCCTCTGAAATTGCCTCCTCTGACCTCAAGGCATAAAATTTTAAGGATGGAGTGGGCAGAGAAATACTTGAAGATCAACATGAATCATGTTCTTTGAAGCGCAAATGTTACTAAAGCTGCTAGGCATCACAGTCAAAGACGTAGCAATCCAGGTTAGGTCACACTTGATTTTTAATAATAATTTTTTTCCCAAATCTGCCCTTCTTATGAAAACGAGAATGAGTGAGCAAACGCCGTATTCACACTGGCCGGTGATTAAAGTTGTAACGATTTTTTTTTTAGAAGTACTTTCCATTTCAAAGGAATAATCTCCACACACTAGAGAACTGCTGAAAGGCTGAATGAATGAACTCTGATTAGTTCGTTAGAAAGCTAATACATTTTTTGGTGATAAGTCTAAAATCAACTGAAAATTTACTTTTCTATATAAATAACTTCAAAAATTTTCTATATGAAGTTTATATACTCATTTTTTTAAGATGAAGAAAATTTCACTTTTCGTAATTGAGGTGTCTACCATCTGAACAAAAACTGAACACCGGGTCACATAAATGTCTAAGCGTATAGGGAAATTCATGGATTTCACTTCAGTTAGAGATTGACACTCACGGTGTTAAAGTGTGTCACTATACCTCATGGCTAGCAAGCTATCCCCCTTTTTAACGTGGTCAGATCGTTGAGCTGCATAAAGCAGGCTTTTCACAGCGTGCCTTCGCAACTGAGGCTACAAGCCGTATATATAAAACTGTAGTTTGAAGCTCTTTCAAAGATCCTGATAGTTATGAAACAGCAAATTCTTGCGCTAAACAAAAAAGTTTCAACAGCATTAAGTACGAGAATTTGTAGGTAGGGTTAACTGTCAAAATACGAGTTGATCTTTGAAACAAATTAAGGCACTCACTGATGCTGATTACCGTCTAATTTAGCACTATATAACACCAACGGCAAAAGGGTTGTTGAAAAAAAGCGTCTACAAGGGCTTCGTCTCAAATTAAATGAAACTGATTAGAGTTACCAGGGGGAAAACAAAGGGCACTGAAAAGTGGAAGATAGTTTTGATCTTTGGCGAGAAAAAAAATGCCACGTAGTTGGTCTTGATGATTTTCAACTTTACTGACACGACTAATAGTTGCCCATTGAATCATGTCCTACGCGGCACAGCAGTGGAGTTTTGGGCATGGTGTGGGGTGCCTTTTCTGCTAAAGGTGCAATGGAGCATCGGGTTTTGCAGTGACGTCAAAGAGGGGCTGATTATGTCGACATGTTGCAGAGAGCATCCATTACGACTGAGGGACCTCGTTTGTGTGACGATGGATGGTGCTTCCAACAGATTAATGCAACGATTAATCGGCAGTAACCTCCTGGGATATATTTTCCTTTCAGGAAATTGATGCTCCTGTTTTTCGTCAACCAGCCTGTTAGCAGCTCTAGATTTGTATACGATAGAGAACGTTTGGGGATGGAAGGCAAGGAATGTCTACAGACATGGGCAACAATTCTAGAGAATAAATGACTTTCTTGATACCATCTTTATCGCTTATTGGAGTATATAATAACTAACCCTCTTGGAAACCCTCATTTCAAGCATGCATAAAGAATTTTTGAGGTTATCAACAAGACTAGATGCCTGACTGATTTCTGAGTTATTTTTTGTTAACTTGTAAGAAATTTTTCTACTTTCTGAGTAACCGGTTTTAGTTTTGATCAGCTGGCAAGCACTTCAATTATTCAAACTGTAACGATACTAAATCCTTTGAGCAGAATTTGTCTTCTTCATCTTTCATTTTCACAATTAAGAAAACTAAGTAAGCAGTTTAAAAGTTTTTCAACAGGTCCTAAGCATATGATCGTGAGTGGATTTTGCAAGAAAAGAAGTACAAACGTTAAAAAAAAAAAACGCGTAGCAGCAGCAACCCCACACACCATATAGCTACAGAAAATGAAAAAACTCTTGTTTTAGCAGATGAAAATAGGTGAAAGGCAGTCAGACACCAACAGTAATGAATTGCCAGAATTTTGCTCTTTATAAATGCTACTCAACCGGAATAAGTTCAGTATTGTGCTTAGTAGCCATTAAGAAGCTTCGTATGAACTGACCAGTGACCAAACACGCGGATCAACAAAACGAGAACACAAGAAAACACAGCAATAGCGCTCATTAACTGTATGAAATAAAATGAAAACTTTTGCGAGAAAGCAACTTTCAGTAACGAATGGCTACTGGAAATGAAGACATATATATTCTTCATATTATCTATAGATATTTAATCATATAAACGGGTTCGTACTAAAATTCAGAAACCCCGACTTAAAAATGACGCCTAAACACATAGGTACTGTATATTGGGTGAAGTTTTGGGGAGCTGTTGCTTTTCTACGCCCGGGATGCTCCAGTTGGTCTCGTTGTTCAGGCCGACCTTAATTGTGTCCAACAACAAACGGCAGCGAAGTTGCGACGCGTGGAAGACTTGGCAATTGATAACACTGGTCTCTCTATTTATCTTGTAATTTTTTTCTCTGGTTCGAAAATAAGAATTGATGCTAATTCACCATTGCGCGTTGACTTGAGACCAGTCACTGCCACTAGGTGGTTCGTGCATCAGTTTTTTAGGCATGCGCACTTGACGTTGTCGTAGGAAAGAATTAGGTGAACCACGTACAAATGCTCCCAGTGGCGTTCTGCGTGAATAATACTGACGAAATGCAGGTAACAGCACATGAATACTTAAATGTGTTACCCTGCATGACAAGCCAGAAAAAATTTCCGATTTGGATTCACAAATTAGAATTTATGAAAATTAAACTTTAAGAATTTCTGCCGCAGAATGCTTGTAGCTCGTGCTGCAGAATACAGCGCGCAGCAGCAGCACCGTGACAAAAGCCTCCTGCACACTGCTAATGTAACGAACTTTAGACCTGAAGAGGGAAATAATAACCATTTGCATCACTCTACAGTACTTCCAGTTCAGACTCAGCGATCAAAAGGGCACGTGAGGACGATAACTGCTGAAGGTTTTTTCACAGTAGTTAAACGAGCCAAAGCGTACAAACGTGAAAAGGCGAGTATTGGTTTCAGTGACGTAAATAACGTAACAATGTCCAGGGGCATTTTCTGATGAATAAGCCGTGTGTGTACAACGCATGCTGTAAAGTTTTCAATATAGTTTAAAGAGAGAGAGAGAAAAAAAAACACATCACTTCACCTAGATTCGGTTCAGTGCGAATATTCGCTATTTACACAAAAAGCAAGCGCATGTATAAACTAATTATATCATTGTTTAAAAAAAAAAACCTTTGCACTTAATGAGCTCACAATTCAATTTTTCCTGTCCTGTATCAAAACTCATGAGATAATAAAACTAATTTTGTAATTTTTTCTTAAAAAATCGTAGGGAAATATCAAGACTACTTTTTTGGTAAAAGTAATAGGTAAAGCTAACTTCACCGGACACTCCATCTAGGAACGCCCAGGCAAAGCATTAGCAGTCGAGTCAGTTTAACCGTGCATGACGTTTACCAACCTGACATCCTAAAAATCTAATACAAATTCGCGCTTAATAAGTAGGGTCAAGTTTAAAGTGAAATCATGGCTGCAGACTCGGTCAAAACGCAATCAATGATGCATTTATTTTCTTTAAGCATACAAATTCCCAGTCCAGTCATTTTCATTATTTTCTTTAGCTATGGTATCTAAAACAGTTCAACTAAAGCAGTCTCGAATCTAGATTTAATTCCCGGAACGATACACATTCCTAGTATTTTTCTGGACCACATCAATATGCCGCGCTAATGTATCAGTAGAAGTCAGTAAATTCAAGAGTGAAACATTTCCAGCATCCAGGATAGATTAGCAGGCAGTGTTTATCAGACAAAACACGGTCCAACCGATATTTATAGTGCCAGTGTAACATCTCAGATGCATATTCCTAATATTCAAGAGAGATTAACGCGGAGTGTCCATCCTAAGAGACAAGATAGAGTGACCAATCATGCCGGAATGAACTTCGACCCTCAGAAGCAAAGCTCATACATTTGCTCTCTCGTCTTAATCAAGAATATGAGAAAACAAACCCACGTAGCCCGTAGTTTGAAACTCTTGCCCTATGGTGACCTCGGCGCGCGGGCTCCACCTTAATGTCAAGTCGCAGAATCTAGATTTCCTTGCCAGTAACAGCAAGTCAACAACCTTTTAAAGCTGCGTCCAGTAGAATTAGGTTTGGGAGATGAGCTTCTCGATGCCCCGAAGACTTTTTCCGATCTGCCCCTGCAGTTCGACGCACTGCATGAGATTTGTTGACCATGAGAGCTCTCTTGTTTTCTATTGTTCTCATCAACACCTTCGTGTTATCTCCTTCAATATTTACAGCGCACACGGCGCACTCGAGAGCCCGCTTGTATTGACTCGGCGCCAACAAAGAGCATTTGCACAATTTCTCCAGAAATTTTCGGATTGTAGTCGATGATTTGAAAAGCCACAGCTTGGTCAGCCTGCAATTCGGGCTATTGACAGGGGAGCCGGACCACCATGCTTCAGGAATGTTCCATTGTTGGCACACATTTATTGACTTGCGATAGGGAGCTCATGAATGCAGTGAATGAAGCTCTTGAAGGTTCTTGAAACCCGCCGATGCGCACGAGCCTGTCCAAATTCTGTCCACTGGCAGATGCTCTCCATGATTTTACTCAGCCATCAGCTTGTCAGCTCCTCAAGTCTTCACACCTACGGTCCAGTAATGCAACCTGCTGTTCCCATATGCAACTGCTGAAGTATCTTTTCCTTAGTGTATGAAAAAGCTGAGGGGAGTTACGTAGATATTGTCTAGGTAATATCTGGTAGTATCGTTAACAATGTACTATGTTATCACATCGAGTGTCTGTGTGTGTCTACATTTATTTATCGACACATACACTGCGTTCGGCTTGATTATGCACAACTAGTTTTTCATGATAAAATTAATCATTTTCACAATGCATTGGATGTCAACAGATATTTCAAATCTGGAAGAGGTAATTTTATAATTCTAATGCTTGAAACGCTTATTTCACAATTCATAAACCTAAAATGACAATATATTGAAATTTATGATTTGGTATCCGTCCAGCTAGATTATGCAAGTGTTTAATTTAATCGAATTTTAAAGGTTTAAATGATAAAAACGTTAACCATTCATTTTTATTGAATAAAAGATGCACTGCTAATACCCAAAACATTCAAGTATAACATGAAATTTGACAAAACTGTTTCATTTTTGGTGATTAACAAGAAGCATGGCTACCACCAGTTTTGATGATCTTCATTACCCGAGAATGAACTGATGATGTGAGTTTCTTGATTTCAGCCGGAGTTACAGAGGCCACAGCATCTTGTATTACCTTCCACAGGCCAGCAGTGCTTGTAAATTGCCTCCCGTCTTGATAAACGCGCCTCTTGATTATTGCCCAAAGGTTCTCGATGGGGTTCAGGTCCGGGCTGTTCGCAGGCCACACCATTACCTTGTCCTTCCCGAAGCTGTAGTTGTTAAGCCAGTTGGGGGTGAACTTTGCTTTATTTGCTGGAGCATTATCGTACTGAAAAAATGATTTTCTTCTTCTCAGCAGCGGCTGGTTCTCTAACCATGGAAGAAAGAACTGATCCAGAAGCTCGCAATGCGCTTTTGCATTGATCTTTACGCTTTGAGGAACCATGTATGGCCCGATAATTGCGCTGCCTTGGATGCCAGCCCAAAACATAATTCCTCCACCTCCTTGTTGGCGACGCATCCTCAGCTTTGGTTGATGCTGATCGAGGACCCNAGAAGTGGCCGTTTGATGGGGCTCTTTACCCTACCGATGGATTGGAGTGCCTTGCATCGCGTCGTTTTTCCCACTTTAGGGGCAGCTGCGGCATCGAAAATTGATTTGCTGGTCGCATTGGCATTCTTTGTCATCTCTCTCTTCAAATTACGAAGATCTCTTCGTGAAAGTTTCTTCAAGTGGGAACATTCCGGCGTTTTTCTGGCAGTTTTCCCAGAAAACACAAATGACTTTATTGTTCGATGATCCCTGGCCATAATTCTTGAAATTTCAAGTGTAGATCTACCTTCACTAAGCAGGGAAGCGATTCTAGCACGGGCCGCATTATTCAAACCAGCTCTTATACCCATGGTTGCAGAAAACCGTCTGAAATTGACAGCTTGCGTAATCTAACTGAACGGTTGTCAGCCTGTTGGCATCGAAATGATGCTAAAGCTTATTTATAAAATGTGAAATTAGCACTCTAGGTATCCAAATAATAAAATTGACTCACCACATTTACATTGATCTGTAAAAATGTAATTTAATGTAAAAATTATCAATGTTATGTAGAAAATTTTGGTATGCATAATCGAGCCGAACGCAGTGTATGTATGTGTAGTTTCTTGTCAGAAGTCTCATCCTATCTTTTACAATGAAACACACAATTAGAGAAAGCAGCTAACACACTTTCAATGCCGGCTCACAAACAAGAAAAAAAATTGTATCGCTATATGATGCGCGACGCTACCCACTTTTATAATTCATATATACCGCTCGTAAAAATTCATTACCTCTTCATCAATTAGCTCCTTCATCGTTGAAATAGGTCCTCTTTAGAATATATATTTTTCTGTGACTCTCCTGCACCTTTGCATTGTTTTTTTTTTTTTTGCAGCATCACATTTTTTTTAAATTATCGTGTAGCTGTTCCAGTGTTTTGTGATCCACAAATGCTGTACATTTTTTCTTCAGCTTAGTCCTACAACCGATGACATGACACTGAAAACGCTAATACGAGTCTAAATTTTCGAACTTTTATACCCACAAAAGTACTAATTGTATGGAAGCAGAGGCGGTTCGAAGTCTGCTTACTATAGTTTGTGGATGTGATTGTGGGAATTCGTTCAAGTGAGTTTATTTTTTTTGTAATACCTGACTGCCATAGCTGAGGGGTTTGTTTCCATTAGTACACCAGTGGGGGTTCGTTGCAGTAATAAGTTTTTACCGTCATTTCACGGCTACTGTTAGAAATATTGGAAGATGATGAACAAATTTTGTTCCTATATTTAGAAAGGGTTTTAATTGATTTACGCCATAGGCTATTTGATGTTTCTACGGTGTAGCCTTCATATATTGAGATACATATGTAAAAACATATACAAATACTGGTATATACTTACATACTAGCATAATTAGGTTTATATGACCGGACATACAGTATCCACCGCTAAAGTTCGTGAGCACAATCTTAGCTGTCGAGTGCTAGAGAATCGTTCGGTTTTGCTAAATAACTAGGGCGTAAAATTTCGCTATTGTAGTATATTGGTGGTATATACGATAGGCGTGACTCATTTAATCTCTTAGCGCAGCAGCAAGGCAAAATTCGGAGGTACTCTCTAGTTTAACTTTATTGAAGCATGCTTCATCAAAAATGATAATATTTAATAATAGAAAATGCACTGTCAACGCAAAAGTCAATAAAATATTTACAACGCTCAA
The DNA here is from genome assembly GCA_001587735.2 of Parhyale hawaiensis. Lineage (NCBI taxonomy): Eukaryota > Metazoa > Arthropoda > Malacostraca > Amphipoda > Hyalidae > Parhyale > Parhyale hawaiensis. The sequence continues at coordinate 10,098,936 of LQNS02277275.1, read as the reverse complement.
CAATGGGACTTTACAGAATTCTTTAGCTGTATTCAAGGCAAAATACACCAACTTGCACTATAGAATAGGGCGGAGCGTTTTTCAACTTTTTTGATTTTCTGGCTAGCTCAGAGAACTTGTCAAATGGGGAAAGAAAATGTGTTAAACGCACTTTTCCTAGACGGATATCTTCTACCGCCCGAAGACCCTTAAAGTTGGAAAAAAGTGCTCTTGTGGGTGAATTTTTATTTATTTTTGTTCACTAAGCACCAGTTATACATCAGAAAAATACACAAGCAAAGTTTTAGGCAGCAAGTGCAACGCTAAGTGGGTAGAACAGGGGGTTGGAGGGCTAAAGCCTCTCATTAAATTCTGCCTTTGAGCTTGAGTATCAAGCGTCCAATGACATTTTCAGCAGCACTGACACCATCTTCATGGAGGTAGGGACCACACCCGTCCATACTTCTATTAAACCGCCGTGTAGACGGTTTTATATGCTCACAAGAATCGAGCGCTACAGTAATGCAGTAACATCCTCTAGAGCTGTAAGACTGTGAATTCAATTGACTTTCCAACGGCCGCATGTCTCTTACTCGTTCTCAGGTGCTTCCTCATTAGTATTTTTAGTATTTCAATTAGCGATCTTTCCCAGTGGGGGAGCAAGAAAATGTGAAACTGAAGTTATTCAAAGGTGAAGCGCGGTGCTTGTACAAAATGTGAAATCTCAAGGTGTCAAATGTTCAAGAGGACCAGTTTTTTAAATATCCAATTTCGATAGGACTCCATTTCCAAAATATCCACTATCTCTATAATCAACCTCCAAAACGTCTACGCAAAAAGTGTTCAAATAATCAGACGTCCAGAGGACAAAAAAATGTTCCAAGGAAAAAGAAGTAAAAAATGAGCAAAGGGTGGAAAAAATATGACTCAAAGAGAACAAAAGTCCTATGACAAAAATGTATAAGAGACCTGAAAAAGTCTAAAAAAAGTAGAAAGGCAATGAAGAGCCAAATGACAAAAATATAAAATGGACAAATTGGTCCAAACCCCGCTAACACACTGCGTAGAATCAACTTTGTGAGCTGTGGCTCAACGTGCTATGGACGTTGATTTGTGGACTACTGATAACGTGCTTTGCTCATCGTATCACACCGTGCTGGGCACGTCCTCAGCACCTTCTACTGAGCGGTCTCTAAGTACGTTGTGACACAACGTGCTGGACATGTCCCCGGCACATTATGATGCGACACGCTAAGGACGTCCTCTGTACGCAGTTAGCACGTTGTGATACGACGGGCTGACAACGTGATCTGGAGTTGTGTTGACAATGTCAGGTATCAATGGAGGTTGTCACAATGTTATCTGCAGTCCTCCGATCAACGTGCACAGCACGTTCATCTGTGGACTCAAGACCTGATATCTAAGTAGAATCAACGTCAAATTGTAAGCCGAGAAAGATACCAATATTATGTCCATTCCTACTGTGGCCTGTCCGGAGGTAGCTCTATTTCTAAGATAGTCGAATTTGGTGGTGTGTCTTCACCTCGAATTGACGTTCCCTTTCTTGACATCCTGCAGGTATGGTAACGGTTGCACTGATAATATATTACTTTTCCCGAATGAAAGGAGGCGAAGTAGGATATGGTGAGGTGAGATGAGGTGTGGTGAGACGAGGTGAGATGAAACGAGGTAAGCTGAAACAAGGTGAAGTGAAACGTGAGGTGAGATAAGGCGAGGTGAGACGAAGCGAGGTGAGTTGAGACAAGGTGAGGTAAGGTGAGACAATGCGAGGCAATGTGAGACAAGGTGAAGTCAGACGAGGGGTGGTGAGAAGAAGCGAGGTGAGGTGAAACGAGGTGAGTTAAGGCGAGACAAAGCAAGGTGAGATGAGACAAGGTGAAATGAGACGAGATGAGGTGACACGAGGTGAGATTAGACGAGATGAGGTGACACGAGGTGAGATGAGACGATGCGAGGTGAGATGAGACGAGGCGAGGTGAGACGAAGCAAGGTGAGGTGAGAGGAAGCAAGGTGAGGTGAGACGAAGCAAGGTGAGGTGAGACGAGGCGAGTTAAGGTGAGACGAAGCGAGGTGAGACGAGGGGAAGTGAGGTGAGACGAAGAGAGGCTAAACGAGGCGATTGGAGTGAGACAAAGCAAAGTGAGAAAAGGTGAGGTGAGACGAGGCGACGTGAGACGAGGAGGGGTGAAACGAGGCGGCGATGTGAGACGAGGCGAGGTAAGATGAGGTGAGGCGAAGAGAGAAAAGTGAGGTGAAACGAAATGAGTTGAGGTAAGACGAGGCGAGGAGAGATAAAAACGAGACGAGCAGAAGTAACACAAGGCGAGGTGAATGAGTTGACATGAGGCGGGGTGAGACGACGCTAGGTGAGGTGAAATAATGTAACGAGAGCCGGGGAGACGAGACCCGGAGAGATGAGAGGCGGGGTGACGTGAGCCGGAGAAATGAGAGGCGGGGTGACGTGAGGCGGGGTGACGTGAGGCGGGGTGACGTGAGGCGGGGTGACGTGAGGCGGGGTGACGTGAGGTGGGGTGACGTGAGGTGGGGTGACGTGAGGTGGGGTGACGTGAGGTGGGGTGACGTGAG
>LQNS02277275.1:10083809-10095120 GCA_001587735.2 Parhyale hawaiensis | reverse complement strand
GAGGCGAAGTGACGTGAGGCGGGGTGATGTGAGGCGGGGTGATGTGAGGCAGGGTGACGTGAGGTGGGTTGACGTGAGGCTGGGTGACGATCGAGAGGCGGGGAGACGTGAGGCGGGGTGACGTGAGGTAACTATATCAACAACGAATCAATTGATTTTTGGGTCCTTATCTTGGGCAGACCTCTACATCAGTAGACATTCAGTAGTGGGTAAAGCACCCAGATCGCCGCTCGTGACCTTTGACCTCGCGACCCATGCACGTGACCTTCCGGCTTAGGACGGCCAATGCACTTCCGGTGTAGCAGGGGTTGGGGAGGGGGGGACGAACCGAAACTGGGCGGGGCCTGGCAAACCGGAAGCAGGCGGGGCCTAGAGGTGAAAGGTTACGAGCGGCGATCTGGGTGCATTGCCCACTACTACCTTTCCCGCAGCATTTTGGATTTTAGATCTATTTTCCTATGGATCCTTATATAACTGGACCGTATTTCGTTAGGATCTATTTGGCTTAGAACTTTTTTCGCTTCGGATACTTCAGACTGGGCATTTTGGGATGATACACGTAGATAACTGGACATTTTGATTTTGTCTGTCATCTTTGGTAACCGCCAAACGCCAAAGACGCAATATGTTGCATTCCGTAGATAATTTTCCTGCGTAGTGCTGAACAGTCATAATTTCCACATTTCCATAAAAACAATGATAATACCATTGTTATCAATTATTTTTTATTTTGCCAATGAATGTCAAAGTTCCTAATGTTCGTTGAAAATTTGCGTATCATATTCAGCGGCAGTTCACTGCAGCTTTCGAAACACAGACATCATTTGAAAAGTCAGTATCCCGTGAAATAGTTTCAAAATTGAGCCATACATGGTAGAGAATACGATTTAAGAAAATGATCAGATAATTAACTTAAAACAGATCTAATCCGCAGAAACGAATGCTGTGAAAGTGATCTGATGAAGAACAACAGCTGTTAACCGCTCAGGAGTAATTTAGCGGCGGCGAGCTTCATCTGACAGTTTGCTAACACACACAAAAGCTGTGTAGGCCAATAGAGAGGCAGACACTTCACAACTCTGCGGTCTGCTAAGCTTGAATATTGGCTTGACTTTAGTCTGTCTGGTTCAGGACTGACCACAGTCACCACAGGAAGTTGTAGCGCCCATCTCCAGCTCCTGACAACAGCGTATACTGTCGACGCACCTGGAAGCTACGAGGCTGCAAATATAAATCTGACGTTGATTTCTCAGAAAAAAGCTATCCGGTAACTGAGAAGATAGTCGTGACGTTTTACTGTTAAGTGATTCCCTGCAAGGCTGGTAGAACCATCGTTTAACCGCTGATGTAAACCTATGCCAATTGACTCCCGAAACATGGCCGGTGTTTAAAAAAAAAATAAAAAGGTAGGGCCTATGTAAATAATGCAATATGCATGAGAAGCCACGAACAGAATTCCACGCTGGAAAAATCATAAATCAGGAGAGAGGAGGCAAGATAAAACTGTTGACATTAACACAGAGTGGAAGGAAGCAATATGGGCACGAAAGAAAGATACCCTGAAGGTTCATATGATAACATACGTATAAGAGGTACCTATGGCAGTGCGACTCACCATGACCGAAGATGGGCGTACAGTCATATGGCCAATGGCAGATGTAGAGATGATCCACGATACAAACCCCATTTCTTTAACATAGTTTCTTTTCCTACCAGAGCACTCTGAGAGAGCATACGTACCAAAGCCAGACAAGGCAATATTAAAAAAAATCGAATTGGTCCTGAAACCAGTTTTTCTTTTTTAACGTGGCCAAAATTTGGTGATTAGTGCCAATTAACATTAGTAACAGTTCCTGTAATTTTCTTGAAGCTCTGCCCTCAACTTCTAAAGTTATGTTGTGATAAAAATAAAAACAAACATAAAAATAAACAGACCTACTGACAGATTTAAAAAAAATAAAATGGTCGGTTGCTTCACGTACGAACATTACGAACAATTCAACAAATTTCATGACGATTCATCTATAACAGTTTGAGTAACGTTACAGGAAACAGGCGAGCAAGCAAACGATTGGATGGATCTACACGAACATTCAACCATTTGTTGCTCCTAAAATTTTATGTAAAATGCCTAAAGATCCGCTCATAATTATTTTTTGAGTTACCGTGGTGACAGAGAGAGAAACATGCAAACTCGACAAGAACAGAACCTCCTTAGCGGAAGTGATAACATTACAGCGTGTAGCATCTACAGTACCCCGAAGTAAAGCTTTCGAATCTAAATAACATAACAAAACTGCACGAAACAAGTAATTGTCGTCTCGAGATGGCATTACGTATGATATTGAAGAATCCGAAGAGAAGTAAAAGAAGAAATTTAGTTACCTACGACACGCGTTTCGCTGTTCCACAGCTCATCAGGTGGGAGGTGCAAAGTTGATCATATTTAATTCTTTACGATTTTGCGAAAATTTGGACAGCTTGCCATAGGAAGGGATAACTATGACACCGAGTTTCCGAAGATATCAATGTCATTTTCAATCTACCAATTTTCAATTCCATTTTGAAATGCTGTCCGCTGAGTCGATACCTATTACTACACGAAATGCAAACATACATTTGCACCGAAGCAAGGATGATGCAACATTACAAGGTTAATGCACGGGGAGGGGCAAAGGTGCAGCGCACCATGAGAAATGGGCTTGTGACGTCATAAAAAATAGTACACTTAAAAGTGCCTATTTCACAATGTTTCTTCATCATTACATTTGGGCCTCCAGAGTGTCCTTCAATCTTTATAGTTACACAAAAATATGCATCAAAGAATCTACGAACTTTTTTTTTAGCTTTCTGAAGGATAAAATTTTGAAAGAACGTTGGTTAAAAGGCTTGTACAAGAGCAGATAAATTCAACCGGAAAATGCCCGCATGTGTCAGAAGCACTTATGGAGTCATGTTTATAGTCTTTAAAATACATATTAATCAAGAGAGTTTTATCGAGAGTAATGTGGCATTCTGAAAATTGAATCATATGATAAAATACCTCAATGTTTTCGATATATTTTCGTCTTCTACCAATGATCTGCTATCTTCTGTACTTTCAAGTCCCTGCAACAAAAATTGGCTCAGATGCGAATGCTTAAACGACGAGATAGAAGAACTATTTAACAAGATTTGTAAGAATAACATTTAAAGACATGAGAAACGATTTACTTTCCTTCCGGCGAAGTAATATTAAAGTAAGAGTCTTTAAATAATGCGTAGAAGCCATACAATTTCTAGGTAAAATTAGAAAAAAATCAGCTACTATAAGCTGCGCGCGTTACAGCAGTATAACAGTCGTGTCAGGTCACATTCGCGTTAACTGACAAAAAAATTAGCTAGCCGTATTTGCTACACCTAAACTATCTTACAGAGCGATGTTGTTGAAACTGGAGAATGTTAAATCCATTATTTTTCCAATGATACCGTATTATTTACGATTAGGAGAGGAGGATATGTTAAGGACGCGTACGCGACGGCGCAGCTTAGGGCCACATTTTACAGACACTGTCCGACCTGGTGCGTGCCTGTTGTGGGAAAAAAAGCAACCTAAATCATACTAAAACTGTATTCTTCATAAAACTAAAAAAAGTTCGTGGATGCTTTGATACATATTTTTGGGCAGCTATAAAGATTGTAGGACTTGTAGGACACTCTGGAGGCCCAAACCAAATATTGAAGAAACAATGTGAAATAGGCACCTATAACGTAACTATGTTTTTAATGCGTCACAAACCCATTTCCCATGGTGTACTGCAGCTTGGCCCCTCCCCGTGTGTTAACCTCGTAAAGTTTCATCATCCTTGGCACCAAAGCAAGGAAGTGTATGTCCTTCCAAAGGGCAAGTTAAGGTTGGCACATCAGTATGGTGGACTTCATAACCAATAGCCAGCTGTAGTTAGCTATAGTCAGGAAGTTTAAGCCTCCGTTTCCGAGCAGAACGATATCACAGAGGAAAGAGCAAGGGACACATAGTATGTCGATAGAAAAATGGGGAACCCATGCACGAAGGTGTTCCCACACAGAATCAATGCGCATGGGAACAGCAAGTCAGGAAAGAAGAGGAAGAACAGAGTAAAGCATGAGCAAGTAGGAGTATGAAATTGGGAAGGAAGCAAAGTGAGCACGAAAGAGAGACGTCCCGAAGGCCTAGCTAATGGCTGAGGTAACCTACACGGCCCCCTGGGGTTGCCTGGCCCCATAGCATAGGATGGACGAACCTATCCTAACATAACCCTATGGCCTATGGCTCATCCTATGCCCCCTGAGGAGTAGCCAGCTATAAATCCTACAATTGGCGAAATCACGTTACACAATAATCCAAAACAGAGACTAGACGCACAGACTACAAGACGAAGAGCATTGAATTCTCCTAAATTCTGAAGTACTGCAACATACAAAGCGCATACCTATTTCGACGACTACATATATTTTATTATAGGGTAATGCTCTTCTCCCATCTTCAGACCGTAATAGACCGATAGTATTTTTATGACTCCCTCTATGATGGAATGGTAAAGCCATCACTAGGGTGATGGAAGATGATCTCATAGGTTGTTAGATAATCGAAGAAAAACGCTAAAAAATCTAACGAGCCTCTGCTCAGAATAGGAAACTGTTATGGCTTTGCGGATTAAATTAAATTACAGAAAGAAAAATTGCTAAAAGTTTGCTACCAGAAGTCAACAACACAAAAAGTACAAGAGATACACCGGCTTCAGTACTGATCCACCTGGTCAAGGTTAGTCTACGTTAGCTGACACATCAATGTTTGCCAAGCGAGGCTAATTGGTATACTTTGTGCTTCCCTAAAGACGTGACTCTCATAAAAATTAAAAAAAAAGTTAATGAGCCTAAGTAAGCTATAGCGCAGTGGCCCTTGGTATACCCCCTGGATTGCATGTCCTGTTATGAGAAGGTACGAAACACAGACGTTTTCAAGAAATAACACGACAAAAATAAAGTCAGCCACGGAGGATAGCTATTAAAGTCCGTATGCTCTTCTTTCAGTATTCCCTGATATTGTGTATGAAGAGTATTTTGATTTCCTAATTGGTAGACCTGGGCAGTTCAACATAATGAAGCTTTACCGTAGGCTTTATAAACTTCTCTCATTCTTCCTTATTTGAAAATTTTAATAAATTTTCCTCTAGTAAAATGTTCCAGTAACTCGTAAACTACTCCACATAGGAGAACGTAATGTACAAGAATAACGTTCACCAAATCCACTCGTAGGTTTCAAAATCCTCGACCAAAAGCATGACATCTTAATGACACTAGGACGAAATTGACCGCATCGTAACATAGGAGAAAGCCCTAAGCGTTTGCACAAGAGCTAGTCGTATTTTACACCAGCTAATTACTGCATCCGGGTGGACACTGCAGTGCAGTGTACTACACGCTCAGAAGCACATTATGTGGCGCCAAGTGCTTGCTTCAGCACTATAATGAGACACCTGCCCAAACGTGCATAGCATAACTGCTCTTAGAATACACAAATAAATGTCCGCCTACTGAATCGTATTACTGCACTGAACTATACGGTGTTGTTTACAACGCGCAAGAAACTGGAACATCGCAGCCCGCAACCCACCTAAGTGAACTGCCTACGGCATACAAAATAATATATTATACTGCTTGTGTGCCCTCACGTGGTTTTCCACCGTAGTCCATCAGGGTAATTGCAGCGCGCATCGACACGCGTACCTCTCCTTCCTTTACTGGCCAGCGTCACACCGCTACGGAACCGCTCATAATGCCGCATTACGACTACGAATGGGATTTTTGAGAAAACTCATCTTAATTAAAACCATCATGCTTAATTTGGCAGCCTTGGGTGCGCAAGGACAGATATACAGACACGCCGAAAACTCTGCAACAAAGGCAAGAAGCGCTCGCAACATTATTACAGTTACTCGCTGTTGCGAAGCGAAAGCGAGTGCTGTATAGGCAACTGCATAGACGCGTGTTCGAGAGCAGCTTCACCAGAGCTTAAAGTCAGTTCACCCGTTGTCGTGTGAGGTTGTGCTTTGTTGAGGATTGTGAGTTTCCCCGAGGACTCCAGAAAATTTAACGGTGCCGACTGATACATAAAGAAACATCCTGAGAAGGACACTTTAGTGCTCTGTAATTTTTCTAGCCAAGGTACAATATGCGTGCAGTGAAGTTATTCATAATGATGCGAGCAATCATATATCCTCTCCTTGACGATTGGGAGTCACCGGCTGGACGCAGAATGTAAGTAGGTTATAAAAGATCGAAGGCTATGTTAGGTTAGGGTAATGAGATTAATTAGATGTTCTATTTTATGCAAATCTTGCAAACTGAACTGAATTAACTGAATATTTAATTGCTTGAGCCTCTGTCCTCTAACAAAGGTGAGCTAACGAAGGAAGAAATAAGGGACTAATCCTATACCGGTATCGATGGAAACGTGATATCCAAGCAAAAGCACAGGATCAAATCTCATTGGAGTAGTATGACGGGAAAGAACAGGAAGGACAGAATACAAAGTAATAAGTACATGTATGGAAAAGGAAGAGAGTAAAGTGGGCACAATGGAAAGGCGTCCAAAGGCTTAGCTAAGGCTTAAGTAGCCTATGGGATCCGCCAACCAAACCCAACGTCCCTTGAGAGGCAAAAGTGGAAGAAAAAATGTAGTTGAAATCAAATGGAGCCGTTGCAAGGAGAAGCTAAAATATTTAACTTACTATTTTTCTCACAACACAATGCGTTAGGGCAAAATCTGTAATTTCTATAATAAACTCTATCATGGAGCAAGCAACTATTATGGGGAGAGCTTTGGTTAAAGATTTTCATACATGGGAATCATAATTACGGGAACCGCCTCAAAAGATAGTTTCGGGTCAATGCTCCTTCCCTCAGCTGTATAGAAGGGGTCTAACTTGAAAGCACACGTGTTAGTTCCTTCAGAGGCAGCAGAGTCCTCTTGACCACAAATCTTTCCTTTTACGACAGCTACTTGAAAACATAAATCACATGTACTCTTCTTTTAAGGCGCCACATCCCATTAGTTGAGATCGTCAGTGCCAATAGTAATGGACATGAGAATTCATTGGATCTCTTGCACCCTCCTCCGAGGCAACAAGGCCATGCCATGTAAGGTCCGCGGGTTGTATCACTCCATAAGGGACACCAAAAAGTCAAAAGATTTACCAGGTATGACTTAAAAGGGGCTAGGTGGTTCGGAGTATTGCCTTACAAGGTCAGCAAAGAGGGATGTTTCTGAGCGAGTCGGAACCTGTTCCGCCATGATGGCTGGCGCATGTAGAGTAGGGTGGTGGCGTCAGAGGTTACAGTCATCCATGGGCGGAGATTCAAACACACGGGAAGAACACGAGTAGGGTGGTGGCGCCCCTGCAAATTAACATTTCTTATTCGACTTTATGAGATGCTAAGAACGGGACAGCGACGAGAAAGCTTGGCCTCAAATGGTATTGTAGATCACAGCGGCTGTAGTGTACTTAAGGCGCTTCCCCGGCGGTAGTCTGTACAAGCGTTTCTGTCACTTAGTACTACCGTAGCATCAGTGAAAGTTCCAGTCAACATAATATGCACTCCTGATCAAAAGTTTAAGACCACTTGAAAATGTAAAAAAATAGCAACGTATTAGTGATAAATAAATGAACAAAGTCCTTCGACTAGGGATCAGTGATTTCTAAAGGAAAAGGTGAGAAAGACCAAAAATACCTGCTGTAAGAATTTATTAAAAGAATTACATTTTTTCAAATAAATGAGTTTTTAGCTGAGCAAAATTATAAGACCGCAGACAGAAATCGTAAGTAACCTGTCGACAAGGACGCAGAAGAAAGCAAAGTTTGAACTTAGTAATGAGTACTGTTTCCATTCATGATGATCCCAAAAATTTTTTTGTGTCATACTAGAAATGAGGATTTCCATGAGGGTTGGGGGAATGTTTCCACAGCTCCTAAAGATGGCATTACGAAGGTTATTTACTGTCACAAACTGTTTACCATTTCCGTAAACATCTCTCGCCATCCATCCTCAAAGATTTGCTTTTGGGTTCAAGTCTGGCGAACATGCTGGATGACGTATAACAGAACCCCATTTTCTTGGAAGAAGATCATAGTCTGGCGGGCATTGTGGATAGCTGCATTATCCTGCTCGAAGAACCATTCATCACCACACAAACGAAGGCCATCCGTCGACAAAGATGATCTTTGTAACATGCCGACATAACCAGCAGCTGTTTGACGACCATGCACCTCCTAAAGCTTCATTGCTCCCCTGTAGGAAAAGGCACCCCATACCATAACGGAGCCTCCACCGCTTGGAACATATTTCAGAATACATCTCTTTGTCATGCAAGTGCCGTAGGAAGCCATCAGGGCCATCCAGAATGAACTTCTTTTGTCAGAAAATAAAACTTTAGACCACTTTTCAATGTCCCATGTTTGGTGCTCTCGAACAAACTGTTAATGGGCCACTTTGTTACGCGGAAGCAGCCAAGGAAATTTCAGGTGTTTTTTATTTTTTATCCCCTTTTGTTGTAACTTTCGCCTGATGGTTATTGAACTGCAATCAGCATCTATAGGTGCCTTGATTTGCCTGGAAGACCGTTCTCTGTCTTGAGAATAAACTCGTTTAATTCTCTCATTCAATGCTGGAGAAATTTTTGTTGGTCTACCACTAGACTTTGCTGTTACATAACTCTCAGGGTGCTTGAGGAAGTTGCAAATCACAGTTTTACAGCGGTGAATTTAAGCTGCGATTGCATGCTGCGACAAATCTTTCTTATGCAATTCAACAATAATCGACCACGTTCTAATTCGGAAAGGTTGCTTGCTTTGGGCATAGTGACACCTTCACACTATCAGTGCACGCGTGTATCTTATCCGAAACGCCGGAAATTATCCTAGACGTAAACATTTATTACCCTGGCCTTATAATTTGATCAACTGAAAAACTCACTATATGACATAAATGTAGATTTCTTAATAAATTGTTACAGCAGGTGTTTTTAGTCTTTCCCACATTTTACCTTTAGGAATTACTGATCCCTAGTCGAAGGAGTTTATGTATCATTAAAATTTTGTTTCTTTTTTACATTTTCAAGTGGTCCTAAGCTTTTCATCAGGAGTGCATGTGCTGTATATATATATATATGATGCAATTCCCTCTGGAAAGTATAGATGTCTGCGAGAATCCGTTATGCTGATTTTGCTATGGTTGACTTCTGCGACAGCTTTCATTCTCCTTGGCGTTAATTTTTCAAAATCAAATCGAAATGATTATCCCGATTCTGTCCATAGTTTCATTATAAGGTCTCCAAGACCGCTTAACGTCAATACAGAGCTGAGCAGCTTGGAAGTTAATTTCCCATTCGTCTCACACATTTTCAGGAGTTTTTACCTCCTAGTTTGGTGAGGCTGTTGTTGTTCAATCTATCCTTTATACACTCTACACCACAGGTGAACACCATAAGCTCGGTGATACGTGCTGCATAGGCATTTCACACCTTACAAGTGTCAGGAAACTGAAAGAAATGCTGAAGGATCCTTTACTAGCCCACACATCTATTGATACGGTCGTAATTTGCAGTCTAATTTTACGTAAATTCAACTCGAAACCGAGTAAAAAAAAGCGTCACCGCAACACATTTCACATAAGTTCTGCGTTATAATAAAAACGGAAACGATGTACAAAATATCTTTATCGTTTTCAGGACTTATGGGTTTGCCTCGGACCAAGCCACAACCTTCGTGGCTGTCGCTGGGTACAATCTTGCCTTCTAAACAGAACACTCACCCAGTAAATCATTGAATGTGAGAAACTTCGAAAATAGCTCCGGCGCATAGTCCAGGACTTTTTCAATTGACTGTCGTATCAAAACTTCGATCGAGCTGCAGCTATCTGTCTGTCGTGCTGTTTCTTCTATTTCCGAATGTGCTTTACTTTCTTCTTTTTTAGCAAGATATATGTAGAGTGGGTGGCGGACACTCAAATTTTGTTATTCATAGTTAAGTTTCTATAATGTATCGTTCTTTCTATCAAAAGGTTCATAGACAATTATGGGAAAATTGAAAATATACATATGGTAGGTTCATATTTACTTAGTAATTTACCCCCATTTTCAGTAAATTCTTCATTACTTACTCATCATTCGTGCTCCAAGATTTTACATCCAGGTACTCGATGTACATGTACGCTCGATTCCTGAAAACATAATATACGGAGTACCTATAAGTACAAATTTTCAAAACATTAGCAAAATGCACAAGAACGGAGGGGGGGGGGGAGGTGAGGCCATATAGAGAACTACCGATACAGAAGACGCTAGACTGCAAATGAATGTCCCATACATGCACATATGCGTAAGCACTACCATGGCAGCAATAACAGCGAGAGCGATCTCGAAAACGTGTAAACTGCCATTGTGTTATTAAATTTATTTTACTGAGCCTGTACCACATCATCAAAAGATCTTTTTCTCCTCTATAACGGCAAGACAAAACAGAAGTCCGAAGAAGACAGGGTTCAATAATTCCATGCGTACACAAAATAAGCACTAGAGAACTATGACAGCGCATACCTCCGCAAAGCACGGCAACGTTAACGAAAAATTCAAGTTGGTCTTGAAATTAGGATTTTCTCTTTCATAGACACCACCATGCATTGACACCACGCACAGCATTAAAGGACCGTTTTGCTACTGCCTCTTCTATTTCTAGGCGCAAGTTCAACTAGCGCAAGTCGAGGAATCTTTGTATTTTAAGCATGGTTGGCTGGTTTAAACCAAATAAAAAACATGGTTTAAACCAACCAAAGCACTATGTTTTTCTTTTTTTGTTTATTTGGTTTTTATTCTCTTTGATTAGTTTTTATTCATATATTGCAAAATAAACAGTGTTACTTCTAGAAATTATTGAATTTTATTTACAAAACTGAAAGGATGAGTTAATGTGTTTCTATATAGGAATCCGCTTGACTGTTAGGAGAGTTAGGGTCAACTATTGCTTATGTTTATTGAAACCTATAACCTATTGAATTTTGTCTTATTTCATTTCAGAGATGCATTTCTAATTATATTCTGGTATGCTAGCAGATAGTGAAAATTAGAAGTAGTAGTAAAAGTTGCTATTAGACAACTAGTGAGCTCATGAGAAGGATGTAGGCATATAGCTATTTCATTTTCTTTAGTTCAATACTCTGCTTTTAATTAGCTAGTAGCCAGCCATTTCTATCGAGTTTTCTTTGTATTTTGAAGAGTTTCTCAGGTTTTTCAGAG
>LQNS02277275.1:10071901-10083777 GCA_001587735.2 Parhyale hawaiensis | reverse complement strand
CTAGTGAGCTCATGAGAAGGATGTAGGCATATAGCTATTTCATTTTCTTTAGTTCAATACTCTGCTTTTAATTAGCTAGTAGCCAGCCATTTCTATCGAGTTTTCTTTGTATTTTGAAGAGTTTCTCAGGTTTTTCAGAGGATTTTCTTGTTATTTCACTGGCTTCACTTCATTACTCTGTTTTTAATTAGCTTGTGGCTAGCTAATGCTGTCAAGTTGTATTTGTAGTTTGAAGGGTGTTCAACTTTTTCTAAAGATTTTATATTGCAACTAGAGCATTCTGAGAGCGCATACCTCCGCCAAGCGAGGCAATGGTAGCAAAAAAATCAAATTGGCTCTGAAACCATGATTTTCTTTTTATCAACTCCAAAATCTGATCATTTGTGCCTTTTCATCGTAGTAACAGCTTGGGCAACTTTCTTGAAGATCCGTTCATAACTTTTTGAGTTATGCTGCTAACAATCGTTATAACAAACATGAGTCAAACATGCAAACGAACGAACCGATCTGCACCAAAATTTAATCATTTATGTCTTTTAGCTTAACTAACAACTCTTATAAATTTCCTAAAATTCCATTTTTTTGAGTTATTGTGCTAACATGCATAAAATTAAATCAGTGACAAACGAACGAAAGCAAAAACGGATCATTACATAAATTTTGTCATTTACTCATTATATAGGGCCTACCTAACAACTCATATGAATGTCATAAAACTCCGTCCACAACTTTTTGAGTTATGGCATTGAGAAAAATTAGGAAGAAAAACAAACAAACGGATGGACGGATCTTCACCAAAAGTTAATCATCTGTTCCTCTTAACATACATAACAATCCCTATAAATTTCGTCAAAGTCCGTCCATAACTTTTTTAGTTATCTTGGTGACAGACAGACAAACCCGACGAAAACATAACCTCCTTGGCGGAGGTAATAATTATTAATCATAGCTTCTTTGCAGTTTGGACATTAAATGTAAGCCATAGCAAATACAGGTACTCTGCTAACTGCTTTTTCTTAACCCCTTTTCTTAAATTCATTCTTCTACAAAAGGAAGTTGAAATGAAGCGACTAAGATTCTTGATGGTTAGCTAACTACATGTTTACAAAGCAGAAAATCCTTTAAATATTGGATAAACTTACTAGATCTAGAAGAAAACAATAAAATATCCAACGAGTTCAAATAAACAAAAAAAAAAAAAACGGGTTTTTTGATTTTAACCAGAAAAACAATGGCTTTTGGTTTAAACTAAAAAAACATAGTTTTTGTCAACCCTGATTTTAAGTAGGTTAATCAGTAGAATAGGCCACCCAATCTGCGTATAACGAATATCTTTTATGCTACGACTTACTTTGTGAATTGAAAATTTTATAAAATACCGCAGCAACTCGTCTCCGTGAGAAGATATATAGCAAATACATAGAAGACAGATACCACTGGCTTCGGCTATATCTTTTGCCACACTTAAGTTCCACAAGCGAGAATAATTGTGTATTCACTTCTCTGAGTACAAAAGTGAAGCTGATAAGGTACGTAAGTGGAAACATCTCAAGAAAAACGCTCTTAGGATACAAAATATTAGTTGAGTCGTAGAACATGCTACTAATCAGTTTAACACCTAACTTCTAGGACCTTGAGTCATATCTATCATAAATGCATATATGTATGGTTGCTACTCTCATGTAACACTAGCACTTGCACTTTTATTACAACTTATGGTATTCGTCCGCTCCGTACACGGAGGTAATTGGATATAATGGTGTATATTAGCTCCAGGGTTCTGTAGAGCAACCCTCTTTCTTAGGACTAGTCGCAACACAAAAAAAATCAATTTTGAACAAACGGCATGTTTTAAATATGGCATCTCGGAATTACCCCAAAGCAACCACCGCAACATAACGGGGATTTACACCTACACTTGTTCGAGCTCCTGTAGCAAACGGCGTGTATAAATTTCTGAAATTTTTATATAAGGAATACATTAATATTATTCGAGGATGTGTTCAGAGACGAGTGGGCAGAGGCATGATAGACCTTCAGACGAGATCTCACCGATTCCTTCAGCTCGTCACACCACAATAATAAATTGTGCGGGGTAAAAAATCCTCCGAGCAGCCATTATGGCAGTGGTTTTGATAACCGGGAGACGTACGCTGATCAGTCTGCACTATAGAAAAACTCTATGGGTTCGATTAATTAAATGTAACGAATCTTAGGTGAACGAGACAATTTTGGAAAAGGTAGAGTGCACCTCACAAGCTGCTTCTCTATCAGTACCCAAATATCAAAAATCACGACAAATTATTCTTTATCTTGTCATAACATTTCTATGGAAATAGCTGTTTATACATGTGTAATCTACTCCTGATATCCCTCTACATGATACATACTTTGTTGGTTAATTGCTTGTTAGTCTCTCAATATCGGTTGAAAAGAATAGATAGGAGAAAATTCATATGGTGAATGTCATGGGGATGAGATACGAGGAAGTCCAGCATGAAGTTAACAGCGAATACTTTCCTTGAGCAAGCTCATTGCTGGAGCTACTGCGAGGTATGCTTTTGGGCGTAATTCCTTTGAGCTTAGAACTTGAAAGGCAATTCGTCTAATGCTTCACATGTTCCACAGAGCAGTGCGATTTTCTTCGTTTTGCCAATGCGTTACTTTATTCAAATTTCGCATTTTCCTTGTTTTTTTTATCAATTTTCTTTGATGTACTGAGAATTGAACTTCAGATTTTAACACGGACGTAATGTAAGGGGAGCAAGCCTCAGCTTTAGATCCCATGCAAAAAAAAAAAAAATATGTAAAGCTTTATCCAGTTGTGGCTTCGATGGCGTCACCAAGAGAGAGCTAAAGAGCACTGTGGCAGATTGTGGTACAGCTTACAACACAAGCTAAGATATGATGCTGCTTGTGGCTTCATTCATTCAGTCGTTTCCCGGAGGAGAAAATCAGCGAAAGTAGGGTATTCTGCACAGGTCTCTGGAGGTAACAATGTGGCGCGTCATGCCAGAATTGGGTTAGGAGAATTCGCACCGTATTGGTCTTCCAATTATTTTTGGGAAACTTCTGGTACTAGTTGATACTCTTAGGGTGCGTTTCCACCAAGCCATTCAATTCAATTCACGTCATTCGATTCATTTTGAATGAACACCGTTCCAACCAACAGAATCAGCGTACTTCTCATTCATGAGGCATCCAGTATAGAATATAAGCCTTCGAGCGAGATGGACGTGACTGATGTAGCAGAAATAGCAGTGTTGTTATGGTTGAAGCGGCGTAGCAGGCGGAGGAAACAAAAAAAAAGAAAAAAAAATTTGGGTGCATATCCCTTTAATTGCAGTAGAGCACAGTTTGGGGCATTTTCCCATTTGTTCCCAGATTTGCTCAAAAATCCGGAGGAATTTCATGACTTCTTCAGGATTGATAATGAGCAATTCAAGATATTGGTTGCGTTGCCTAGGTCGTCCATAGAGAAACAGAATACTTATTACCGCCGTGCTATTCAAGCAGAAGAAAGACTGGCCATTTATCTAAGGTAAGACAATACTTTAAAGTATCTCTCTTCCTTAATTTGCCGAGCGTTTAATGTAACTGAAAATGAGGTAAACTTTATTACCTTCGCCAAGGAGGATATGTTTTCGTCGTGTTTGTCTGTCTGTTTGTTTGTCTGTCACCAAGATAACTCAAAAAGTTATGAACCGATTTGGATGAAATTTACAGGGATTGTTAGGTATGTTAGGAGGAACAGGTGATCAACTTTTGGTGAAGATATGTCCATCCGTTTGTTTGTTTGTCTGCGTCATTTTTCTTGATGCCATAACTCAAAAAGTTATGGATGGATTTTGATGAAATTAACAGGACTTTTTAGGTATATAACAAAGAGTAAATGATCAAATTTTTGTATGGTCCGTTTGTTCGTTCGTTCGTTTGTCCCTTTTTTTTAATTTTATGCTTGTTAGCACAATAACTCAAAAAATAATGAATGGATCTTTGAGAAATTTATGAAAGTTGTTTATAATAGTAAAAGACATAAATGATCAAATTTTGATGCAGATCGGTTGGTTCGTTTGTATGTTTGACTCATGTTTGTTATAAAAATTGTTAGCAGCATAACTCAAAAAGTTATGAACAAATCTTCAAGAAAATTGCCCAAGCTGTTACTACAATGAAAAGGCACAAATGATCAGATTTTGGAGTTTATGCAAAGAAAATTATGGTTTCAGAGCCAATTTGAATTTTTGCTACCGTTGCCTCACTTGGCGGAGGTATGCACTCTCAGAGTGCTCTAGTTTCCGATGTTTATTGTTCCGAAATTGGTACATGATGGAAAAAATAAATGGTGTTTATATTCCAATTAGGTACCCTAAAAAAAGAGAACAAAACACAATAATACACCCTGAAAAATTCACATAGATAGTTGCATGTTGATTAATAGATATCTAAGTATCACAAAATATATATATTAGAAAATATACATGGAGCTATAAGCGAAGTTACTGTTATATTTGCAATATTGCAGTGGGATGATTGTCATTCAAATGAGAAGAAATGGAACCAAACGCAACATTGAATGTGAATGTCCAAGAATTGAATTGAATGGCTGGGTGGGAACGCTTACATAGGAGTTAATGTAACGCATCACGGTAATTCATGAATGACCATGAATTGAATTGAATTGAATGGCTTGGTGGGAACGCTTACATAGGAGTTAATGTAACGCATCACGGTAATTCATGAATGACCATGAATTGAATCGAATTGAATGGCTTGGTGGAAACGCACCCTTAAGAACCTAAGCCTTCTATAAAGCTCTCTCGACAGCCAGCTTCAGCCACTTGAATTCAGTCATTTCGTCAAGTTTCCGTACTCGTGGAAAATGAATTCAAGCTTGCCCTTCCTATTTAAGGTACCTCCGTCGATTTTCAAAGCCCTACTGGGCTCGATGTAAATACTATCTTCTAACTAGGATTCAATATTGATCCAATTTGCGTAACGCTTTAAAGTTCATTTGGAAGGAAATGAGACCCAAAGTACATTCATTGCTGTAATTTTTGACTATCGCTTAACCTAGTTTGTGGTATAGACTTTAGAAAGAGAGAGTAATCAATACAACACAAATTTCAAACTTATGGACTCCGAAAGAAGAAATAATGAGTCTCCCATAAAAAATCACGAAATCCGCTGGGTGAAAAAAAAAAGGTTTCATCTTCGCCGAACATGCATTCAAACACATCGCTGTCCCTTGTATTCCTAGAATATCCCAATAGATACAAATTACTATTTATCATTCTCTTGGTTAACTATAAACAGAAGGCTTCCGCACACCAACAAGCGCAAGTTCTGTTGGTGCATAAATATTACAAAAAACATATGAAATGCAAAGAAAATGGCGAAAACTCACAAGAAACAACTCGCCACATTTTCGATGCATTTGTGTGGTAGTAACTCTGATAGAAGGCAACTAACGATAGCATTAATGGAAATTAACGAACGTTTAAACACCTAAAAGAGCGATGCTGCCCATAAAAACGCACAAAAAGCTGCAGTGTACCTGCAGTAAAATGTAAGGCCGTAAATTAGATATGGTTGATTTATAATGAGCCGCTCGCGGGCGAGGTTTCATGCCGAAAAGCAGTCAGTCGGTTTAACTCTTCGTAGCGCATCACCTTCGCGATAGCGTTATTTAATGTTTGCTTCAGTGAAGAGCAAAGAGTACGCACTCCATTCAACGCAATTTTGTTTTCTTCGGCAATGCTTAATAATTACGTGTTAGACTATAGTGGGTACCATAAAGACAGTTTCACCAATGGTATAGCAGTTTTTTCCGATGGGCGTCTAACCTCATAAAGATCAAACAATATAGCAGTTTCTCTTAGGAATACCATTGTTTGGATTGTCGTTTATGGACAGCAGTCAAAATAGCATTAAAAATCATTACAACGTTTGCGTAACTCTCTTTCGACAGAGCGTGGTGCTTTAAACGAGGAAAAGGAGAGAAACATGCATTCGCGGGGTAACGATGAAACCTTGACAAATGGAACGAATTTTCGGCAGCGATCGAGATGCCTCTGCATGGTAAAGCAGAAAGTTCCTGTGTCTTTCTGTCAGAAAATTCACTATAATAACCGCATAAACTTACTTTCCAGGCTGTCTAATATTTTTGAAAAGTGGGGTAAGGTTATTGTTATTTTCATATCTACGCTCACAACGGTCATGAGAAGAGCAAATAAGGAGAGAGGCGAAACAACAATATACAAATTAGCTATTGCAGTAAGATCGCAGGAAAAAGATTCTCAATGAGTCGAAAATAAAGACGTCCTGCAGGCTAATGTAAGGAAGTGTTTCCAACAACTTTCGTGCACCACGTTCAAACGAGCGATGCATAATTTCATCATGTATAGCGTTAGAAACTATGCTGGGGTTAACACATAGATTGCACATTCTACATTTTTCATTATTTCAACGAAATTTCTGAACTCTCCATGTACATGTTTATACAAGGACGATGATACGGAAAAGGTTAACGCACTGCCGTACGTGGCTGACCTACGATAGAGCAGTGACGTCATAAGAGGTCATTCGATCGTAGCACAATCGAAGACTAGCAATTGTCTACCATAATTCAGATATGAATTATGAATACCACAGATAGCTTAGAAAAGGCAATGATTACTGTGATGCTGTTGGCCAAATTGTCGTAACATTTCAAAATTATTTGCATTGCACCCGGTTGGACAGTTTGTTTGTACAACGCGAACCTAAGCTATTTCGTCGGTAACAGACCCAGTCCTCTATTTCCTAACATAAAAACTACGGCATCATTGGAAAAAATTATGGATTTATCAGTCACCAGTTTCAACGACATCGTTCAGTAAGACATTTTAGATGCGAGAAACTGGTTAGGTATAACTTTTTGCAAGTTAGTTAACGCGAGTCTGGCGCGACACTTAATTAGTGTTACATTGCTGAACCGCGCAGCAATGGTATGGCTTCTGCGTATTATATATATTTTTGATTTATTATTATCATGTTTATTACACACAGACGCATTTGATACATTACAAATATCATTTGGTACAATAGTATTGTACACCGTAGAATAATGTATCTGCATAGCCACTTGAAGTTAAGCAAACTTTTTGGGCAGAACGAAACTTGTTTCTCTGATGCTTTAATGTTTTGTATAGAAATCTTATTAAAAAGTTCTTCTATCTCGACGTTTAATCATACGAATCTGAAGCAATTTTTGTTGCAGCGGTTTGAAATTATAGAGGATAGTAAGTCACTGGTAGAAGACGAAAATAAATCTGAAACATTAAGGTATTCAGTCATATGACTCCATCTGCAGAATGCCATATTACTCTCGATAAAATTCACTTGATTTGTTGCATTTTAAAGACGATAGATTTGACTCCAAAAGTACTTCTGACACATGCGGCCATATGTCGGGTCGAATTCATCTGCTCTTTTACCAGCCTTAAGCCAGCGCTCTTTCAAAGTTTTGTCCTTCGGAGAGCTGAAAAAGTTCGTAGATGCTTTGTTACGTATTTCTGTGTAACCATAAAGACTGTATAACACTCTAAAGACGCAAATGGGATAATGAAGAAACTACGGAAAATAGCTATGACATCACTAGCTCATTACCCGGAGTGTACCCCAGCTTGGGCCCTCCGCGTGCGCTAACCTGTTGAGTATCATCATCCTTGATGCTGGTGTATATACAAAACCAAGTCTCTCAAGTTTGGTCACACAAACTACAGTCACTACAATTATGTAAGTATACGGGGTATAAGTAGAGTAGATAGAATAGACGTTGTAGGTTGTTGCCGTCATAAAAAAAAATATAAATATACGTTGACACGAATACCTAGAGCATTGAGCATTCGAATAGCAGTCATAGCTATCCATATCGGTGACTACATGAGGCGACACATAAAATTTATTAAGTCTTTCCTGAAAACTTCGTCAATGACAATTTCTTCGCAAAACTTCATGTAAAATCAACAGATAATGCTTATAATTACCAAATTTTAGTCCAGTTTGTGAGAGTTTTAACTTCTTTCCATGAAGTATTAAACCAAATTAAAAAAACGCTAAAACAGAGGTTACGCTGACCATAAGAAAAAACATTGAGCTGTTTTTGGGGTATCATGAATCATAGGAGAAGATAAATACTTTTTCGCGGAATACCAGTGCTTCCGTATACATGGGTGCAATAATAAAGGAAGACAAGACCAGAATATAATCTTTCAGTTTACATTTGAGGCCACTTGAGGGGGAAGGATGACTGGAAGAAGCAACGTATGTAGGTAATATTTTTGGTCATAGTCACTAGACTTTCTTCCATTATGCAACGCTCGCTTGTCTATAAATTAATTTGCGAACTTTGCTCATGCCCGTACGTGGGCTCAACTACCCTCAAGCTTTTCAAGAGAGTTTCAGAGCATGCTGGGAGGAGTTGTCGTACTAGTAACATCTTAGCCCAACCCCATTTTCTGTTGTGCGCCAACCTGTGGAAACTTGAGACTCCCGCGTCCTATCAAATCATTACCAGCTTACAGTAGCTCAGAACTTAGGCTTCCAGAATCTTTGCACATGTTTAAAAAATCTTAAATTATCAAAATAGCTTACAGCCGCTTTCTATTGTTAATTACTAGGATAATTTATTGATCTCCATTTAAATTTTGTCGTTTAATTGCGTGCGCTACAAAATATCTAGATCGACTTTCATCAGTATATATGTTTATTTTAAGACGCACCGAAGATAGGCGAAGACCCAAAACGATCACAGATTTCAGTATTTTGTAAGACTTTTGTTTGTTGTTATTGAATCTCAGTGAAGTAAAAACCATTCATTCGTGACGATTCTGGATATAACTGCCGTTTTAAGATTGCGTAAAAAGCAAACCATGGCTGCTTATGTTCCAATAACAGTAACGTGGAGAGCTTCGATTCAGAGACACACAATATGGTCCTTCGAACGCCACTGCAGCCATGGAGTGAACCTTCAAGAAATTTCTGGATAGCAACGCGTCCTACAGAAGATGCGCTGGTCACTTGTGCTATGCGTCGGAATATAATAGATGCCCATCAAAGCAGCGTGTATATTGATAAGGCTATTACTGCCGATAAATCATGTGGGCCGAGTTTCATCATTATTTGCTCAAAGGTTGTAGTTACGGCAAGCGTTGCATAGCGTTTCGTTCTTCTCCATGCTCGCGTTGTGTAGGATGGATATCCGTCTCTGAAATTACACCTATATTGGAGGATATGAGTCACAAAAATGATCAATATGCGTTAAATATAATTATGCTGCATTTTACTTAAATGAAATAAAATGACAATAGTTACTTGAGTACATTATTATGTTCAAGATAATAAATTTTATTGGCAGAACCAGTTAAAAATATAAATTAAATACTTTGCAGCAGTGTCGAGTTTTTTCTCTTTTAAAGCAACTACTCACTCGAAACAACACCAGTTTGACGCAGTAAAAATACTGATAAATAACGAAAGAAATAACTGGAAATTGTTTCGCGTCGTGATACTATTTTTTTGGCAATAATAAACGGTCCAGTTATGAAAAACATCACTTAAATAAATAGAACTTCACGTAGTTTGAGAGAACATTAATAAATTTGGTTACAGACAGGCCAATAAAATTATAAGCTTGACAAAGAGCGCAGAGGCGACACGGCGCAAGCATGCAGCAGCAAACTTTACAATACCTTAGGCAGCTCAGAGCGCTGGACAGGGCGCAGGCAGCCTACTGTTTACTATCTTCTATTTTACAGCGTGACTATAAGAGGACGACAGCACTGCAGCAGATTATTTTATTACGTTATGTTCCTTTGGTCTTAGGCTTCTCAAGCACAGCAGTCTCAGAGTAGAAATAAAAGATACAGCACTGCTGTGTGAAGTGCTCAAATAATTATTCCGCGCTAGGCACAAGTCGAAAAATGTATGAAGGAACGCAACGCAGAATAAATACGTTTGTCAGTAAGTGTGCGGAGAAGAACGATGATGAACCAACGTAAAGAGCTGCTTCTGATGCACATCAGTACATGATAAATAATAGCATAGCATGAGAATATTTTCATAGCCATTAGTTTATCTATTGAACAATAGGAGGGCCAACAAATGGATTCCCAGATAGGAGACGAAGACTAGGTATTGGGCTTTTATGAGTCACTGCTTTTAAAATCAGTCCTATTCCTTGTTGGAAAAGCAGAAGCATCTAACGGATATCTTGGGAACTGTCAGCTGTATGGCACAAAGAACCCTTCATAGATGAGAGCACTATGCCGGGGTCACATACGCTTTCACACGGGCAACTTGATGCAAGAAGGCACATCTCGCACGTTGTTTTGAAACATACTAATCACCGGTAGCGTAGAGACACGGCTGTAGCATGAAAGATGTGCGAGCCGCACATCCTCGCATTACGTTGCGCGCGCGAATGCACAGTGTGACCTCGACATTAGGAAGCGTCGCTTAGATATTTTAAAAAGACTCGTTATCACCCGCGAACAAAGTAAGAGAGGTGATAATGTTTTCATTGAAGATTTAAGTACATATATATATTTGTCTGTCTACCCAATAAGTGGTCGAAGGAGTTGAGCAATGTTCATATTTTTTGTAGAGAGTTTGGTGGGTTGACCTAGATGTGACCCATGCCAAGAAACCAGACCTTAGCTGACCATAAAAATGACAGCGTTAAATTTTCCTCCACCGGGACGAATTTGCCTCCACCGCGGCAGGTCGTCTGGAGAACGGGGCGTTGTATTTTTTCCCATGTTATTATTGAAGAGCTAATCCATGGAAAGAATGCTGCTGTGCTCTAGCCGCGTTCATCGAAAATTACTTCGTTGAATTTGCCCCCTACCGCTGGTGATGGTCTTACGCCACCGAGGCGTTCTAGTTTTTATTCTATTATTATATGACTGGTTTAACCACCGCCACCGCCACAGGGCGATACGACCAGTGATACTAGCCGCCAGGAGGCTCGAGTAGGATTAGCCTATATCGACATCGGCACTCCTATGCCGTACAGTATAAGTTGGCTCTGTGCACTACTACTGGCAGGCAAATGAGGCGCTAAGACGAAACACGAAAAAAGGAGAGAGAAGATAGAAAGACTGGTACGGAGGATCCCATCTGTGCCCCCCACGAGAGAAGGTAGGAGCCACATGGGATGAGTCGCTTGCTGTCACCATTCGGCAGCCCACCTCGTGGAGCAGATGGGAAAGTATAGAGCACCTTCCTAACCATACAAGCTAACCTCGTCAGCAGGAGCTGCGGCCAGCTGGAAGACCCCTTACGGAATAAGCACTCGGGACAGCCCTTGGCTTAGTGAGGCCCATCCGTATTCCAACAGGGAAAGGGCCCGCCAGAATATACCCCTGAGGGCGCACGTGTCTTTCTGTAACCTACTTGCTTAGAGAAAAAACTATCCGTCAGGATACCGTACATATAAAAAATCAAACTTGTAATTTATTTCTACCTCGAACATCAGCAAAGGTTGGATAATGTAAAGGTACGTACCGTAAAGGCGCTCAAATAATGGCAAGGCATATAGAAGTGATAAAAACTGAAAAAAATGAGTATTTTTTCCTTTGGAACACTTTCTAAAACATCAAGTCATTCTAAGTTGAACGAGAGTTCTCGCGGAATTCACAACTCACAGCGTAGCACAATATCACGCGATAACACAGCACTGGACCTTCGGCTGGAACAGCAATTCCCCTGAAACTCGGAGTTCGGACACACACCGTAGGTACCGTTGCCAATACAGTCACGCTTTCCCTTCACTAGTGAGCTACAACAAATTTACTATCCATGTTTTACATCAACATATTGCTCGAGATACG
>LQNS02277275.1:10057032-10071283 GCA_001587735.2 Parhyale hawaiensis | reverse complement strand
TAGGAGCAGACCTAACCTTAACATTATGACCTCAGCTGTACCGCTTCATACAGTTCACCAGTAGACTCACATCAGCCGACTGTACAAGAGCTGACATCCGGCCTCTCCACGCAGCTCCGCTTATTTGCCTTTTAGACCTCCTCCCGACCACACCTATGCTCCCCTAACTGCGATCGAATAAATAAACATTAATTTTAGATAGATTCTGTAGATTTTTTCTGAAGATGGGATTTGTCCGTCCCGAAACGTTAAATTTTATTTGCTAGTCAAGCTTGGATAATGTAAAGGTACGTACCGTAAAGGCGCTCAAATAATGGCAAGGCATATAGAAGTGACAAAAACTGAAAGAAATGAGTCTATTTTTTTTCTCTTTGGAGCACTTTCTAAAACATCAAGTCATTCTAAGACGAACGAGAGTTCTCGCGGAATTCACAACTCACAGCGTAGCACAACATCACACGACAACACAGCACTGGACCTTCGGCTGGAACAGCAATTCTCCTGAAACTCGGAGTTCGGACACACACCGTAGGTACCGTTGCCAATACAGTCACGCTTTCCCTTCACTAGTGAGCTACAACAAATTTACTATCCATGTTTTACATCAACATATTGCTCGAGATACGATCCAAATATGGGTCGCACTGTCACAGAAATACTATTACCCATTACTGTAATAGCGCTCAATGTTTTAACTCTTTACCGCACGGCTAAAAAAAGTTTTCGTAATAATAGCATGGCGCACGACACAAACTGGCTATAAATTATGCGAGAAAATAAATAGCTGAAGGTCAGGTTATCTTACCCCACTAACATTGTCATGTCTTCCCTATGCCGATACATATATCGAATACACCATTTGTAATCTGCTAAAAACGATACAAATTTTGAGTGAAACAATTTCCACTTTATTGAAATAATCTTCGCCTTTTTTTTTAAATAATCTATTACTTTTTTCAAACCGTTCATTAATTTTCTGAATCAATTTCTAAAACCTGAAACGTTGTTTATAACTGGGAAACATTCTTTATTCTCGAAACATGATCATCACTGAAACATAAAGTAGAATGTTGAAACAGCCTTCATGTGAAGAGAACAATCTTCGAATGTCGAAACAACGTACGTTTAAGTATGATACAAAATGGGAAACGTTACCGCAATCAAAAACTGACTAAATATGCTAATGAAATCTTGAGCGACCAAACAAACTATTACAAATACATAATTCTTCACGTTTTCTTCACTAGTGATAACGAGGCTTAAAACAGTTAATTGCAACATAATATAAAGGTAATACAAAGTAAATAAAGAGACGAGAGATCGAAATTTTCAACTAACAATAATAATAATAAAGTTATTTTCATTATTTAATCCACGGCCCTTTTACTATTTATTACAACCTTAAAGGAAAAGAATTTTCATTTGCGCAATAACAGTATATTTAGCTGCGTAACATATGAACCAACAGCTATAAATAATTTCATCATACGTGGTGTCCCGCAGTCAAGCCTGTAATACTCCACTAATGTTTTTAAAATATTTTTATCATTATCGCCAAGCTACAATAAAGAGGCGCAAATACTTGAGTTTCCCTCCCAGTGTCCTGCCAATTCATTTTTGTGAATAAAGTAAAGTAAGCATGGAAACAAACTATCACATTTAGAGTCATGGTTGTTCTAGCTGAAACTAAGCTTAATAATACTATTGTAAAGGCCAAAACATGTCGTTAAAGCGAATGCCATTTTGATTTTTGAATCAGCCCGCCAGCTTCTCTTGACGTACGCTTTTTTCCGTCAGCGTTAAGTCGAACCCCAAATAGATGACATTAGCTTACTTTTCCAATTTTTATTTACTTGTGCACAATATTCACGAATATGAGACCACCTGCCTTGAGCTAAGCCAGTCACTGTAAGATTGAAGAAAACTACCCAACAGTTCGTCACTCTTCGTTTCCATTACAATATTTTTTTTTTCTGAAGCAATAATGTGTCTATTTGTCCAGTTAGTGTAGAACAGTCTGTACACCATCTATAAAATTTTAAAACACATTTCTTGCGAGTTAGAAAATTTCTAGCTGCAGAAAGAAAACAAGAAATTAGAAAACACATTTCGTTTTCTTTTTTAAACTTGGCAGATGGCATATACAGACTTTTCTACACTAATAGCACAAAGAGACAGATTATTGCTTCAGAAAAAGAAAATTACTGTAATGGAAAGGAAGAATAACAAAGTGCATGGATAGGAAGAGCGCCTTGTATCATTTGGGGCTTACTTATTAAAGAGCCTATGCACTTACCTAATAAATTCTCATATGAATGAAAAATTTCAAGTAATCAATTGAAAACTAATTAGCACAAGTCATACAAATTTAAGCTATACAGTATTTTGCCATAAAATCATAGAATGTATGACGTTCTACCCAGAGTACCTTTCCCATTTTCCTCAAACAATACACTTGCATAATAATACGTGTCACAATGTATATGTTAATCGAAGCCGCCAAGTTAATCAAGATATGTTCGTTTCTATTTCTTTATCCGGCGATAGAGTCACCTACTGGTGAATTTACCAGTTTATGAATTTATCATGCTATTAATTTACCCCGATGAATTTCCCATGCACTGAATTTACTAGTCGATGAATTTGTTTGACAATGAATATATTTTCGATGAATTTACCATACATTAATTACGCAGGTGAACAATTTACCAGCGGTGAATTTACCGTTGATAAATTTCTCCGCGATGAATTGACAGTGAACTTTCGCAGCGCCCTCATCTATTGCGTTTTCCATATAGTAAATTACTATTGAAAAGCAATAATGACAGAGAAGAAAGACCTGGCTAATTAACTGAGATGCATTTCCGTTCGATGTACGCATTTCAACAAACAAGCTCTAGTAAATCGTGAAGGAACTCTGGCAGTTTCTGGCGCAGGCATAGCAGTGGTAAACATAGTATATATGGCAGCTGATGTTTAACATGCGACTCATGTCGAGTTATCGGGAACAATCGAGGGAATAGGCACTGGAGAAGGCAGAACGTGATGTTTTTTATGGGTATAACTGCATTGCGTACCTGCACTGATTTGAACACCAGGAAATGGTCTGCTGTTAATGGCAACGACACAGTCGAACCTAACTCTGTATTTGGTGTGCACATAAAAACGTGTTGCCCGCACCACAGAGCGAATCAGTACCTGCACTGCATGGTCTACTACAAACAGAACGGACGACCTGTTGACAGAGGCACTGTATACGGTACTCATCTAGCCAATGCATTTAGATTCGACCACCCCGTGTAGAGAAACGATTGACAGCTCGCGAACGCAGGGCTGACTTGTTTGCTCAGAGACACGTCCAAATCGCACGTGTGTACCCGAGTGTTTAACATTCATGTCCAACGAACACAATCTTGCTCTCTTCATATAACAAAAAACCTACCTGTTCAATTCATGCTCACATTACACTTGCAAATTCGAAATATTGCTGAACTTTCCATAAAGAGACGCAGTAACTATGAAAATGATCGCCGCTCCGGACCCACTCCAACTGCTCCCAGCTTTTCATTAGGTTTGAACGCTGCCGGAATCAATGAGATCCGAAAAATTTGGTCCAGGGTCATCAATTTCCACGCTTCCCTTCCCAACTCACTGAAGGTGTTGAAGGCCACTGCAGGTGGTCGTGACACACTCACATCGTCAATGTTAAGCATCTAAGATGAAATCTGAATTAGATTCAAGGCGATTATGACCACCGTATAAAAAACCGTGCGTCTTAATAAAAAATAAAATCGAGAATAATTGCTATCAGAGAACGAACATTTCGAGTGATCAACTCTGTAGAGTTGAATGTGACTGTGATAGAGTATGTGACAGATAAAACAGTATATGTAGTTCATGACGCTGAAAAGATGCCAATTATTGTGTAGTTCACTTCAGGTGTTAGCACAAAAAAGTAGTACATTTTTTATGTGATACCCTTTGNGTATATGGCCTACAATTTATGGCTGAGTTATGCCTTCAGCACCTCTTCTTTCATTATATCACAGTTATACGAGTAATATATCAGTTATGTAA
Source organism: Parhyale hawaiensis (assembly GCA_001587735.2). Taxonomy (NCBI): domain Eukaryota; kingdom Metazoa; phylum Arthropoda; class Malacostraca; order Amphipoda; family Hyalidae; genus Parhyale; species Parhyale hawaiensis. The sequence goes on along the minus strand of LQNS02277275.1, from coordinate 10,067,206 downwards.
CAAAATACAAATAAAGATTGAGCAGAACTGCATGTCTTATGTGATGAGCTGCCCTGCCGAATAAAGATTTATATAAAATGTTGCAACGACAATGCAAATCAGATACTAATCAATTAGAGATTACCGTATAGAGTGAACTTTAATTTTTCTATTGATAAAACCCGCATTGCATCGATCGAATAAACGATGCTGGCATCAGCAATATGTAGTTACAGGACAGAAAACTGGAGATAAGTGTAAAGACTAACGTAAATTGGCAAGTATGGTACATGTAAGCACTGCAGGCCAATTAAGAGCACCTTTACGAGGCATTTCATCAAGCATGCCCTACACATAACCCATAATTTAATGAATATTATTAACTCATCAACCTTAGTAAATTAGAAGTTAAGGAAGTGCTCGGGATTTCGTTTGACTTACAAAAGAGGTCGGCTGGAGATGCTAATACGCGCATTACTACGCCGGCGAATGTGCTTGCATCGCCTTAATCAACTAATCTAACATGGATTAAGCAACATTCTGCCTCTAATAAAGTGACTGCGGTCAACCTTTGCAATGTTAAAACACAGCCCGAAAATGTAGGCTTGGGGAATAAAGTAATGAGAATACGATGACTGTTCAAGGGCTAATTAGCATTTGTACAGCGTTTTCTGTGTTTAGTGGCGCTACCGAATGCAGCTGAATCAAGTGCATACAAGACCGCTTACGGAGCATAAAAAATGTACTGATTGCAGCTGTGGTTTGCTGCTTAATATTTACTGTGGTAACTAATTATCGTTGTTATATCGTAGTGTGAGGTTCTGCATAGAGAGTCTGACGTCACCAAGGAAAGGACAAAGTGGCATGAGAGATGAGAAGCACTATATACCAAGTGTCATATTTACATGTGATCAGTATATAGATGATGCCTGGTATGACAGTATATTCAAAAGTTAAGGTCTTCGTTTGCACAATAACCGCAATCTAACAGAGAAAGATACCAGGGAGACACAAAATGTCCACAGACATGTGGAACTTCTACCACTTAGGATCAACGCGCATGGGAACAAACTGGGAAAGAGGAAGAAGAATTCAAAAAGTGATAAGAATGAGCAGGGAAGATGAAGAAAGCAAAGTGGGCACGATGGGAAAATGTCCCGTAGGCTTCGTTATGGTACATAACATATAAGCAAGTCTCTCCCCGCGGCGCTGCGTCCCCTAACAAAAGGTGGGTGAACTTAACTAACCTACCCCTATGGCCCGGTTACAGGTCAATCCCGACACTTGGACTACTCAGACCCCCTCTCAACTCATCCTATACAATGAAGGGATAACACCTGCTATAGAAGCGCTCCTATTATTATTTTTATTATTATATTCAGAAATTTGAGTCTCCGTTTCCACAACGAAGGCGATATCACAGAGAAAGAAAGAAGGGACATATAGTATGACGATGGACACGTGGAACCCATGCACGAGGGTGTTCCCACACAGGATCGACGCGCGTGGGAACAGCAAGTCGGGAGAGAAGAGGAAGAACAGACGAAAGGAAGATCAGTAGGAGTATGAAATGGGAAAGCAATAAAGTGGGCACGAAAGACAGACGTCTTGAAGGCCTAGCTAATGGCCCAGGTAAACTACAGGGTCTCCCTGTGGGCGCTGCTCCCCATAACATAGGATGGGCGAACCTTAACTAACTTAACCCACCCTATGACCTACGGGCCATGACCCATCCTATGCCGCCTGAGGGGAAAAGCGTACCTAGGAAGGACAAGGAGAGCTCTGTATTATACTGCAGTTTGGAAAGTACGAGAGGATCTAATCGGCTTAGCTTTAATAATGATCGAATGACCTCAGGGAGCTGTTGGACTCATCATCCATATGATAAATATGTATATGAGTTGGTTTGTTTAACTGGTCCGGAACTTCAATCATATAATTTCAACTCACCTCTTCAGATTTACTAATCTTTGAAACTCAGTCCAAACAGGGAGATCGAAAGCGGACGATTAAATTAAATTCCGGGAGTGTCATATCTAAACCGATTAGAATTTCTCGATCGCACTGTGCTAATTGAAGACGTCTTTCATGTCAGTACAGCGCCAGGGTACACTCGTGTTGCACAACAACGTCGAATCAATTTAAACTGCAGCGAATTGTTGATTAGTAAAAAAAGATAGCATATTAGACTACGTATGTAACTCAATGCGAGAGCAACAGCTCTTTAGAGCTCATTTTATTTTTTTTTTACCCTGTATAACAAATAAAGAAAAACATTTATTTATCTACAATACTAAGGGCATACAAGGCTATCTTGCATCCATTATTTTTATTCGACACCTAAGAAAAAGTTTCAGCGCTGCCAAACACCAACCAAATATACAGGTTTGAATAAATCCTTTGGAATATAATACAATTGTTTCTAAGAACTAATTTGCATGCGCTCAGTGCTTTTGGATTTTGGCGGCGTCTGCCTCGGCTTCCTTTTGGACCGAAGACGGACCAAACGCGTACATGGACTGACCGATTAAGTACACAGCGCAGGATGGCAACAGCAGACCGTCCAGCTGACCTCGCCTTTAAATCAAATCCACCTGACGCTGTAGCATGTCAGCACGCACTCCATGCGTCTTCTTTTCTCTACGACCGAAGCGAGTTATTTTCTCTAAAGCAGTTTACGTCTTTTGGCTTATGACCTCTCTATTATCAACTTAAAGCGATACTGTAAGCTTATCATTGTAAAGGTTACGACTAAATGTACAACATCGGCTTCCAATATTATTTTAGTCTGGATGATTGTTTTTTGCCTCTTACTTCCGGCGCGATAATTGGGATGAATGAATATAAGCTTGTTCAAAGTGTCGGCTAAATCAGAGGAAGCAAAATTCTTTTATTCTATTCGCAATATTCGTCAAACTTGGCTGGACTATAAAGAACATTGGTGTGACTCGGCCACGGTAATTATTGAAATTTACATGCGAATGGCAGGAACAATTTCAGGGTTATATTTTCCATTTTCGTTTTTTCATAGCATTGCCTGGACTAAGAACACATCAAAGTGGAATAATATCTTTTTTCAGCCTCCTTCAGGAATTATTCTTGCATTACGCCTGGGATCTCAGAGATATCTGCCAGCCAAAAATTTGTGAAATCTTCGCAATGCGCGAACGCTTTGCCGCGGGGAAGGATAAACTGGCATGGAAAGAACATTATATTCACTAAGCCACAGTAGGACTAAATGTGGACTTATTGAGTACGTAAGAAAATAATATTAATTATCATTATTAGGGACAAAAACAGTGCACCAATATCTAATCACTTCGTCTGTATTTTCAATTATTTTTCAGAAGTTTTTATTTTATGCTTTTTGACGAGATGCTTCATTGGATCTCACGAGATAGTAGCTCCATCATTAGCCTACATGGAGGCAGAGCTGAGAAGGGCTCCCAGAGAGCTTGTTTCCGATAATTCCAGCAATTTTCTGGGGTAGTTGGATCATTTAGACAACATTTTCCAGCCATAATGATGGGTATTTGCAAATAAATATAATCCGAGTTATTGTTGGTGAAATTTTTTCCACAGAAGTCACCTCGCTATTAAAACAATTAGGTAATCTTATACTCGAAGCTTTTTATAATTTTTTACAGGTAGACATCGGTAGAAGAAATTCACTGTGAAACGATGGAATATTGTGGGAAGCCTGCTGAAACGCTTTGTTTTCATGAATTCTTGCCACTTGAAATTTTTTGTAGAAAGGTTTAAGGTATTTTGCCGACATTATAATAAAAGCCTGCCTCTCCATGTTTTTTTTTCAGGAGAGGGACACCTTTAATAGTTATACGGACTGTATTTTATTAACGCACTTAGCACGTAGAGTAGAACTTCAGAATACTTGTTTTAATCGAATGGTACTGGTGCAGTTAGTTCTGCCGGTAGTCCAAGGTAACTAATAATTGCAAGTTTAGCAGGACCTAAAAAGAAAATGATATAGTTAAATTCACTACATTAAGATCACTTATCGCATTTTCGTAAAAACAGGCTCCTTCTGCAGATCAACACTGTTAATTGTCTAGTTCGATCACTTCTGATCTGAGACTTGTTCAGATTACAGATAAGACTTGTTTTTAACTCGCTACAGCTGCGGCAAACATTTCTCCAATTTGAAAAGTAGAAAGAGAAGCCATATTTTTTTATGCCACGATGCTTTTTCATGGCTTAACGAATATGCGACAGCGCATTAGGTGGCAGCAAAAAATGCAGCAAGGAAGTACGATTATCAGAAATCAACACTCGCTTGACATAAGAATCATGTCGTTCGATTGCCAATGATGGAACGCAGGTGTCCCGATAAGCGTATGCATGTGTTGCACGTGGGTGGCGATCGAACAGTGGATGCCAAAGCGTCTTTTAGGACGCGTGTTATCTTAAGCGACCAGACAGTGCAGCCTAAATAATGTGCTACCGAAGCACTTAACGCAGATTTAACCGATGCTTTTATCAATAATCGCATTCACTGATGGTATCAACAGAAGCCCCGACTGGCCTTAAGAATGCCAAGACCATTAAACAAATTGTTAATGAAGTAAGCTCGTGAATACGGTGGCAATTAATTATCTCTCCGACAGTGCCAACGAGTCGAAAAAAGCGCTACTAAAAGAGGTCTGTTGCTGCAGTCTTTACCAAACTGAGGCACGGGCAACTAAGCAATAAAAATGTACAGGCCAGGGTCGCTGTTATAATCTTTTCTATGGACTGTCCTAATAGGTCTCCATGGCATGCGTGATGAGCACGATACCCACTGGACCGCGCCTACTGGTGCAGCGATTATTGCTCTGGCGGTCAGCAATGTTTAATACAATTATAATACTGGCATTGTTCTTCGTTCACATTTCCTAACACTTAGCAGTTTATTCTGAGGCACGATAATGCACTTCGCGTAATGAAGTTTGTCTGTTGTACTGTAGCTGCAGCTGGCCCGTACTGTCTACAATAAAATGGTATTATTTCTACTTTAAATACCGAATACATTTTATACCCATTCAACATGCTTTTAAATATGCACTTATTACTTATATAATGCACAGGCAGGACATTAAAGCTGTGCGTTGGGTCCCGCAACATATTCCTTGAATTAACGCGTATTGTTTACTCAGATCCTTCAGACGGATCTTGCCAAGTAGGAGGTTTTAAACTTTTTATTCAACAGAATATTTTCTAAAACGGGTGCGCATGTTAGTAGGCAAATACTTTTATACATATACTAGAGTGTTCGCGCTGTCAAAAATGACAGCGAGGGATTTGTGATGAACCATCATTGATCATTCTTTAGTTACTAACATATTTGTGAAAGATACGCAATATAGGGCAACTAGAATTGTCAAATATATGAGTGTTTTCTGTTTCAATTTATGTATATGAGCAGCACACTCCTTCTTTCTCGTAGATGACACGCAAAAAATGTGTTTATATTAGCAACCGCCAAGCAGTGAAGCATTATCGAATTTAATGGAACTCTCACAGCGTACCTATGTTGTGGACAGAATGATACAACTTTAGTGCAGCGAAATTTTTGTGCTCAGTCAAAATCTGCTTCGTTAAAGTAAGAAAGCAGATTGAAAAAATAATTGTTGCGCTACTGCACCGTCAAAAACCGCTTCTCGTGGGCTTCGTTGATCATGTAGTCAAATCTTACGTTGTGAACTGAAAACAATAATATTTATAGTCTCGATGTATGCAAAAAGTAAGAAAAATCAGACTCCATGGCAGCGCTAAGAGTACCTGTAAATATTTTCATTACTTGGACTTCAACGTTGACTGAGCAATTAGTGCATTCAGTTAAAGGGATGAGAATTATAACTTTGGCAGTCTCTTGTAACCTGTTCTAATTTCTGCTTATCGATCTCCATTGAAGAGAAGCATGATTATAACATCTGCAACAAGGCCTTTTTTCGCCTATCTCTCCCGTTAAGAGCGCGACACGAAACATACAAATAATAAACATAATTTAATGCCCGTGACCCATTGGGTCTCTCAAAGCCTATCCTAAAACTTATACGAGCTCTTCTCAATTGATGGCCAGCGTATAACAGCGGAGCTTTTGTGGACTGTGACATCCAAACAAGCAAGCGTACAAGCCTACAAGATTATCAGAGTTTTATAAGTTTTAAGCCTCCCTACCTGCAGGCTGCAGATTACACTATGACTTAAAGGGAGCAAGAAAGAAGGGACTGCAAGAATGTCAAGAGTGTCCCGAGAAACGTGAAACCCATGCACGAGTCAACGCGCATGGGAACAGCAAGTCGAAAAAAAGGGGATGAAGAGAACAAAGCATCAACAGTCGAAGTAGGAAGATGGAAAGAAGCAATGTGAGCACGAAAGACAAAGGTCTCGAAGGCGTAGCTCATGGCTGAGGTAACCTATACAATCCCCCTGGAGGCCCTGCTCCTTATAACATAGGATGGGCGAACGTAGGTAACCGACCTAGCCCTATGACCCATCCTATGCCCCCGAGGGGGTCAGAGTTTTATAAGTATACAGATAGATAAGTATATAAAGACACGACGGTGTTCATTATATTGATCTGATTATTAGGGGAAAGATACGTGCACACTCGTACATACTCTTAAGTGTAATAACATTACATGTTACCCTTACTAATAAAAGTTATCATGTTCAAGATGTAAGCCTGCGGTTGTTTCTCTGGAATTTGTCTATGAATCCAGAGAAAAGTAATTTGATTGCACATTTGGATCACACTAACATTAATTTTAATTGCTGAACAAAGCCAACTTACGAAAAAATTTAAGGCAGAAAAACCAAAGGCATTACAGGCAATTAAGCAGACGTTACTCAGGTATGATTTATTTATTTATTAAATATTTATTTCTCCACAGGCGGGAGGTGAAGCACAGCATCTCAGCGTTGTGCTTCAAATAAATTGAGAAAGTAGAAATTACCAGAAAGTAGAGTTACACTGGGTAACACTGATCTGCTTATTTCTCCAATTGCAAAAAGTCAAAAGTTCTTATCAGTTATTATTGCGGTTGTATAAGAAGCGTATACGTTTATGCTAACTTTCACATCTGTCCATTATAGAAAAAAAAAGTGCTCAGCGTTACCTCTATATTGCAAAAGCAACCGCACTTTACGGTACCAGGGGTTCGCGAAACGAGATTCCATATATGAAGTCTCAGGGGTAATCGGTTAGGGATTGACGCCTGAAACTCAATCAAAAGAAGCAAGAGCAACTCTCCTGACTGCAGTTAAAAAAAAAAAATAACAGCTCCATAAGAGCCTCGACGGATTAGTGAAAGTCGATGACGCCTCGAGTGTTTCTACGCTAAAATTTGATTACATTACCTTCTTAAGACTTTGTACATTAAATTGTAACTGCAATGAAACGAAACCACTTTGTCGTAGTCAGGACGCAAAGAGCGTAAAGGGAGGACTCATGAGGAACTAGCATCAAAAAGTGATGTCATTGACGTCACATCGACGAATCTATGGGTGAGCAGCTTGTTTATTTTAACAGATATTGCTAGAAAAATCGTCATAAATTGCGAATTTTATCTGTTAAGCGTATTAATAAATAAAGAGAGCATATACTAATTGAGCAAGACATAATTATCTATAGAAAATTGTAATGGAGGCTGGTGGAAACTTTCACAGCATTAGCGGCGAAATTTGGGGCGGTATGGCGACCTGATTTACCTTCTTTTTTAGAGCTCTCCGCAGAACATACTTAAACATATCACCGCATTTTTTCGACTTAATTCATTCAATCTCCCGCTCCTGACTGGCCAGCTACTTGAGCCGCACCCACAACCAAAACATTGTAAAATGCTGTCGTCAAGTGCAGAAAGTTCGAGCAATAACTGTTACTGTGGTTTCTCTCGCGTACTGAATATAACGCTGCTTATATTTGTTCATAAGGATTAAGAACCGAACCTACGAAGGTCTGAGGTACCCCGCTCAATACTTCGACTCGTCGATGTGACGCCATTCAGGTACATGCGGTCACGGCTAAGTTTCATTTTAGCCCCCCCCCCCGAGTCCTCACATTACGCTCTTTGTTTCCTGGTCGAGTGGCCGATAACTAAAATACTTATAGAGATTTGCATATATACCTATACATAGCGCTCTGTATGTGCTAGCCTATTAGAGTATTATGTTTCATGCCGATACAAGAATCATGATAATAAAAACTTATGACAGCGTCAAGAAATATTTTTTTGTAGAGCCAGACGTTACTTAGAGCTGCTTAACAGTGTAGTGTGTTTCCGAAGCAAGAGAAAAATAAGCACAATATATTTTTCAGGGAATATGTAGGGCTGCATGGCACTGAAGTTCGCTCATTGCAGGTTTCCCATTCACGATTAGCTCACTGCTTCCTTTGTAGATTTCAACCACAAGTACCTAAGTAGCTTCAAACTTGCTAGCGCAATATAGGCTAAGTGTGCGGCTGGAAAGGTAGTTTCAACATATTTAAAGAAACAACATTTTTTAGATTCTATATTAGCGTTTCAGTACGGAGGGAACTCCATCCAATTATTGCACATTTGATAAGGTGGATTCGGATACACGTGAATGCCAGCCGATTACCTTCCCAGTCGCCGAGTTTACATTGCATAAAGCATTGTATGCCCGTTGCAAATAGCTATGATGTTGACTTAGGTGAGGCACAAATCTGCGCGCAGGCGTCATGTACGAAGGTGGACGTGAGTTATAGCCGAGGGTGCGTCCGAATTATGCCATTATACAAGCTTAAATCATCATTGTGTTTTGCAGCGAAACGATCGGCTGTATGGGCTACGTTCCGCTTCAGTGAGAATTATGTATATAATAGGGAACTAATTCCTCATTTCGTAAACAAAGCCGGTCCGTATTCATAAGGCCCTGAGCCTGATGTACAACGAAAACTTTTTGCGGCAGTTACGTACGTGGGACGACGGCTGGTCAGACCGCAGACCGTCAGCCGCGTGTGGCAACAGTCAAGGTATTTTGAGAGCACATACATATATACCTGCACCATTGTTAGATATCAATGTAGGGCTGCTTCCGATCTTGACAAGTACAGAGAGTTCTGGATTACCGAGCAAAATTCATGATGTTAGCCTACGTGTTGCCCTGGTGAGAGTCTGACTGAGCCACAGCCAGCCTACGACACCAGGGCTAGAGGATCCCATAAAAATGAACTAAACTGCTGGTTTCTCGTCGGATTAGAATTATTTATTACTTCAAGTGCACTGGTCCCACAACTACAGTACTAAAGCTACACACATCAGGTAGTACAGTTCGGGAAAGCGCTTTAGCTGGAGCCGACATCAACAGTTTGGTAAATAACTTTGAATTCGTTTCACAATCACGGCGTCGCAAGCAAAGACACTGTAGCGTCTTCAGTGGTGAGCCATGTCGTACCAAGGTTTCTTAACCGCATAGTGTTTGGCCCACCTGGGATACGAAATAGAATTGCAGAAATGCCACATGCCATCTACTGGCAGCTTTAGAACAAAGAATGCTAAGGAGTACCCGTACAAAAATTCAGGAACTAATACCACGCTCAAACTGCTCAAAATTGGGATCTATCCATCAAAGATTTTCGTCTAGCTTGGAATGTCCGTTAATTTTGCCTTTGTGATGAGATTTGCTAATACAGCGAAGGGTAGAGGTCCGGACACGGCTGGCTAGGATAACAACAGACCTCTTTATTAACTTTATCACCTTTATTGTTCTCACATTAAAATTCATATTCATTCAGTCAAAAACAAAACCAGAGTACAGGAAATATGGAGAACGCGTCCACTGAAAGCGTATGCACTTATGGGACATCGGTCATAAAATCGTCAATAATGTCATTACCTACAATAAACGGAGTTCAATTATATCTACTAGGTACAGGTTATTTTCACATGTTTAATTGTCAGTCTTACACCTTTATAGCACTATTCATTCTCAGTTTCTCAAACATACAGTATACAAAGCATTTCGAAACTGACATGCTAAAATTGACGTACCAAAATTAGAATGCGCCCTTCCAAAAGTACTGCTTGCCCATGGTACGCTTAGCGGAACTGATGTCAATAGATAAAACTAATATAAGGCACTCTAACATGTCAAACTAAATAAAATATCAACTCTTGTAGACCAATATCTCATCTAACACCCACCCCACTTGGGTGAATTGTCCAGAATTGCC
>LQNS02277275.1:10036278-10052980 GCA_001587735.2 Parhyale hawaiensis | reverse complement strand
GTGGACATCTTCAGGTATAGGATTAAAATCTACCATCTGGAACAAATGAAACGCACAAGTTAGCTAGACGTAATGTGAAAAAAGATTTAGGATCATGAATTATAGACAAAAACAGCCATGCTGCATGCGGTCAAGAGCAGGGCTGTCTTGGTGACAGATATAGAGAGAGACAAACAGACAAATAGTAAGACAGACAAACTGACTGTTAAAAAGCCACACTTGATGAAAACATAACCTCATTGGCGGAGGGAAATATCTACTCTCATTGGCTATATTGGTAACGGGCTGGCACAATTGGTAACGGGCTGGCACAATTGGCAACGGGCTGGCCCAATTGGCAACGGGCTGGTACATTGGCAACGGGCTGACACTAATGGCAATGGGCTAGCACCATTGGCAACTAGCTGGCACAAACAAACAGCAGAGTTTTACATTTATGCTAGTGTATTAGGCAGTCACAAATGACTGCGAAGAAATCATGGCTATACTTCTCCATTACCACACATACGTAATTCAACTGACAACTTCAATGAACATAGGAGACAAGCATTTTAGTAGGTAACAAAAGTTTGTTAAATGAAGACGGGTGTTCACAAATTGTTCGCTGTCGTTATTGACAGAGGGGTTATCCTATTGTTTATATATCTATGTGCATAATGTATATATGTATCCTTCGTGTCACGCACTTAATGAAATAGGGGAAAATTACACCAATGTGCAAAAATTGGCCAAAGAGGGAATCCTTGCTCAGCCAACGCTGAAATTGAAGCTATGCATGAAGCTATCAACAGCTTCTCTTAGCGCTGTTCTATAGTCTAATTTTTAATACTTTCTCTATACATTGAAACTATATTTGCTCTCAGTTCTCGACGCATAAATTGAGTTGATGGTCAACGAAGCACAAAAGAAGCGATTTTTCACGGTGCAATTGACGCAACAATTATTATTATTTCCAGCTTGCTTTCTTCTATTGACGAAGATATTTTCACGTGAGCACAAAAATTTCGAGATACTGAAGTTCTATCATAGACTATACAGGATAAGCAAGGGGGAATGTAATTAAATTCCGTAATGCTTCACTGCTTACTAATATAAACTCATTATTTTTTGCATGTCATCTTAGGTGAGGAAGTAGTGTGCTGCTCAGATGATTAGAAACAGAGAGCACTCATCTCTTATGACAGATAAGTTGGTTATTGTAGCGTATCCTTTTATTGTTGTAGTAACGAAAGTATGATCATCGATGAAAAAGGCTCATCACAAATTCCTTGCGATATTTTGACAACCTCCCTCCCTCCCTACCCACACAGTACGGCACACTGTGATCCAAGAGAGGAAGAAAGAAGGGACAAGGAATGTCAAGAGCAACGTACATTGAACCCATGCACGAGTCAACGCGCACGGGAACAGTAAGTCGGGAAAGAAGAGGGAGAACAGAATAAAGCATGAGCAAATAGGAATATGAAATCAGGAAGGAAACAAAGTGGGCACCAAATGTTGCCTAAGAAAACCATCATTTTAATTTAACCAGAGCATCGGATAGAACAAAGTAAGTTCAGACTTCGATATATAACTTAGTATTATGACATTTTTATTATCATGACGTTAATAAACCTTGCAGTTTAAAACCAACAAGTATTGCTTGTGTCCAGTGACACATTTTCAGTAATATCGGTTTTATGCTTTTATTAGGAATTTTACCAAGCACCGATATTAGATGGTGTCTCTTAACAGAGTGTTTTGGGGTGTCCATTTTAAAATATTATTGACTTATTAGGAGTTTTGTCTTGTAAAAGGGAGGCCAGTTAGAAGTTTTAGCTACGCTCCATATGAGCTTTCAAAGAACTTGTAGGATACGAAAAGAAACCAGACGTCTTCCATGTAAGTAATGTGTATACGCTGTATAAGTGTTAATGTCTCCTCTGAGTTTAGGTAAAAATTTGAATTTTCTTGAGTCAGTTTTACTAGGGTTTGAGATGTATCGTTACATAAATTACATGCTTTTTTCTAACTTAGGCAAAGTACAAATGTGAGAATCAGACCATTGTTTCACACAGACCAAGTCTCTACTTCGGAGCCGTAGTTCTAAGAATCCACTGCATACCTTTCTGCACGTTCACTTTATTTGTTTTCTGGAGTGTCAATTGATTATATAATTATGAACAAAGATTCATGCTGGGAATACTGTTAACTAAAACATCTGAAGAAGACCTAGAAGAAATCAAATCTTGTAACTTTTGGAAGAATAACACCACTTTACAGTTTACATATACGCAAAACGGTATTAGTATAAATATATTTTAATTTTGACTGATTCACACTGTCCAAGTTGCACTCAATAGAGAACATTTTAATTTCATTTCGAAAACGATTACCACAGTCTGAGCCTGTCGCCAATACCTTCATTATCCGTTTTGCCTGAGAGCTCGGGACCAGCTCTTATGAAAATTAAATAAGAGCACTTCTTAATTCATAGCATTAACACTTTCCAGTTTAGCGTTTGCATAATGCATAACATTTTCAACGCTTACACTATAGCATCATAAAAGTGGCACCTTGGGCGCTACCGTTATACTCCGGAATGCCTGTTAATAGCACTTTCAATAATTGCTAATTATAAAGTAAAAACTCCAGGCCACTCGCAGCGGACAACCCCACCCGTTGCCTCGAAGGGACCCACAACCTCGGCGTTCGCTCGCTCGTAGGAACAATTACAGCGAGATGGAGATGACCTGCCCATTTAACCTCATTGGCAGACCCAATAATTTTGTCTCTGAACTGATTGCCGCAACACCAAGAGCTAATATTTTGAGACCATTTTACACGGTCGCTTTTAGTTTAGGGGCCAAGAGGATACTGAGCAGAGCTCATTACCAGCCGGCCCATCGTAAATATGGACGGTAAACAAATGAACTAACCTGTCCTTCCGTCTGTTGCGAGCCTGTAGAGCTCTACAGAGCGACTCGAGTGTCTTATAGTAAACTGCGAATTGCACGAATTTGGCTTTCATATGCTGTACTTAGCTGTAGAAATTCACAAGGCTGTAAGATTTTGCTCCATCTGACTCAAGTGGATCTGTGGCGATGGAACAACAAGTCTGATGTACGCTCCAACCTAGCAAAACTTGCACCAGTTCAACATAAGACGAATGTAAATTTTATGAACGAGACAAGATCTCGTAGAAAAAGCACCACTTTTGGAGGAGATGACATTATTGTTGCTCACCGTAAATGAACTTATTGGTCGAAAGAGGGAATAAAATCACGGATTATCGTATGAACTGCCTAATACAGTTTCCTGCCTTCTGCTAAAGACATTCCAAATCAAGAAAAAAATCAGGAATTATTATGTTTCCACCACTTGGTGAATTAATTTTGTTACCACACTAGTAAATTTGTGGTAACACTGAAACATTTAATAGCTGTACTTGATAGACAATGGATACGTTAAAGCGTTTATCCACATCACACAAAGTTATTTTTCCTAATTTCGTAAAAATGCTTTTGATATTCTTCAGAATTTCCCTTAGGGTAATTTCATTAACAGAAGATGTAAGTCAATGAAATCATGGTTTATCAAAAGAATTTTTTTATGCAGTTATAAGTTTGTTTAAATCTTCCTAGCCACGATGTTGACGTTTCAAGAGAGGAAGGGGAAGAGAGATACAGAGAGTATGTCCAGATCGACACATACGAAGCCCATGCACGAGGGTCCGATACTGGACCAAGGCTCATGGGAAAAGAAAGTCGGAAATAAGAGGAAAAACAGAACAAAGCATCGTTAGCAGGAGTATGAAAATAAAAGAAAGAGCAGTGGGCACGAAAGAAAACTATCTTCAATGTTTTGATGAGGCTAACATAGTTTAATCTTTCGATTTTCGTATGAAATACTGTGGGGACGCAACTCCCCTTAATATATTATGTACCTATGGTAAAACGAGTGAACCTATAACGATAACCCTTCTTTCACTGCCTCAAAGCGTATTGCGTCTATGACATCACAGTTCATAGGCAAATTTTTTTATGGAGATCATTCAATAATTATATTGTTGGCATTGGCTTACTCAGCGGCAATACGCTCAAAAATTTAACCGCTGATCTCGCAGAAACGTTATAGTACTATGGGAGAAGCTCAGTCACTATGACAACCATTGCGTCTATGAAGTAAAGCTGATGTCCTGAAGCCTGTATACACTGAAGATAAATATGAAACCATCTTCACACCTCAGTCTCTCATATTCTATTGCTTGCACGCACTTGTAACAAATCGTGATGTGGCATCTCTAATAAGACAGTATACCTCTAGCCTTCAAGATGTGACTCAGAGATATACATGTTAGTGAATTTTTATCTACTTATATAGGCATCAATAACAATCATCATCTCGGATCTTCACTTATTTGTTAACTTCGCTCGGTGGGCTGATTGCGTGGGGGTGTGTCAACCTCATGGAGTTTCTCCGTTGCCACGTCGCCAGTCAAGCACTTTGGGAGCGCATACCTCCGCCAAATAAGACAACGGTAACGAAAAATTCAAATTGGCTCTGAAACCATTTCTTTTGTATCAACTCCAAAATCTAATAATTTGTTCCTTTTAATAGTATTAACAATTTTTGCATTTTTTTCAAAATCATCTCATAACTGTTTGAGTTAGGCTGCTAAAAAACATTACGACAAACATAAGCCAAACATACAAACGAACCAAGCGGTCTGCACAAAAGTTGAATAATTTATATCTGTTAACATTACTAACAACTTCTGTAAATTTCATAAAGATAGATTCAAAAGTTTTTGAGTTATTGCGTAACAAACATCATGACAAACACAACTCAAAGATAGAAACGAATCAGCCGATCTGCACCAAAATTTAAAATTTTATCATATATTTCTTTTAGCATTACTAACAACCCTTATAAATTTCATTAAGATCCATTAATTTTTTTTAGTTGTTGTGCCAACAAGCATAAAATTAAAAACAGCGACAAACGAACGAACAAACAGATCATTACCAAAATTTGGTCATTTACTCATTATGATATACCTAACAACTCATGTGAATTTCAAAAATTCTGTCTTTAATTTTTTGAGTTATGGCATTGAGAAAAATGGGGCAGAGAAAAAAACAAACGGATGGACGGATCTTCACCAAAAGTTAGTCATCTGTTCCTCTTAACATAGGTACCTAACAGTCCCTGTAAATTTCGTCAAATTCCGTCCATAACTTTTTGAGTCATCTTGGAGACAGGCAGAGAAACAGACAAACAAACAAACCCGACGAAACATAACCTCCTTGGCGTAAGTAATAATCGACGCTTTGCTACCATGCGAGCTGGGACATAAGAAGAAACACTTTCCCCGCAGCCCAATAGAAATGTAGCAGAATGATAACTAAAAGCTATCAGAGAGATTCACTCTACAATAATGGGGTGCCACTTTACCTATAGGGTTTTATATGCACAGTTCTGCTCGAAATTACTCATACCCCTGCATTGTTATGGTTTTTTGAACGTTTTCATTAGTACGCAACTTGGCTAAACAAACTGTCGTAAGCTACACCAGGTCTATGTATGATATAACTTTCGCAAGATGGGGCAAAATCTAACGCACAGCACAGCGGTTCTGTCGTTTTGTAGGAGTCTCTGATTCACCTACAGAGTCCTGAAGGACATAGACACGCAAGCGAGTTACTGAAATTTAACCTTATCCAGTGTAATTCGTCAGCGACGTACCGTACGATTATTCTCTTCTCACAAGGAACATACTGTATGTTAATGATGTAATTAGAGGTTTAAACTGTTCTGCCCTCGGCACTTTTATTTATTAACTAATGACTTCAGAAATTTAGAGCCGACATACGTTTGGACCTTGCAGCCCACGACCCACTTTAGTGCACTGACTGCAGCATACATTATAATTTTAATATATTAAACTACCTCTCTGGCTTCACGTGATATGCCAACGTAGTCCAAGAGTGTAACTGCAGCAGCAACAACACACCTCCACCTCTGTACTGGCTAGCGGTCGCCCACTGTTAAGCTGCTTCTAAGGCCGCTGGCACTGCCGCTAAAAATTTTTTTTAAAAAGCCCATGATCTTGGGGAAACCCCATGCTTGGGTAGCTTTGAATTCGCGCGTCTTGAGTTTAGAAATAATAAAATATTCGCAATTGCAAGGAATTATCTCTGCTACCCCTTAGCGGTACTTTCCGTTTCCAATTCTTAGGGTGATAGAATTGCGCAAAGCAACGGGCCCTGCTGCTCAACACGTGATTTTCATTCTATCAAACGCTTCAGATCGGGACGAGACGATCAACCAACAAAACGCACCAAATTAATTGTGGGATTAGTTTCCTCACCAGAACCTTCTCTTCTGATGATTCAAAGAGAAGAAGCAACAAACGACGTATAGCGCGTCAAATAAAAGGAATAAATGAAATATAGTTGTTAAATAAAAGGAACAAATGATAGGGAGTGTGTCGAATATGCGGGACAAAAGATAACTAGTGTGTCAAAAGAAACAAGTGGCATGTATATATAAAGGGCCTTATAAACGAGAGGAAGAAATGGCATGCAACGCATCAATTAAACAAGAGGAACAGATGACACATCGGGTGGCAAACAAAGCTATAGAAACTTGACCAATCAGATCACCGCGAATAAGAACAAGAAGGTAAAATAAAGAAAACTGAGAGCAGAATGTCGACTGAGCAACAATGAATTTAGAAGGCAGCGAATTCAGTCAACTAACTGAGGAGAGCAAAGCTCCTGAGAAAGTTTAGCTAAGGTTGACGTTAGCTATGAGGTCCTCCTGCGGTAGACAAGCACAATAGTTACGTACATGTTTGAAATAATATATCAATTAGGCTATCAGAAGTGAAACGCTTCGGGTAAATAATCATGAAGCAATCATTTATTGCATAGACATAGTTAGAGAATACATCACACTCAGCAAGTTCTCAAAAGTATTCGGTATATAAATAAAATTAACCTAAATTGACTAACTGTAAGAAATCCTTGAAGATATGTCCAATTTTTAGAGTACTGATAACAGTGCAGTGAAAAGAAACGAATAGGCAAACTGAAATCACGTTCAGTTTTAGTGTAACATGTTCAGGAAGGCAACGCGATATGCAGTGTAGGGCAGCATCAGAATACGAAAGTAAACACATGCAAGTAATTCTACGGAAGAAAAACTCGATGGGCGGATCTCCGGTCGGTACATCACGATATCTGCTCAATGAAAAATGCTCTTCTATTTGATATTCATGAAGCCACGATTTTCCAACAAATTTGTTGGTGCGATCATGTCCAACGAATTTGNTACGAAAGTAAACACATGCAAGAAATTCTACGGAAGAAAAACTCGATGGGCGGATCTCCGGTCGGTACATCACGATATCTGCTCAATGAAAAATGCTCTTCTATTTGATATTCATGAAGCCACGATTTTCCAACAAATTTGTTGGTGCTATCATGTCCAACGAATTTGTTGGGCCGGGAATTCTATCCTCGGTAATAAATCACGATTTCATCACTCTACGTCGAGCAAAATTTTAATGGCATTATAATTAAGGAGACTGACCTCTCACCCACTCTTCGGGGTCTTTGCGATGGCTAAGTGATACCTGGGCGACCTCTCTCGGGCCCATGATTAATGAAGAACAAGCGGTCACCAAATGCTGAAGGGAGGACGGGACTGGACCCTACAGCCAACTATCGCATGCATCCATCAGTTGGGTTTGTGAGCCGATAGTCCTCAAGTGATCGATGTTGAGCAGGCAAAAATATGCAATTTTATTCCGTCTGCAATCCAACCGTCCCATCTATATCTGCAATGCAATAGAGAACCTCTCGATCATTGAATGATCAATTTGGCATGCAGAGAGGCGGCATTCTTCCTTGCCACCGTGTGGAGAATTTCAATGTGCTGAGCTACGGTGCTGGAACTTGGGAAATGGTGATGGAGCGACGGCCATCAGCATCGCTGGAAAGGCCTTGACATGAAGATTTACTTTACTTGAGAATACATTCAACATCAGTCATGCTATGCGCACAAAATTACTCCTTACTGCAAAATGAACGCATTGAAATTTCCGCATACACGAAGCGTGTCCATTGTCGAGAGTCACAGTATAACACTGTTTAGATGTTGGAAACAAGCAAAACTGGAAAACTCATTCAAATAAACTTGATGCCGGATCCTCCGAGGCTCTGCCCATGTTGCTCTGTCGACATCCTTCTTCCCTCCCTTCACCTGACCAAAAACTTGAATATGATTAATCTCATCATAGTTTGTGAGGTGATTTACTGTTCTTGGAGATTACTCACCGTATGGCCGTCGCCCGATTGTCATTAATTGCTGAATTTTTAAATAAAAAATTATTCGTTATAACTACAATTATAATAACATCAATTGTTTGTTACGCATACGTATTTCTTAATTATGAAAAGTTATGTTTTATTTCATGTGCTTTAATAAAAATAATGTCTACTATACAATAGAAAACTTTATAATTTCAATACATATACAGCAACAAAACTGAAGAACTGTTGGATGATAGCGTGGAAATTATGAACTTTGAGAACGTCTATTGAAACCGAGCTTGAAACTAATAACCTCCATTTAAGTACTGAGTACTTTGAACGCTTCAAATGAAAGGGAAACCTAAAATAAGCAGGCTGGCGTTCATAAATGTGCTATTAAAATTTCATGATACTAAAATCCTCATAATTTTATATTCCAACTGTACATAGTATACTATGAGGTAATCATTATGGCAGTCACACCAGAACTGATGTAAGACATTTACAACGGATTACAAAAAAAAAGCGCCATCGAAGGAGCGGGGCAATTCCATTGAAAGAAGCAAGTCTCATTCGCTTTAAGTTGCCATGAACGTCAGTCATGGCCGCCAGTTTCGCTATTTTGGATCGACTTCCAGTTATTAATTTTTACTGAGTTTTATGCAGTCGCAGGGGGTATCGGAAACGGATAATAGGCTGAAAGTCGATCCAAATCAGAGAGACAAAGGCTCATAACTAATGACTAAAGTACAGACAAATCATCATGTTGGGATCAGAGTATCGTGATGGAAAATTGCAAATCAGTGACGCCTTGAGTGTGGTTAGGAATGATAATAATATAGCTATATGTCATGCAGTGCAATGCTAATAGATACTGTATTCTCTAATATGATGGCAAAACTTGAAAAAAAAAAGCTTTCACCTGGAAGCACAGTTTATATGTGATGGCGTATTTGATGCCCGGACTAGCTGCTCAGCAAATATGAGGATAAAAAATTACGCAAAATAGGATCATTCACAATGTTACTTTTCAATTTTCTATGTGTGTACCAATTGATTTTTATACAACGCATCGTACAGTTTAGCTATCAGGAAATTAAAATGTGATAGACAAAATTTTCGGCAGACCCAAAAACTGTTTTTTTTTTTAGTTTGAGCTTTTAAAACGGATACGAGACTTTCAGGAAGAAGAAGACTAAGAAAAAAGATTACGACTAGTCAGTGACGCCATGTGGAGAGTATCGGTGTAGGAATCGATGATGAGGCTCATTGGCTGTGATGGAATAGTGGTGATCGTTGTCACCCAGACCACGGACACGATGATAGCGCTTCATTTGAATTGGAATGAAAGAATCGATGTGAGAATGTACATACATCGATCCGAACGAATATACGGATTGATGATGGTGTTCATTAATATAGGTGCCGATGGAATAATGGTAGTTGTTGTCGCTCAGAACTTGGACTCGGTGATGGGACTTCATATAAACTGGAAATATTCGTACTCTTGTCCTGGTCATCGCACTAAAAATTCATAGAACATTTAGTTATAACTTTGATAATTCATTTGGAATTGGGCACCTTGCAAAAACATGAAACTGCCTGACTGTTGCAAGGTCAAACTTTTCATTTTCTCTGTGAAAGGTTTATAAGTTGCACAATGACTGCACTAGGCACAGAAAGAGCTACTATGAACGTTCTTCTATAATTACTCTCACTCTGTGATATACGTATGTATGTAGAAGGATTGAAGACGACACATGACAAGAATTTGAATTGCCGTACATAAACTATTGCACGATCAATACGCTAGAGAATAATTATTATTTTTATGTACTTTAAAGTTATTGATAGTTTTTGCAGATATGTGGGTATGATCAGATGTTGCTTATGATGAGAATGCGAAGATATTCAAATTCACCCTCTGATAAAATAAATATTGCAAATTGTGTGACTGGAAAAATCTGATGAAGTCCATCAAAACTGCTGTATTGAAACGAAGGTAACCACACGAGTATCACTGAGTGTTAATATGCTCAGCATAGACCACACTATACATTGACTGGACCCTGGCCCTTAAAGTAGTTTTTGGTCCCGCAATTGGGCCTGACTGCACGGTGCCACAGACGCATTTTATATGTTCTCCCATTACTCTTTTCATACTTTGTTAAGCTATTTGACTTAATTCTTTTGCATTTACTAAGGACTGGCAAACCTGTACATACTTATAAAACTTCTATACGAAACAAATTCACAAAAATACTAAGGATTGAAGTGTAATTACGTGGAGCAACTGTTTATGACATCGTTTGGTATTTGCAGTAGAGTAAAACTATTTCGTAATAGTTTGTGAAATAAACAGCCTCATTTTGTAGAACAGAAGCTTTTCAAATTTTTGGTATGCTCTATTTGTAATGAAATCCAAGTAAAGAGCTGATGAAAATGTTAATGAAATTCATTTGGTATAGGGGCTAAGTGAGATGATCAGACCAGACTGCAGAGCTGAAGGGTGAGTTGGAGCAGCTTGGAGACATGAAGTGATGTAGCCCTGACAGCAGTGAAGTGATGAACCACTAACTGGCATGAAGTGATCTAGTATTGGAAGCAGTGAAGTGAAATAGCATTGGCAGCAGTAACGTGATATAGCAATGGCAGTAGTGAAGTGATATGGCATTGGCGGCAGTGAAGTGATCCGATTGGTAGTCGCGAAGTGATACAGTATTGGTAGCCGTGAAGTGATACAGCATTGGTAGTCGTGAAGTGATACAGCATTGGTAGCCGTGAAGTGATACAGCATTGGTAGCCGTGAAGCGATACAGCATTGGTAGCCGTGAAATGATCTAGCATCTTCAATAGTGAAATGATATAGCATTGGCAGGCCTAGAGTGATCTAGTAATGACAACGGTGAAGTGATGTAACATTGGCTATCGTAATGTATCTAACACGATGCAGCTGTGAAGTGATGGAATGTAAGTCACCATGGAGTAACTCAACTCCGGCAACCATGAAGTGACGTAACATTGTCATCTATTTAATCATATAAGTAACGGAGGCCAATATGAAGTGATGTAACATAGTCATCTATTAAATCATGTATATAATGTGGGCAACCATGGAGCAATGCAAAATAGTCGTCCACTAAATTATGTAATATAGGCAACCACGAGGTGATTAAACATAGTAATTCATTAAATCATGTAATGTAGGCAACGATGATGAGCTATACCACTAACATACAACAGGAGGTGCTATAATCAGAGCTGGGCATAGATACTCAAAAATGTATCTAGATACTAGATACATAGATACACCCTTAAAATGTATCTAGATACAACTTTACAAATGTATCTAGATACAGATACAAGATACTTAAAAGTATCTATAGATACAATTATGGATACTTTTATTCTTTCAACTGAATTTAATAGTTTTACTAGTTCATATGGTTAAAAATCATGTAAATCAGGTGGATACTATTCTGTTCCTTTATAATGCTGTTGTATAGTAGATTAGTAATTACAATAATAATGACTGTTGCACATTTACTTCCGGCAAAGAGGCTAAATAGTTGATCACATTAATTTTGTTTGTGATAAAATATCATGTCTCTAAAAGAAATGGGCAATGCCATTGAAGTTTCGTAGTCAATAGGTATATTGACTTTTTTGCAATAACATTCAAATGCAAAGTATAATTTAGGCCGTATATTTTCTTGGATGTTACCCCAATTCCAAGCAAACCTTTAATAAAGAAAATAAAAGAAGGCTTCTAAAAAATTAACAGAATAGTGAGCTAACGTGACAGAACATGTTCAGGGTTGCAATCTCTTATTCGCTTAGTTATCGGCTTTATCATTATTTTATGAACCTGAATATTATTGTATTTACAACATTTCATGTATAATAATAGGTATAATTTGTTATTATCTAAAAAGTATTTAAAAAAGTATCTACATACTTGTATCTAGATACAGGCAAAAAGTATCTAGATACTACATTTAGATACAACATTTGAAAAGTATCTACAGCATACAGCATTTAGATACAAAAAGTATCTAGATACAGTACAAAGTATCTAGATACTGCTCAGCTCTGGCCATAATGCAGACAACCATGATGTGATTCAGTGTACGGAACAACCATGATGTCATTTAACTTAGGCAGCCATAGAATGCCTCAACTTGCGCAGCTACCTATGAAAGTGATTTTTAACTTAGGTAACCATAAAGTGATGTAACATAGGCAACCATGAAGTGATGTAACGTAGGCAACCACAAAGTGGCGTAGTATTCCTAGGTAGTAATGCGAAATGACATGGTGCGACAGTAGATGGTTAAAGTAATGAAAGGTTGTATCAGCGCCAAAATGCCATTTTAACGTCTTTTAACGGCTGTCCTGGCACTTGTCTGTATCTCATGGTTAATTATGCATTTTTAGTTCATGGTTGCTAATGTGGTTTTATTCAGTAGTAGTACTGTGGTTTTAATAAGGTTTTTCAGTATTACTGGGGTTTCTTAACCTTTTTCCCTCGCGGCTATAGGAATGAGCTCCACCGAAAGCTCTATATACATCAATTTCTTAGATTATTGCTCCACATTCATCGTTGGAAAAAACTCAATTGTATGTGTTATTAAAGTACATTACATGTCGTCTCTGTGCCAATTTTTTTCTGTAAAATTTTAATATTCCTAAAAACTATGATGAATTTTCAATAATTCTTGGTAGCCAGAGGTATGATATATCTCGCCTGCTGAAGATATATAATTATAGATGTAGATTCCCAGTTCTGCAACACATTCCTTACATTACGACGAAAAAATTAATCTTTGTTTGAGGTCTCTGTGATTATTAGAACTCATTTTATCAACACTTACGAAAATCGGCCTCCAGGCCCAATTACAAGAGGACCGATTTCAATGTTAGGTCAACGTATGGTGTGGTCTATGGTTCCCATAATCTGAATCATCAGTGCAATAAATCCTTATATACAATCTTAGGCTTTAGTGTACTTCTCGTATTAGCCCTCCAACTGTGAGCATTCACTGGCGGACCCTCTGACACACCGAAGGAACAGAAATATTACGTTACAAATACACCTTCAGTAACAAGAAGAAGCGCAGATCGACCAGCTAGCTGTAGAAGGCCTATCGGTCTAAAAATTCAATGTGAAGCGCGTTTCGGCACGAGCGTTAACATGTGCCCATCTCCCGCTCGAAGCTTCCTCCCTGCTTTCTTTCCTCCAGTACACCCATTGTCACTACCGATGGCATCATTAATATTTTGTTTAGCAGTGTTGGCGTAGGCATTGTTGTCTGTAAAAGGCAGTGTAGCATTCGGGTGTGGCTTCTCCCTTCTACAATATGAGACAGAAAGTCTCGATTTGGGTCGACTCGTGACGCACCTGACACCAGCCCACCTTGCCGATGCTTATTGAGAGGAGACGAGTGAGAGCTTGAAGTTCGAGCACCCTTTGCTGGCACGAGCCCACCAGCCATTGAACGCTTATAGGGAAGTGCGTGTGTGTGCGGTGCTTGTGAGGCGACAGCAACTGAATGCGTGACTGCAACATCTTACATGGAAGTGCGGGGCTGCGGTGTGGGGTTGTTGGGAAGTGTGAGGTGATATTGAGACGACAGCCAGTGAGCCCTTTACGTACTGAGACATCATCCATCGGAGGGTGGGGTTGCGATGCGGGGATGTCGGGCAGCGTGCTGATGCAGTGCTTCTGAGGTGATAGTACATAATTACCTGACTGTAACATCTTACGTGGAAATACGACAGTGTTGCAAGGATATTGGAAAGTGTGACGCAAGGCACACTGTTGAGCGGAGCTCGTGCGGCCCTTGAGTAGTGCTCAAAATTTTGTTTTCTTGTGTGAGCCGGCCGGGTCTCTTTATAGTCTTGCAGTCGCTGCTGAAGAGGCTGCAGAGCTAATTGAGTGGAGCATAGCGTAGGGAAGCGTGAAAGTGAACCACTAACTACGATTAAGCCACTCCAGGCACAACTACCGAACTTCAAGACAGAAAGGGAAGAGATTTGTAGAATGTTAAAAGACACGCGGAACCCATGCGCGAGAATAATCCCACACAGAATGAACGTGCATGAGAACAGGTAGTCTCGAAAGACGAGGAAGAACAGACCAAAGCATCATCAGGTGAAGCACGAATATTGACAGTTACACAGTAGGCACGAAAGATAGGCGTCCCGAAGTCTTAGCTTAGGCTCAGATAAGCCACGGCTTCTTCTGGGGTCGTTATATACCACTCATACCATGGGGATGGGCGAGCCTAACTAACCTGACCATATAGTCTTCGGCCCATCCTATGCCTTTTAAAGGAGAAAGCGTGAACTGAAAGAGGAGCAGCCTTGACCAAGTCTCAGATCATAGCGAACGCGTAAGAAAAGCCGATGATTTTATCAAGCCATTACGCGGGGTAGCGCGCGAAGCCCAAGTGGCAGCAGGGACACAATATCAAAATATAACCCGCCCTATTCGGCTGCTTACACAGCAAACTCATTATCATAGCTGTCAACCTCTCAACGGTTGACCTATACTTTTATTAGAGGCATAGGGTGGGGCCAGGTGTTGAGTCATGCAGTATGTTCATAGATAGCTAGCGATAAACGTAAGTTTATTAAGTTCACTACACAAATTCATACCTGCTTCAGCACGAAAGACTGAGAGCCAAGGAGAAGTAGAGGCACATACGTTAAACCATAAGCTGGCATTACTCCTGAACAGTCAACACTAACTATTAGAAGTTTTTTTTTTTTTGCATAAGTCCCTCTGAGTGATACGAGACTAATACAAAGTGACACATAAAAGCTATTCAAAATTTCCGAATATTCTGACGAACATACAGTACGTACTACAGTAAAACCTCCCTAATTAAGAAAGGTTTAAAAGAATTGCATCTCGGGTTGGGAATAAGCACTTTAGGACCCATATCAAGTTACGAATGACTAGTGCCATCTACCGTCAGCTGAGACAATTATTACATTGTATGAACATATGTATAGTCGTAACTGTAATCCACAACAAATGGCCTTCAATAGCTCCCTAATTAACCGTGCGTTATAGTCATCTCAGAGAAGTAAAACTTTGAAAATTCGTAATTTCTCCTAAGAATGAATAAATTTCAGGGTCACAAAAACAGCCCACGTGTCTAACGAAGCTATTATGATCTGACATGGGTGTGCAGACAAAGCGAAGTGGTGCAAGTCCTAGTTGCATGATGCAACTTCTGCACAGTGCACTCTGAGAGCGCTCATGTGATATCACGATCTTCACCGTAAATTTTCAGGATTAATTCCTGATTTCAATTTTACGACTGCGTGTTAGCTACTGAAATTCGACTTCCATTTACTGCCTGAACAGTCTTAGACTCTTTTGGATTGGTTAGCTTGCGCGTAAATCGGCGTCTCGAGTTAATAAAGAAAAGGATTGCAGAGTGGGCAAATTTTCCACCCAGAGAGAGGACGGCGTGAGGGAGAGAGCGCGCTGCTGCACAATAAAATCTACACAGTGCAAACGGGGCTTTATTGATAACCCAATATGAACTTATGAATTGTGTTTATTGGTGGGATACTCGGTAATATGGATCGAATGTGAATCGCTGCGATCCACTCTCGAATATTTTTTATGAAGGCAGCTACGTACAATTTTTAGAGAGATGATGGTACACTGAATATATCAAGTAAGGAATATGTCCGATTCGCAGCTCCTTTCAATCCGAATCACATAGGATTTATTGTATTCCTATATACCGAAATACATTTAGGATTTCCTAAACTCCAAAGCACGATATGCGGTCGAAAAAAATTTCGCTACCGGACTGAACATTTAGCGCTTAAAACCTTGAATGGTACGATTTTTTGGCTTTGGCTTGCTGAATATCAAAATGAGCGTTCCGGCCTCGCGGACACGCCGAAATGTTCACTCGATAACAATTCTTCACAAATACTCCAGACGACAAACCACAACGGTAGACTAATATTCAATTTATAACTAGAGCACTCATGAGAGCGCATAGCTCCGCCAAGTGAGCCAACGGCAGCAAAAATTCAAATTGGCTCTGAAACCATAATTTTCTTTGCATAAACTCCAAAATCTAATCATTTGTGCCTTTTTATATTAATACCAGCTTGTTTAATTTTTTTGAAGATCCGTTCATAATTTTTTGAGTTTTAATGTTAACAAACGTTATAACAAATATGAGTCAAACATACAAACGAACCAACTGATCTGCACCAAAATTTGATCATTTATGTCTTTTACCATCACTAACAACTCCTATAAATTTCATAAAGATCCATTCGTTATTTTTTGAGTTATTGTGCTAACAAGCAGAAAATTAAAAACAGTGACAAACGAACGAACTAACAAACGGACCATTACCAAA
>LQNS02277275.1:10020604-10031809 GCA_001587735.2 Parhyale hawaiensis | reverse complement strand
GGAGGAGGGCGCTCTTAGAACGTCTCAGAGCGAGAAAAGAAACAACAAGAGAGCCCTCCAGAGCAGCCTTGGTGAACACAGACACAGCGCCACGCTGGTCCACCAACTAAGCCGACTCTTGGCGCATCACGCAGTCGACCACCAAGTCATGTGCGGCTAGCCGATCGAGAGTTGCCTGCACCCGCAGCAATGTCTACACAATCCAACTGTATAAAACATACAGCTTGTCGGTTGCATTGTAGGTTGGGCCCTCCATCCCCTATGAAATATACATCTTCGATGCAATGATATTATTACTCAGCGCTTTCTAGTTTGATTTCTGTCTAACATCTGATCATTTTACAAAGTGCAACAGTACGCCCTGCTATAAAAATGATGGCAAACTAAAGACCACGCATCGGCTCTTCTGCAGCATTAATGATTGTGGTCATGATTTTATTACTTAAGTACCCAGCCGTCAAAAACGTCAGTTATGTATTTATAATGTACGACTTTATTGTCCCTGCATGTGGTACGAACTCTGATTTAAAAGATGCTTCATACCTTTGGGACTGATATGCTGTCATTCGACACACTTTTCAATCAAAGTTCAAAGCAGACATTGCTCCCCGTCGTAGAGATGGGACTCTCCCTTCCGAGCAATACCGCACTGCCCTGAGTTCATTATGCACCACTGCTGTTGCAACTGTAGCAGCTGCATATCCCCAAACAGAGTTCTGGGCTATCAGTGCCCTACTATCTGTGCAGAGGAGTCTTTCCGATCTACCCTCACTCAGCTACGCTCTGGCCACTGCTCGGTTGCTCGGTCTTAGAGGATTATAAATTCCGAGTGGGAAGGATTGAAGATCCCTCCTGTGAGCTCTACGGACTGTGTGAACAGTCTGTTCGTCACCTCTTCTCGTGTTCTAGCCACCCTCCTGATCTTACGGTGAGTAGTCTCTGGCTGAACTCGCTTGGGGCTGCGCGTTTCCTCACTTCGACTTTCTCCCCCCTCTGCCCAGGCCCCCTCCAGAGCCTCCTCCCCAAGTTGACACAAGTAGACCCTACGATGGCAACGAACAACAACAACAAAAACAATAACAACAACAACAACACTAGAACACCTCGTAGCGTAAGACCATCACCCTCGGTGGGAACAATTTTCATCGCCGTCATTTTTTATGGCCAGCTATTTCTAGTTTTCTGGCATGGATCACATTGAGGACAATCCACCAGACTCCCTGTGAAAAATCATTAACATAGCTCAACTCCTTCTACCTGTTTTTGGGTGAAGAACAAATTTCATCGCCGTCATTTTTTATGGCCAGCTATTCCCAGTTTTTGGCATGAGTCACATCGAGGGCAACCCACCAAACTCCCTACAAAAAATTATGAACATTTCTCAACTCCTTCGACCACTTATTGGGTGGACAGATAAATATATATATATATATATATACAAATGTAAAGCTTTGGATGACTCGGTATCACAGCTACATCTTTCTGCGAAAACCTGACTAAATTTTTGGGAAATCTTAACGTCTTCAGATTCGACCATCTTCGACCCTCCCAGCTGATGAGCCGAGGTACGGCGAAACGCGCCGTGGGTAACCAAATTTCTTATTGTGCTTCTCTTCGTTTTCTTCAGTATATACAAATATATATCTACGACGCGCGTTTCGCTGTTCTCCAGCTCATCAGGTGGGAGGCTCAAAGTTGATAAAGTTGCTTCTAATCCAAATCTACATTGATGCCATCTCAAGAAAAAAATATATACCTATATACTTTTTTCTTGAGATGGCATAATGTTGATCCTGATTAGAAGCAGGTAAAGAAATTTTGATACCCACGACGCGCATTTCGCTATTCTCCAGCTCATCAGGTGGGAGGGTCAAAGTTGGTAAATTTAGTTCTTGAAATCTAGCGAAATTTAGAGAGGTCACTATAGGAAGGTGTAGCTATGTAGCTATATACTTAAATAACTCTTTATCAAAAACATTATCACATCTCTCACGTTGTACGCGGGCGATAAACAACAGGAGTGATATTCTTTTCAACCACCGGAAGTTGTGGTTGATGCCATCATTGGTTTGTGGAAGCAAAATTTACTCCTGTGAGCCAAAACCTCGAATTTTACTTTAAACGCTGGTAAGTCAAGACACACCCGGAAGATATAGTTCAAAAAGAAAAAAGAGCTTAGTAGTGCAGGCATCCTGGATACCCCATCCGGATCAAAATTTGGCGGCAGGAGGAATGAAAAGCTCTGGCTCTGCTCATCGCGAAGTTCGTAATGCCACACAGAAATTCAGCTTAGAAATACATAAGAGAAATGGATTATTCACGACGGGCGCAAAAACTCCATCAAAGAACAAGCCTCTCATCCCCCAAGCTCTAAAAGACAACAAAAAGTACCTTGCTAATTTCTAAGCGAAGCGAGCTTCAGAAATGCAGCATTCCGAACGATCCAGGAAGCTATGTTTGCTACATTACTTTGAGACTCGAATTTCCTGCTTCCTCACTTCCATGCCATTCAGTCGATGAATTTTCTCCTGCATAAATCTTTCAGATCAGGATGGACAGACCAACCATGTAGCGAAGCAATAAAGGTATTAACAAGTTGTGTAGTATTATATAGAGGATTAATTAGCAATAATATCTCATTACTACTCCCTTATTCATACCTGGCTGCCACAAATGACAGCGGAAGAGCTTGTGATGATACCTTACTGATCACACTTCCGTTACCTTGGCTTAGTACTACTGCCAACTTAAATAAACAAACACAAGAGATAAGCGTTCCTCATTCAATCCTGTCGAGCAGCGCAACAGAAATGCAGCAAAATTGATGCTTTTTTTGCAGGCAGCCAAGCGTCATTCATAATATAGCTAAATATCGACTCCATATCAAAGATGGGCTATGATAATTTATAGTGGTCGAAACTTTGTTCAAGTGAAAAGCAGTTTCGCCAGAGGAAGAAATAAAGTTGGAAAAAATAATACTTCTGCAAGATCCTCTTGTTCTTCTCCATCTTTCAAATAGTCTAAATAATTCACTACCCTCTGTTCCGTAGATCATCTACTCAATTTGCACCTGAACAGCTGAAGTTTGGCTGTGGGAGGCTGGGAGGGAGTTTAGATGCAACTCAAAGGACCTACTTTACTTCTTATTTCTAGGGCGACCGACCGTCAAATTGACGGCAAAGAATGTGCGTTCGCTTCGTGTCTGTTGGCTCCAAAACAATAACGAAAAATAATCAGAGTGGCCAAAATTTTACTACAATGCTGTCCTAACCAGATAGACCAGCGGTCAGCGGCTACGTACACTGTGGAGATAATTCGCTGCTGGCTCTCTCTTTGGTTGCAAACTGCGGCACCACAGAAGACACCCAGCAGAGTACTCTGACTCCACACACGTGAGGTGATGTGAGAAACGTCACCTGGACTTCTTCCGAAGACTCTCAAGGTAACTCAAGGTAAGGTAACTGCAGAAACTGATGTATCAAGCTTAGTAAATTAAGTAGTAAAAAGCTGAAGTTCAGTTCTGGCGCCTCATGCGTAACAGCATCACTTCTAGAGAAGGCATTTTATACTCTAGGAGAGAAAACCGACGAGAATCGATCAAATAAACTGAAGCCACATAAAGTGACGCATTTGGTGCTGCTAAGAAATATGTTTTACTAGTGTACAGCATGTGCACTATTGGGAGCAATATGCGATTAACAGAAGCGAAAGAGAAACCTTTCATCTCCCAAGATCTCGAGAAAGAAGTCAATGTATGTACAGCAACCTTTTTAAGGGGAGTATGCTTCAGAACAAGCACCTCGTGACTGCAGCATTTTCATGGAACTTGTTGTTGGTGCTAACTCGAGGCCTGATGTTGCTACTTTTTCATACCCTTGCCGCTGAGCAAATAAGTTTTCTCCTCTCTTTTCCTTAGATTGGGACGGAGGGACAAACCAACCAAAGAAGCAAGCAGGCAAGCAAGTGACTAACATACTGCATATTACGAAGTGGATGAGACTTTGGCTGTGTATTTTTCTCAAAAATATGAAAAGAAAACTTGTCTATTGGAGGTTATTAATAGCCTATAGTGTACTTGGAAGTCAAAAGTGAGTCACAGAATTCGTGGCAGCACTGCTTCTTTGATCATACTTTAGCTAAGAACTTGTTCCTAACACCAGAGTCACACACTAGAGACTTTCGTCAGTGCACATATGCCTAGATAATAAATCACCTGTGTCTTTAATATATAGCAACATTGGTAACACAGGGGGTGAACAGCGAAAAAATATCATCATAAATTCTTTGCCGCAATTTTAGAAAGCCAGGTAGCTATGCACATATTAGACACGATAATACAGACTGAAATATATTTCCGTCTTGTATCTCTTCAAGGTATGCAGCCATTCAAGTATACCAAGTAACATTATTGTGGCACTACAGCAAGCACTCAGTGCTAGATGCCGCCAAAACATAAGATTTTGTATGCAAGCTCAGATGAAGCGCGCCCTGCGAAGAGTGTCTCGATATTAACCATGGACGAATAGGTCCAAGATCACTTCAGCTGCCTACAGCGCTTAGTGCCTAGTTCATATAACATCAACTACTTCACTATCATGATTGATTTTCAAGGAAAACTGAAAATATTCAAGTGCGAACAATAACCTAACCATAGAAATACTGGTAGTGCACTTAAGTAGAACTAAAGTTCAAGACAGAGCATATGCGTCGAATTACTTCTCTGTTTTGGGAACAACCCAACACTAGTAACACAGAACTGAAGAAAGTATTGTTGGGTCGCGTTTACGGAGGGATCTACGTGGTTGATAGGGTGCTTTGAATTCATAAAAAGCGATTCCGGCTTTTTTGTCTTCCTTCTCGTTGAACTCGCTCGGCAGCCCAAGTCTGTGCTCTGACTGTAAACAAACTGATGCGACGAGTCTCACAATATTTGGCAGAATGCCAGAGTTTCTGGCCCCCGAAGTGCTTCAGCTTTGGCTTTCCTGCATGGCTGCAGAGCAGAATACCTGCTCTTGGCACCTCTCGCAGCCAACCATCTCTTCTGCTCTTTGACTCAAGTTAAAAAAAAATCTCAGCACTGGTTTTAGGAATAAAATACTAGGCAGTGTGATCTGAATACTTTCAAAAATAGAGCGACGAAAAACTTTTGAGGCCTTCTAAAAATAAGTAAATAAATAACAATAAATAAGAAGAAAAAATCTTCAGATTCGCCACAATAAATAAAGCTTTCTAGCATAGCATTTTCATAATTTGCTGCATTTCATACTGCACTTATTGCTGTGATTTCGGGTCGCAAAAAATTTAAGGCTTTGAATATAAGATTGTATTAAAAATCCTCAAAACTCTTACAGCATAAAATATTCGTTCAATAAAACTTGCACCAACAATCTGAAGATATTTATATGTAAATCGTAGATACCAATAAATATGGTTGGCGCGTGCACAACAATATCCCACGCGTTACAAAAATTCTTTCGTCCGCAAAAATAAAAAAAAAAAAAACAAAAAAATCTGAGAGAAATAACTCAATTTCCAAGTTCATGATTTGGAAATGCAACGTAAGCTGAATTATCCCAAAGTACTCGAAAACAAAGCAAAATACTACGACAAGTCACTGAAAACCAGGACAAAAAATAAATATTAATGCGCATGTTATAGATAATTTCTTCAAAAAAGGAATTGACGAGCACTTGGTGTGTTCTACTTTTTGATGACACAGTAGATATGTATGTCAGTGTACTAAATCAATTACGTGCAGACCATAGCTTTAGAAATGGACCTCCCTTTATAATGTATTTTTCAAAAGAGTAAAAGGAAAGTATATGTACAACAAGTATAAAACAAATGGAAAACCCATATACCGAGGATCATCGCATATGAAGACAAAACTCAAACAGAGAGACTGCATTAGCGTACAAAAAGAAAATGGAAGTAAGAACTGAGATATTACGCCAAAGACATAAGATCGAACAACTTAGCAGGCATGATGCATTAATTTTTCCACGAGTAACACTTCAATTCATATTCTGCCTGCACGCACGAATGGTCAGACATGCAGGGTCTTATATTAACAAGAACGCTTTAAAAATTCACTGAATAATATGCACAACGCAACAGACCTTTTACGTTACTGCTATGCGGAAAGTAACTTAATTTTGAGTTAGTTAAGAACAGCAAATATACCCGTCAAGTATGCGACAGCTTTAAGCAACAACTTCAACTGCTGCCGTAAATTACTTTACGCCCTAAACTCATGAGACTAAAGGCGTGTTTGATTCGCTAACTTTAAGAAAAATCATCCAGTCTAGTTGGCTTTACCTTCTGCTGAACTTCAGTGCTGAGAGCTGATTTCGTAGCTATATGGATCATGTTTCATTTAATAATCACAAACTAATTACGCTTGAGAGGGCCGAAAGCTCATTCTGGGAAATTATATTGATTAAAGTGAGCAAATCAGCGACACTTTAAGAAAGGTGAAAGCTTAGCCACTTAGCTGGGCATTTTTAACACTGCTTGTTAAACTAAACCATTTTTTCCACATCTTTAAGCCCAGCACTGCATGGCTTGTTGCATGATTATGATGCGTGCCTAATAAATTTAGCTTTATTGTTATTAGTTGCAGACCACGATTAAACCTCAGCTTGCCTTTCTTGTAGTAACAACACACAATCAGGCATTGAAGGGTAAACATAAATTATAGTAGATGGTGAAATCAGTTATTTTTACGAGGTCCCTAAGATTTCGGTGTTATTGTGTAAGAGGACGAGGTGCGTTCGGTGAGGTGCGATACCCGATACGCTAGATCAGACAAGGTGCTATAAGCTCGACTACATCAGGGGATATACAGAAGAAATCCCTGAAACTAAAAAAAAATCGTAGAATTGGTGGTTTCACAATGTAGGCCTAACTGTAAAGTTTTTGAAGACAGCGTACGTAAGGTAAAGAGCATGCAACAAGATAGGAATGGCCTTGATCTTGGCCACCACACGCATCTTGCTATTAGCTACCTCGCGGAAAAGTGCAATATGTTTTAAAATATGACCGCAATATATCGGGCCAGAACGCTGTGCGGCCAATATTGTAGACACTACAAGCTAGAATCAACGCGGATGACATAGCTCGCAACATAGAATAACAACAAACGGCAACGCTGGTAAACAATGAGTCCTCAGCCCCAACAGACATTCCCCTTCTCCTCCTGGGGGTGCAGAACACCGGCATACACAAAACACTGTTCCCCATACAGCACCGCTTTTGCTCCGCTACAGCTGACTGGGAAGATACGCCTGCACCAAATAAGCAAGCATAAGAGACGTGTAAGTAATTTATTAGAGCAGCTGAAACACGCACATGACTACAGTAAACTATTCACTTCATCAGTTAATCTTTTGGGTTCAGTTGGTATTAGACTATGTATAGAGGAATGTATCGTTTATGATAAACTATGCAGTGACCAGCTACTCTAAGAAAATGTTGTGTCGCCCCAGTACTAAATCGTAAAAGAGCTTCCTGGGGCGCCCTAAGATTTAGACAGGTTAACTTCAATATATATAGGCGACGGCAAGTACATTGCGCGCATTGATTATCAGATATGTCCGTAGCGATTATGGCGCCAAGAACTTGTGCTTTCGTAAAGACTGCAGAAAAGTAGTAAAAAAAAAGAAAAGAGTGCACGACGCAGGAACGCTGCTAAGCTTTGGACCCTGAAAAAGACCCGAACATTTTGGAGTGTTGACGGTTGACGACTGGTGTATTGTTTCCTCGAGCGGCGCTTGTTTGCCAGCATGCGAGTGTTGACNAAAAAAGAGTGCACGACGCAGGAACGCTGCTAAGCTTTGGACCCTGAAAAAGACCCGAACATTTTGGAGTGTTGACGGTTGACGACTGGTGTATTGTTTCCTCGAGCGGCGCTTGTTTGCCAGCATGAGAGTGTTGACCCAGCGTGTTGCAGTCTCCTAGTGAGGCGGGCGATAACGCTCTCATGGAAAACATTGGCATTCCATTAAACTTCCTGAAGCGATAATGCGCTTCCTTTGCGTGAGTTTGAGTGGATGCATTGCGGCCCAAAAGGCATGGAGGAGATGTCGAGTTGCAAGCATAACACTTTTAATTGAGCGCCTCAAGTTGATCCTCCTCCAGGAAGGGCTCGAACATGTGGAAGCTGGACGCTAACTCGTATATAGATACGCAATAGTTTTTCTGTTTTCATAGAAGCTAAATCAGCTGCATAGACACCGACTTACAGAATATGTAAGTCGGTGTAAGTCGGAATATGAAGCCCGGCGAGGTCAGCATATTCGAAAACCTGATATATAGTTAGGATTGTTCCGAGAATAAGTGTAGTACTTTTCAGTGACATAGAGAGCGTCCATAAAGTCTCTTTAGAACTCGATGGAGTCTTTTCATTAAGTTCTTAATAGATTTTATGGACACTCAGCATAGTCTAAAATTTGTAAACGTGCATGGGGAATTACGAATTACTATGAAATCAACATATTACAAACACTGTATAGAAATGTCTCCTCGCAGCAATTCAGCAGGTTATTGTATAAACAAGAGGGTCATAATTCAAGCGGACATAAATGAGCTGTGCTACGTCTTGAGCTGTGAATGATAACATGAATGCAATAATGCATAATACAGGGAGCGTTTTCTTTCTCGGATGTAAAACCGTTCCATTTCCCATACTTTATTCTATTCGAAAAATCAAATTAAAAATTTGAGATTACCGCCAGTGAATTGAGTGCGGACCAATTGACATCCAGCCAGTTTCATTTCCCACAACTCAATCAAGCCCATGGTGTGTTAGAATGCTCGCTTCACTGATGAATAATCACAGCATCAAGGATTGTCTAGCGTCGAGAGTACTCAAGCGGCTGTTTCATTGCGGGAAGTGGGCGTTGTTTTGTGGACTTGCACATCAATGTCCTTGTTAGTGTCCATAAATTTATAAGGGAGGCTCTTATAATGAGCGTGATCGAATGCAGTACGCTGCATGACGGTAATTTGCCGAAGCGTCGTGTTGCCATAAAATGCTGCAAACGCGCTACAAAATTCTCTTACTGAAGCTTGATGGAACAGATTAGGCGCATATTCTGGGCGAGCGGAGGGGCGAGGTATAACGGCAGTCATGGCACACTTCACAGTATTCATCTCGCCCAACTACATTTTATTCGTGTAAGCGTGGTGCTTCATAAGGGAAAGAAAATATAAAAAAAAACAGGAATGCATCCACTAGTTATCGCCTATTATGGGAAAAGCAAGTCAGAAAAACGGAGAAGAACTGAAAAAAGTATGGTAAAAGTTTGGAAATGGAAAAAATAAAATCCGATATAGAAAAAAAAGATAGACCAGAAGACTACAAGGTTAAGGTAACCTATGGCATACCCCATATATAAAGAAGATCACTCCGTTCAGGTATCGATGGGCGAACCTAACTAATTTGATTCATGTTTATTATATCATATAGATACTGTATGCCTCTTAAGGACAATTAATTTTAAAGTAAACATACTTTAATCGCAGTTTCGTACATTTCATAAATATATAACTGTCGCCTGTGACGCTCATCCTGACGAAAACGTTCCTGAATCGCTGAAATCCCTCACATCAACGTTACATAACCGTATGATGGTCCACACCGTTAAGTTGATCACCATGCATATACTGCAAATTGGTTCCGCAAAACAGCCCTTAACACTGGGCAGCCATAGATGTCCTATTGCCAATTTATATTTGCATCGCTTCCACAGTTCTGGGGCGAGAACATCCTACGTAGGACTTTGAAACAGTTCAATTACCTACTTTTCGAACAAAATACTGAAGATTTCTGGATGCCAATCCATTACAACAGCCTTCGAACAAAATTGCTATAAGAAGCTCTCCTGACATTTCAGCACGATAAATTAACATAATCCAGAGCACAAATCCGTGTAATACCGGGAAAGTTGATTCATTAATTGCAACTTCAAGTGAAAGACTTTCCTACAGAATCACATGTAATATAGGGGAAAAATTACACCAAATATTAAAATTTGTCATGCAAAACATAACTACACTGTTGGCAGAGATTGTTTGTTATCATAAATGCACCGGCCCAATAGCTAGACTCGCAATTCTTCCATAGGACACTTTATTGTTGTTCAAATTCCGTGCGATGTTTTTAATATTCTTCCGCTGCACTGCCGTGTGATGAGCTGGTGACACTCATTTAGTAGAGACAAAAAACAGAAAAAATGGGGCAAAGTAAAAGCAATTTCGTGCATTTTTAAAATTTAGTTCACGTACTACTAAGTTGATATCTTTGAACAATTGCAATTCGGTAAATCTCGTGATTGTACATTGCATCAAAATATGATAACAAACAACACATGTCTGGTTCTATATCTATAATTTTTATGTATATACTAACTGTACCCGTGAAACTTTCACGGCTTTGCAAGGCCTTTCAGACGGACCCATGGAACGTTCATATTTTAGCATGGTAAAACCGCACTTACTCTACAACACTGGGACTCGATATATTAAGACCATTCTGTTATTTTGGCTGATAATAATTCCCAGTAGTAGCGTAGCAATGGGGCCGGGAGCGTGGGAGGACGTACTCTCTCCCAAAACAGTCTCAACCCCACCACCCACTGAAAATGAGGCCTAAAAAAGGTTGCATTGCTTAGGGCCTAGCTTGTTTTGCTTAGCATTTCGTCCCCCTCCCCACGTTGGCTACGTTACTGATTCCCAGTGAAGCTGCTCCGTCTGACCAAAAACCGCTGAATTCCCACGTTTCCCACGTTAAAATAATCATTAAAAAAACCTTGCCCAGCTGCGCCGTACTGCTGACCCCCGCCGTATCATAGATACCCAGCTTCCCGGAGTCATCGAATCTCTAATTTTCTTCCGTCTATTAGTGATGAAAAGCGTGACATACACACCGCAGGTACATAGGTAGGTAGGTAGGAACAAGCGTATTAATATATAGACTAGCTGTACCTGTGAAATTTTCACAGTCTACCGGGCCTTTAATTTTTATTCATACTGTGTGTCCCCTTTATGGAGCTTTCCAACGTTGCAAACTAATTTCATTCTGTTAAACCATTAACCTCTGCTTCACCCCCATCCCCTCCTTTGCCTTACCCCCACCTCCTTCCTACCGAGACATGATGCAATCGGCAAACTTTTGCGTCACGAATTGCATGACATGGTGCAATA
>LQNS02277275.1:9993847-10018783 GCA_001587735.2 Parhyale hawaiensis | reverse complement strand
AAAGAAAAACGAAAGCGTAGATATGATACGGGCGAAATGAAGTCAAGTCTCTAATTTACGCCTATCTATTTGTGAAGAGCGTGACACACACACACACCCACACACACACGTAGATACAAGCGTATTAATATATAGATACTATAAAAGATAGGCATATATATTTCGAAACGACATCTAGGTGGCTATAATAAGAGAGCTGTCTGTCTGTCAGTCCGTCCGTACGTCCGTCTGTCTGAAGCCTTATTTTTTCCCTATCTAATACTGAAGAAAAAAATTCCGAGGTACACAACTTTTTTGTTGCGGAGAGGGTATCTTGGATACGGGGAGGCACTTGGGCGCTTGCCTGTACGCCCGAGTTTGGACATGTTCATTTTCAACGATGCCTCGGGTGATGTCACTTAATTACGCCTCATCTAAACTATCAACCCTTTTGTTAAGCTGAGATGTTTTCAAATATATATTTTTATGACTTATTCATCAAAAGGGTTGCGTTTGGTGCACTAGTATTTATAAGTCAACATCTAGATGGTCAAAATCAAGATACACATACCAAAAATCTGGTACGTCTAACAGTACGCATTTGAAAGCTGCGCCGGGAACTATTAAAACTCCACGGAATTGGCCGCGCCATATCTCATTTTACATGAAACTTAATCTGCGGGAGGTAAAATCCCACTTCTCGACAGATAAACGCCAAAAATGTTTGGGTGCTGCCACGATTCGCCCCAACCAATCACCCTCTACCGAGAAGCTCGCCAACAATCAGCTAGCCTTCAGTAAGGTTAGGTGAGAGCAGGTCTTATATTCTGCTAACGGCCGTTTAGCGTAGGCATCATTCAGAAGCATATTAGTATCGAAACTATGATCAACGAAGAAGGGTCATCAATTCCTCGCTGCCATTTGGGACAGCGCGGGCACTCTAGTCTGAAAACAGAGAACCAAGGCCACCATAGAGAAACTATCAGAGTATAGTGACATGATACAGCCAGTCATCAACTTTCTTAGTTCAAAAGAAACTGTATGGAAACAACTTATTAGAATCTACAAACAACGAGAACTTAGCCCAGATGAAGCAAATATTGTAACGGAAGAAAATTGTGCCACGATTGCGTTAAAATGTTCCAAGCAGTGTTTAAAACCTGCAAAAACTGTTTAAAGTACTAACAGCAATTGGAGAAGGACTAGCTGTGAATTAAATTCATAAATACATATATATACTTTCTTTTTAACGTCCAAGTAGTGTTTTTTGTGACTTAAGAAGCTTATTGAAACGTCTTCTAAGAGCGTATAGAATAAAACCTAACTCATAAAATCATGGAAGACTTAATTACCCATTATCAAACCAGTATTTGTTTATCTGTCAATTTTCTGTCATGTTTGAAGAAAACAGGTAAAAATTAAACCCGATTGAAGATATTGACGATCCTCTCACGCTCCGTTGGAAATCGCAAACGATAAATAGGACACGTTGCCTATGGAAGCCTCGACTCAACTAAATGCAATAATTCTTGCTGAGCCAATTTTAAAATCCAAGTAATTAATAAAGATTCCTGATGTAGCTCTAAGTAGTCTCACGGATCGTGATTTTTGTTTTCTTACCACTTCAAAACTTTGCTTGGTCTTAGTTCACGTTAACTGAGCGGATGATCGACAAAAAAAGGTAAGATGTTCATCAGCGAACAGTAGAGAGATTTCGGTGCACTAATCATTTTTCTTCAGATAGATTTTTTATTCTGACGAATACGTCTTGATGCTGAAACGAAAAAAAAAGTCGGTGAAGTAATATTTTGCGTGGCGTTGATGCAGAGCTTTTGTACACGTTTTGAGTCGTGCTCAACCCACCGCTAAAAAGCATTTTTTTATGTCACCAAAGGGAAACACTGACAGCGCTGCACAGCAGAACCAAAATCGAAGTTGGCAGTTACAGCTCGGGCAACATTTTTTATTTGCGAAGTACTTATGAAAGTATAATCAGTGAAGAATAATCCCCACAAATTATTGTCGTTTTTGACGGCCGAGTGTACTAGCTCCAAAAAACATTCCACCAACTTCCACCACTGCCTTACAAATTTATTTTTTCGTAAAAAGTTCACCAAATGACAATCTGCTGCGCAACAGTAAGTGACAATTATACTTTGGCGCACTCTTAATGAACAAGAAGAAAGAACATCAAAGTTTAGCCTTATAACATTGAACGAAAAGTATTTGTTTTAAGAAATATTTTTTTCAACATCCAACTTACATAAAATTGACACAGAGGCCTATATAGGGTTAACGCTAATTAGATCATAATTGCCCTCAGTCACAGTTCCTGCTAATCCTGACATTTGCCTAAGAATGCGCAGCCATTACCTGTTCCGTTCGTCAATTACTCTCTTCAAATAACTGCCTGCGACGGGCACCTTCTGACGCATCTCCTTATTACAGCTATTAAAATAACATTTTACGGTCGCCTGTAGTGCAGGATCGGTTGACCTCCGATAGGTCATGCCAGAGTATGAGAACAAAAAAGGGTAAGCCAAAAAAGAATTAACAAAAATGGTAGATCGAGGGCGGGTTGGGGGGAATCACGTAGTAGTAGTAGCATAAACTTTACTAGCACATCAGGGACACAATGTCTATATCGCGCCGAACTATTCCTGGGGTTTAACACAGGCTCGTGCTCCACTAGAACGAAAAATCTATCTCGTTTTAAATTGTCACTGATTTTTATCTCGGCTTTTCTGCCGGTAGGTCTCAGAGTGGTCAGTGCGCTACTGATAGGAAAAAGGCGCAAGTTGTGCATCTCCAACCCACGGGCACGGCCGCGCGGGCCGGGTGAACGCTTTCGCTCAGCTACGCCGCGCAGGGAAAGGAAACGGAAAACAAAAAAGCAAAAGTCTAGCGGGAATAGGTCGGCACCTCGATCAGCGGCCCACCTCATGAAACAAAAGGCCTTCGCCGCATAGGCTGATCCAGTATAGTTTAAAAACTTTGAGAAACCCTTCACTTCTTATACAACGTCATAAATAGCTGTTTCGAATATTTTTCACTTCCTTCTCAATTAAAAAAAGTGTCTAATCCTGCTAGACATATTTACAAAGCAGGCAATTGCATAGTAGCGATAAATTATACGATCTTATACATCTATACATATTACGTTACTCTACTAAGTTACAACTGAATTAAATATGCGATACAGTCGAATAAGCAGTTACTAACTACTTCCAATGTCTATCCTATATTTACAACGTCACTGAAATGATATAATGAATATTGTAATTCTCTTGCTGAACAGTGCGTCCTAATGACAAGATAAAAAGAAACGAAACAATGGCATTTTTCTCGAGCTTAGACTGATAAAAACAGAGTAAATACCGATAATTTAAGTTGCGTAATAAAATTAAGAGTGTCAGCACCGTCTTCAATATAGTTAGAACAAATGGACGCTGGCTTGGCGCCTATAAGGAGTCCCAGGGGTCAGCAGTGAGGTCCTAAACTTACGTTTTAGAAGGAATAAGGGAATTCGAAAGTACGATATTCGGTGCCCATTTTCGTCCCCTGGATGGCGGTTACTACACTGCTATAATCACAAGTCAACATAGTGAACTAGTCAAACTGATGATAACATAGGCAAACTAGAGCACTCTGAGAGCGCATACCTCCGCCAAGCGAGGCAACGG
Source organism: Parhyale hawaiensis (assembly GCA_001587735.2). Lineage (NCBI taxonomy): Eukaryota > Metazoa > Arthropoda > Malacostraca > Amphipoda > Hyalidae > Parhyale > Parhyale hawaiensis. Next base: position 10,015,121 of record LQNS02277275.1, on the reverse strand, counting down.
TAGCAAAAAAATTTAAATTGATTCTGAAACCACAATTTTTTTGTATAAACTCCAAAATTTAATCATTTGTGCCTGTTGATAGTAATAACAGCTTGTGCAAGTTTCTTGAAGATCCGTTTACTACTTTTTGAGTAAACTGCTAACAAACGTTTTGACAAACACGAGTCAGATATATCAACGAACATACCGATCAGAACCAAAATTTGATAATTTATGTTTTTTAACATTACTAATAACCCCTATAAATTTCATAGAGATACATTCATTATTTTTTCAGTTATTGTGTCAACAAGCATAAAATTAAAAACAGGGACAAACGAACGAAACAATGGATCATTACCAAAATTTGGTCATCTACTCTTTGTTATATACCTAACAACTCATGTTAATTTCACCAAAATTCGTCCATACCTTTTTGAGGTATGACATTGAGAAAATGAGGCAGACAAACAAACAAACGGATGGACATATCTTCACCAAAAGTTAATCGTTCCTCCTAACATACCTAACAATCCCTGTAAATTTCGTCCCCAACTTTTTGAGTTGTCTTGGTGAAAGACAGACTGACGGACAGACGGGCGGACGGACAGACAGACAAACAGACAGGGAGACAAACACGACGAAAACATAACCTCCTTGGCGGAGGTAAATATGCCGCAGATGTTGACGCCACGACATCGAGAAAATAAACCGTTAGTACCACGGCATATGGCTTAGCGGTAAACACTTTAAGCACTTTTCTCTAGTTTGCGGTGAGTCAATCTTATTACCTCCGCCAAGGAGGTTATGTTTTTGTCGTGTGTGTCTATTTGTCTGTCACCAAGATTACTAAAAAAGTTATGAACGGATCTTTACGAAATTTGCAGGTATTGATAGGCATGTTAACAGTAACAAATGATTCACTTATGGTGAAAATCCGTTCAATTCCTCGTTGTTTGTCTCTCTGCCTATATTTTCTTGAGGCAATAACTCAAAAAGTAATGGACGGATTTTCATGAAATTTATATGAGTTGTTAGGTATAATACGAAGAGTAATGACCAAATTTTTGGGATGATCTGTTTATTTGTTTGTCGCTATGTTTGATTTGATGCTTGTTGCACAATAACTCAAAAAGTTATGGAAGGATCTTGATGAAATTAACATTAGTCGTTACTAATGTTAAAAGACATAAATTATTAAATTTTGATGATAATCGGTTGGTCTGTTTGACTTATGTATGTTAACATCATAATTTGAAAAGTTTTGAACGGATTTTCATGAAAATTACAGGAATTGTTAATAGTATAAAGAGGCACTAATGATTTGATACTGATGCTGATACGAAGAATATCATGGTTTCAGAACCAACGGAGGTATGCGCTCTCAGAGTGCTCTCTATAGTTAAAATATATATAATCACGTTTATATCTATAAATGTTCCAACCAATTGAAAATCATGGCAAACGCGCGTGTTTGTGTCATAACATCCAGGTCATCACATATATGTTCATAGTAATGATGCCTGATATTTTTTTTCTAAAATAGAAATAGTATTATATATTAGGTATCATAAGAAGATTCAAACCTCCCTAAACAAGTACTAAGCTTTTCTAAGAGAGGAAAAGGAAGGGACATATAGTATGTCGATAGAAAAACGGGGAACCCATGCACGAAGGCGTTCCCACACAGGATCAACGCGCATGGGAACAGCAAGTCGGGAAAGAAGAGGAAGAACAGACAACAGAAAGATCAGAAGGAGTATGAAAGTGGAATGAAGCAAAGTGGGCACGAAAGACAGGCGTCTCGGTTAAGGTAACCTACACAAACCCCATGGGGGCGCTACTCCCCATAACATAGGATGATTGAACCGAACTAACCTAACCCTAAACGGATATAGTTATTGTCTGTCTGTTTAACCCGTTAAAGTTGTTCTTCTATCCTACATTAATACCGTTGGCAATATTATATCAAACGCAATCTTAACTTACTTTGCAGGACATATATTTTATACGTGCATACTGAGTTCTTCAAACATGTCAATCACTCGAAATAAAAAATCATGACAGAGATATGGCAAAATCTATCTATCTGTATTATACTAAAACTCTGTGAAGATTCCTTATGTCACGTTTATTTACTTGTTTGCTTGCGTCTTGTTTGACACAGCTTCTTCGCTTTTAGACGGGAAGAAATTCGAGGGGCTGGGGCCTCTTTCCATGGATTAGTTCTTTAATTCGATTGTATCAGTGATACTCACGTGGAACCAGACCCTCGGTTGCAAAAACGGGCACGATAATTTCAAAGTAGCTATGGAAAATACAACTGGAATCCTTAACAGATAAATTGAATTTCCTTACAGACTGCGTGTTGAATATTCGTTGATGGCTGTTGATGGCGACCAGTACGGGCAGGAGTGGACGGCCGAATAGCGCGTGGGCTATGACCTGCTGAATAACACCTGTTTTTTCTGGAAGCAAAGACAATCGTGATGCCGACTCAACGGGTCATGGGCCGTCTAGTGTCTAACTAAAGTCACTGTAAATTTCGATGTACTATAATTACATCTCGAGTAAAATAAATGTTTGGGCAAAAACCGTGATAATTTCGCTTAAAATTAGATACATAAAACAAAGTTTTGGCTCTTTAGCTATCATCAGTAATTTGCACCTCAACCTAATTTAGTTACGTACAACTTGGCTTCATGCCCAGCAGTGCTACACGTGTTCGAAGGCTCAATATGATGGATGCACTCACACGCGTCAAAAATTTTTCATGCCAAATTTACGCGTGAAAGCTAAGTCTTAGGCCAAGGGTACACCGACATGGGCACATCTGATGCACGGAAATATTTTGGTGGTTATTAGCAGACTCAACACTGAAAATAAACCGTAGTGGTAATACAGTATTTTCGGTAAATTTTTACGAAAGGTACAACCGCGAACTTCGTAATAAATTGCATCAATTTTGTGTAAAAAAAAATGAAAGTGTAATTAACGAATATAAAAATGGAGTGGGGGCCCAGTTTTTTCGAGATATTTGATTTTGAAGTCTATTTTTCCTCTATCTTATACTGAAGGAAAAAATTCCAAGATACATGGAAGGGCAAATTTTTACATTATCCCCCACTCATCTTCAGAATTTTTGTTGACATATTTAGGTAAAATAAGGCATTCTTTGACTTTTTTCATGAATAACAACGTTTTCGTCGGATATGCTTAGTATTCGAGATATTCGACATTGAAGTTCCTATTGTTTTTTATGAGAAAAAATAACCGGCGTTAACTTAGGCTTGCTAGCGACTCCATAGGAACCTAACCTAACTAGACCTAACCTAACTAGACCTAACCTAACTAGACCTAACCTAACTAGACCTAACCAAACTAGACCTAACCTAACTAGTCCTAACCTAACTAGACCTAACCTAACTAGACCTAACCTAACTAGACCTAACCTAACTAGACCTAACCTAACTAGACCAAACCTAACTAGACCAAACCTAACTAGACCAAACCTAACTAGACCTAACCTAACTAGACCTAACCTAACTAGACCTAACCTAACTAGACCTAACCTAACTAGACCTAACCTAACTAGACCTAACCTAACTAGACCTAACCTAACTAGACCAAACCTAACTAGACCTAACCTAACTAGACCTAACCTAACTAGACCTAACCTAACTAGACCTAACCTAACTAGACCTAACCTAACTAGACCTAACCTAACTAGACCTAACCTAACTAGACCTAACCTAATTAGACCTAACCTAATTAGACCTAACCAAATTAGACCTAACCTAAAGGAACATAACCCAAAAACCTATAAAAAGAGGTTTTCTATTACACTGTGCGAGTGTGGTTATTTCCTGTTATAAAAAAAAACAATAGGAACTTCAAAGTCAAATATCTCGAAAACTAAGGATTTCCGACGAAAACGCTATTCATGAAAAACTCTTAGAATGCCTTATTTTACCGAAATTTGTCATCAAAAATACTGGATTTGAGCCGGAGTAATAGTAAAAAAAAATACTCCAAGTACTTTTTGCAAAAGTAGGTTTTTGGTAGTAACTAAGTAACCTACCAAAAATCCTGCTTTCATTATCAATTTTGCTCTTGCCCCTTTCGTAAGAAGTCCTTGAAGGTACCTTAACTTTTTTTTTTTCAGTGTAAGATAGGACAAAAATAGAATTTCGGAGTCAAATATCTCAAAAATGGCATTTGCAGCGACTTCACTATCATATTCGTAAATTATACCCTGTTTTACATAAGATCAATGCAATTATATTACGAAATTTGCTGTTATACCTTTTTATAAAATAACAACGTATTTTCTTCCAAACAGTTTCTCTTAACAAAATAATTTTTTTTTATTCATAAACAATAAAATAACACAGGCCAATTTAGCTGAGCGTTCAGTGATACGTTTTTATAGCCTACCCAATCACAAATTAGATAAAAGTGAAACAAAATGGTGCAACAGATATCGTCTCGAGCAGCATCTCGACCACCGGCAAGTAAAATGATTAGGCGGCGCATTTGCATTTTACCTGCAATTTTTGACAGCACAGGGATTCGCTGATGCCTTATGAGTTACCGTGTAAGCTCGCGCTTGTACGACGGCTTTCAACTTCTGCATGCTTTTTGTGGGCCACCGCAAATGGGCGCTGTATAATAGACACTTTTTATATTAATGCTTCCATGCTTCTCTACTGCATCGAATTATAATAATATTCGAAGCTGGTATTTTTTTCATTCTGTAGCTCTCTCTCTCTATGTATTTGCAGTGGTTTGCTGGTAGCCCCACAATGGCTTTAAGAAGTAGTATAACTCTCACAGCTTATAAGCCTCCGTAGCCATAGACTATACTGGGTTCCAAAGAAAGGAAGAAAAACAAGGGACATGAATATCGAAAGAAACGTGGAACCGTGCATGAGTCAACGCGCATGTGAACAGCAAGTCGGGAATGAAGAAAAAGAAAGGAGAAAAACATAATCAATAGATGGATGTGGGTAGAAGGAAGCTAGAGTGGGCACGAAAGAAGATGTCCCGAAGGACTAGCGAAAGCGAAGTTTCTACAGAGTCACCCTGAAGGCGCTGCTCCCCATAGCATACGAAGGCAATACTATCTAAGCTAAACCTATGACGCATCCTCTGTACACTGGGGGAGCTATAGTTGTAAAATTAGAAAAGGCTCCACATCCACAGCGACAACAGCGTCGATGTATAGGTTACTGATGGGACGCTGCTTCGTGTACGAAATGGTTGCATCCAAATAAACTCATTCAAAACTAAATATCTTCCGATGTATGTGTAGCTTTCTATACACAGATCTAAGGCGCTAGGCCAGCTATTGTAAAATTAACAGAATATGATTCACAATCACAGAGCTACTACTCAAGTGAAACTGCTTCTTGTGTGCGTAGGTTCCGTATAGTCTAGCTAAGACTATTCATGCAGTAGCTATAAGCGCAGCTTCCATTGCTCACAGCAACATAACAGCCTTCAGTTAAGTAACAAATAGCGATGATGGGCACAGCTTCTGGTCCAGCCCGCAATGCGCAATATCACCAACACTAAATGCTCTATCTTGTCTGGATGGGATCCGCTACCGTCGGTTGAGCATGCGGCGCATGTAGAAGGGAAGTTAATATCTATCTACCACCCGCCGAGATGTTGATCTTTGATCTCTTAAAACATTGGTTGGTGAGGTCCGTAGCATTTGTTCTAGTGGCTCAGTGTCAGGACTGCTGAGTCCAAACGAGCTGGTATTTATATAGAAGGGTATGCATGGTCAGGCGGGGTATTATACAAACCCAGGCATGGCTAGGCCATGTTATGATGCGGAGGTGGAGCACCGCGCCCGCCAACAAAGGCAGCAGTTAATAAAAAAATGTATAAACAAAAGTTAAGTAGGATCCACCAGCAGTTACCGTATATTAGTTGCAGTATCTAGAGCAAAAACATATCGTAATGTTAGAGTATACAATAATGTCCAATGCATATTGCATTATTTAACAGTCTTTACGTAGAAAAATATCAGTGAAAAAAATTCTATATTTCTACATTAGGTTAAACGCACAGCGTAGTTGAGTAGAGTACGTCATAGTTGACGTTAATTCTGTTGGGCACATCCAGTCGTATTTTTGTTGTTCGTATTTTTAAAATTAAGAAGAATGTTCAGAAACAGACTTACGAAGAAATCCACTGATATGACTTTTGGATTATGAACAAAATTTTCATTTCTCGCAGCTGTTCAGCTATTCTCATTTTGAATCTGGCCACTGACTAGCTCTTTAGAAATTACAGAAAGGTCATTTGACAAGTGCAGTAACGCCTCCAGGTATAATTAAAGCGTTACTGCACTTCTCGTTTTGGCCATCCATTTACTTACTGAAGCATGCACCAGGGTTGTTGATTAGCAATTAATATTACGTATGTACATAAATGTTTTGAAATGGTACTATATAATACATTGAAGAATACGTTGAGAAGATGTAAAAATTTAGTTATCCACGACACGCACTCCAGCTCATAAGGTGGAGGGCTCAGAGTGGGTTAAATTTGAAATCGTCAAGTTTTTTTCGAAATATTTTGCAGGTTATTATGTACATGTATACAGTGCCGGTAAAACTTCTTCCGTAATCTCTAAGTATAATCATATGCATAATACTATCGCATGCAAAGTACTTTATTGAAGAAAGTATAACGCGTTAACTCTATAACGCCAAGTGTCAATTTTTGTGCAAGTGTCGAATAATGTGCTAGCAAGACAGCTGGTTTTGGTCATCGATTTAGAGTAAATATTTGAACATTTTGAAACTTTTAAATGACGTTTCTGAGTCTTGTAAGAGCACCGACAGATAATAATTTGAAATATTCAAATTTAGTTGTATCCAACAGCAGTTCCAGCTCCATCATAAGCCTGGAGATTGAGCTGGTACGCATCACGAAATTTTTTATATTGTTCCACATATATGCCATTGGATTTCAATATCTTGACAAAAACTTTCAGCCCTAATGATTGGTGTTTGAAGTTTATTATTAGTCTCAGTTGCTGGTAATAATTCTTTGAAATGTGTCCTTCCACAGAAATTCTTTGAAGCCACTTAGAAATTCTCTTTGGAAAATATCGCAAAAATAAATTTACGTGGAATAGTAGCAAATTTCACATTCTGAAAGGCCTTGCTTTGCCATTTGAAATTTGTGTAGGTCTCACGGGTTTTTATCGGTACTGTATAGAAATGGCTGCGCTCTTCCGGTAAACTAAGGTTCAATATCCAGAAAAAATTTATCGAGTACTGAAGTATTGGACAAATTTATGATGTAATAATTTTATCCTAGGTAGCAGGATTTGTAATTCGTCTAGGGACAAACCTACTATAGTTCACATACAATGTGAATCACGACAGGCTTGACGTTCAGTACAAACAACTGTACCAGCTCATTGGCAAGCAGGTGGCGGTCACGTGGCACTGTATAGGGGGTGGGGGGGGGGGGTAAGTTCACCTCCCCAATGAAAAAAGACATGAATCTATTTAATATACACATGCGTTTTAGCGTATATCAGCCTCTCATGAAGAAAGTACCGTACAAAAGAACATGCCGTACTATTTATATCATGCAAGTCAGTGGCTAAGACCATATGTGTAGGCTTCAAATAGGCAATGTGGTATCTACAACAGAATAAAGCTTGCATAGAGCCTTATTTATCAATAAGCCAGAGGGCACTTAAGAACGTAACTTGTATTTTTATAAGAGCTATTCAATATTGATGCGTAAATATCTGGAGGAAACTCTTTCGTGATCGTCAGCGGATAGCGCTGAACTTTAATATGAAATGAACCGTTACTGTAGAAGATAACGTTTGAATACATGCGGTATCCTAAATAACCACCATAGTCTCTGCAGCACAGATAAGAAGTGCCTTTCAATGCCTCACAACGGAATAGGAACCTAAGGTCATAATATTACAATATCCTAGAAGTTCAGAGCGCCCCACTGCCTGCATATTATACATAGATGGCGCCAGCGATATGCACGGCTCACAGAGACGAATGGTCGTCGGCCTTGCTGCTCTGAGCAGCTCAGACCTCCGTGCTCTTCAGATGCAAAAAATATCGCAGCTACGCCCATGACTTAAAGGATTTCACCTCAGACAATTCTGCTTTGACTTCATATATTGACACCAAAAGGCATACATCTCAATTGTTTGACATTAATTCTAAATAAGATGAGCTTATCAATACGAAGCTAAGCAATTCATTACGGCCTTAGCCATTGAGCGTGTGGGCAAGCGGCTGTGGATCAGTGGGGCTGTTGGGCGACACGGGGCCGCTATCGGCCCATCGCTCCCTGTATGCTTAAGTTCTGCATCAAGGGTCGGTCTCGGGAGCAAATTTTTTATGACTTGTAGGACAAATGCAACGGTTTTGACTTCTCTTTATTAGCCACTTGGGTCGTGAGGAGTAGTGCTCTCTAACAATTTCGTCGAACCCATCGATTCGCTTGCTATATGAAGACTAGTTCGTCGCCAGTGCAGGCAGGGATAAAATTTGATGCACGTGACAGGTCGATAAAGTTCATGGCTAAAAAGTACCTACGAGAAAACTTCTGCAGTTTACAACAAAAGTTTCTATTTCAGGACCAGAAATGTTTTGGTATGTATTGAGTAGGAGTAGAAAAGAGCACTTAAATGTTATAGTATCCGTAGAATATTGAAATGCCACTCGCCTCAATTGCAGTAAGAAAACATGCTCATTTCACACGCTGGATATTTTTTATCGATGAGTAACACATATGGGAGGCCAAGTTATATAGGTATAGTATTTAGCCCTAAGAGGACCAACTGAAATGCCCGCGTCTCGTAGGAATAATGCCCGCGGCTCGTAGGAATAATGCCCGCGTCTCGTAGGAATAATGCCCGCGTCTCGTAGGAATAATGCCCGCGTCTCGTAGGAATAATGCCCGCGTCTCGTAGGAATAATGCCCGCGTCTCGTAGGAATAATGCCCGCGTCTCGTGGGAATAGCTTTATTTCTAACGGTCCCTAGGAAGGACGCTGGTGCTTAGAGGGATAAGCTTGCCGTTTTTACTGCAATAGTTGAGCATTCCTCAACAGATTATTGGCTGGCCCAGTATAAAAAAAATTACAGTACAACTGCTGGGGCGGCCAAAAACTCTGCCAGCACTAAAACGTAATACCAAAGATGTACAGAGTATTCGACTACTGCGAGCTGTCAAAAAATCAGCAGTCATGCGATCCATACACTTTTCTTGGACGATATGAAAGACCACATATTAGAGATACTGTGTAGTACATACTCGCTTGTCTTGTTAAGTTTTCCTTTAACAAATAATTTAATTTATTTTAGGCACAAATAAATATATCCTACTTTCAAAATGGCATATATATAAGATCAAAGTATTGTATTGTTTGCAGCACCATATTTGGTCGACAGAGGTAAGCTGTATAGAGCCGGAGACACAATTAAATCTTACTGCAACATCCTATTCTACCAGCGGGACTCATGTTAATTCCACGGTTAATTCATGTTTTCACGTATTTTAATTTGACAGCGCTTCTAACTCATCTCACCCCACTTAAGCTATTGCTCGTCACTTAAAACCTGACGAACTCCATCTAACGTAACAGTCCGTCTATCCTAATACACCTCGTCTAACCTGTATTCATACTCTGATTTTACCTGTGAATCTCGCAAATGTTCTGTCAGCAAAGGCTTCATCTTGTGTCTCGAGAGAGACATTGACGTACGACGGTGCTTTTTGTACTGTGCTCCTATACATTTGCACGCCTTTTCTAAGCTGTGTTTGTTTTTCTCAGCGTATCAGATTTTTCCGCAACATTACGGGATATTGATCAGTTTCCCATAATTTTTCTGCTTTCTTTGATACAATACCTATACAACAAAGTACAAAAGACTCTGCCAACTCTTCAGTCACAGTATCGTAACCCTCTGTTCTCAAGTTGTCATTGTTTATCCTTAGACATCGCACATGCGCGGTAACACAGCTACGCATCTGGCCGTGTTGAGAATGCCGTGCGTCGCCAGCAAAGTGAACATAATTTGGTGAGGAAAAATGAAAATCCATAGGTATGATGCTGGTGAAATGAGTTTCATATCTTTACTTCGAAACTAACTGAATTTTTGTTGAGAACAGAAAAAAAACATATTTATGGTTGAACTTCCTTCCAGCAAAAAATCAGAGCTTCTTGCATGTTGAATTTTCCCGTATCTAATAGAGAAAGCATGACGGTCGTACTAACTCAGGGACTAAAGAAGCGAGGAACGTAGGGAGAAAGAAGCACATTAATATTATAGATTTTTGTATATTCACAGCTCGCTGTAGCGAAGAGAAAGCGGTGTTCTGTAGGCAACAGTGTGGTGTGTATCCGCACTTCGGAGACAGTGTCTGTTCGGAGCTAACTACTAAGTGCGTGATAGAGTGTTGCTGCGTGATGATGTGCTTTGCTGCTGGCTGTGGGTTTTTCGAAGCCTCTATTCCTATTAGTAGTAAATTTCCATAATTGTACTTTTTAAAGACGTTATGAATACTCATTTGCCTCACTGTAGGTAAAGCGCGTGAAAATTGAATATTTCCCTCAGAGCGCGGGTAATATCATCGGCGATTATGGAAAACAAGACAACGATATCAATTATTATTCATAATTACCTGAGGTTAGTCAGTTCGTAACTAACTTACTTCCGCCAAGCGTAAAACGTATTAAGTATCTACCGCTATAGCTAAGACAAGCGCAGACGTCGTATTTTTAGTTTATGCATGCACGCCGCATTGTCGCGTTGACAGGCATGAGTGACTACGCCTCCTGCCAATATCGCCTTCGTCTCGGAATATTTCTCTCTTCAACACCGAATAAATTGAAGTTTTAACGCTTACGTTAAGAACTAATACGAGCGTCGAGTTTATTAAAAAAAATTGCCTGTTTCCTTTATTATTCTCTTGCTATTGTAACGTACGCTATAGGTGGCACCGTCCGAGGCTGGAGATTTGACTGTGCCATCCTACATGATGACAACGGTCATTTTAGAAGGACAGTTAGCGCAACACAATTCCTATTAAAAATCAGTCATTCAATTTGGGAAATTTCAGATGAAGTCTGATCACTAAAACGAGAATAGTTTTAGACTATGTGACTTTTTGATACTGTAAAGGATTTGAAACATTTCAATGTGAAAAATTAGTTCCACGCGTAAGCAGGAGACGTTTAAGCTGAGGAGACCGATACTGTGCGTGTCAATGTACAGCTTTTCAAATGCACTCTCGAAGCACTTTCCAAACTGCAAAAAAAAAAAAACTCGTCACCTTTTTTCGTCCAAGCCAGAAAAAATAAAAGTTACTAGTGTAGTGAAAACAATATTCAGTGGTTGAAGCATATTTGGTAAGTATCATTTGCGCTAAATATTTCCGAGAGATTTTGGAAGTTAATATTTAAATGTGATTCCGATTAACCAGTTAATAATAATAACAATACCAATTCGAAATAAGCGATTCAAACAATATCCGTAATTGAACAATCTGGGCTCAACTCGACAAACGCGAACAACTATCGTGGCTAACTTTCTAAATACTTTCTATCACTGCAAAGTATTGCGTGTTATGGCATACCTTGCAGTAGAGCTTATCGCCATTTATTTTAATGTATTAAGTTGTAAGGTGTCGATAAATATCGTCAATAATTTAATTAATATTAAAAACTTTGCTAAGATTGACGCGTGACACAAAATATACTCTTAGGAGGTTTAATTAGGTACTCAGGCAGAATATCTCAACGATTCAAATAAAATAGATTTTAAATTGAACCGTGTAAGCATTTAAGAGAGAGCTTTATAAATATCTGATGCCCGGTGCCCGCTTGACTTCAGATATGTGTTGCTAGCGTTCACACCCTCTTCATATAGACATGCGGACAGGCACCCCTGTCAATTTGTACATCGATATAATTAAGATCTCATCATGCGGTAATATCCTAACTTCCTTTAGCTTCCATCTCCACCAGGTGAGGGAGCACCGTCCACTTTGAGAACTATTGGTCTAAACAATGGGAAGATAGGTCTCACCAACAAAAATTATCTCCTCAGTTTATTATTATACTGAATAGTTTACGCTTTAGATTCTACTCCAAAGGGGATCTTACAGAAGAATAAATAAGGAACATATAGGATAGTATACATACGCACAAAAATTATACAGAACCCATGAACGAGGGCGATCCACACAGTATCTTCTCGCTTGGGAACAGCAAGTCGGGAAAACACGAAAAACCGAATAAGCATCATCAGTACGAGTACTAAATAGGAAAGAAGCAACTGAGTATTAAGAAAAGATGTCCCGATGAACTAACTGTATCTAATGTCCCTTACAGGGTCTCTCTTCACTTGTAAGTTGCACCTTGGCACGCAAAGTCAGAGTGAATTGGCGTTCTGCGACAGTCTTGTACCGTTGAATTAGGAACGCAGTAGAGTAACATCATCCCTCATACGACATTGTGGTCTACTGCTCAATTAACGTGGTTGGTAATTGACGGAAGGATCTGCCTCTTACGCAGCATGTTTACAGTGAATTTCGAAGACCTGTGTTGGGCCACAGCATACTCAAGATATAATAGAATTCCAACCGTTAAACTCTCCGATGTCACTGATGTCTTCAGCTGCAGCATGTTGCAAATAAAAAATTAAAACCAAACGTTATCCGGAACGTGCCTGTGCAGGCGGCTTTTCATGAACTGCGCAGCGACTACATTAGGGCGGCCCTCGAACATATGGTGTTCATAAAATGCCCGAAATAAAGGCAAAGGAATAGAGGACGGCGATGCAGTACCACAGTACCGCCCACAGGGGTACGTACGCTGTAAGATGCTTTGCGAGTCACCCCGAACACTGTCTTCCTGTCAGAAAACGGAGAAACTCTCCTGGTTTTCTTACTACTCGAGATAAAAAACCGCGAAGCCAGAAGAGATGCCTTAGCGTCCTCTCCTTCGTAGCACCGAGAGAATTCAAAAAGATTCCCAATGTTCAAGACATTCTGTCCACACCGGACACCTCACAGCACAAGATGAAAATGGAAGGATGCCGCTAGAGAATAGAGCGCAGCTCAGCCCTGTGGTCTAACAAATTGCGCGTGAATCTCGCTCACGATCGAGGGATGCCAGATACAGAAAGCATCACGTGTGGGGAGAGAGTAAAATGATGAGACGTCTACTCGCAGGCGCGTCTCGAAGAACAAGCACTTGAGCGTCAAGGGCCGTCGCGAATCGGAGGAGCGCAGGCATGACAGCAAAAAGTGTGAGAACTGGGCAAACCTTTCGAGCGCGCATGGCAAACACCCAACAAATGTAACATGCTCGTGAGTCAAGCAACAATAAATGCTCCACCATTTCCACGAAAACATCCAAAAATTTGTCCACTCGCTTGGCTATCACGTACATAAATAATTAAATGTATTGCCATTGAAAATACATCTACCAATATCTGAATTATCAAAACAGTCAACGGTCTTCATTGGAAGAGCAAGTCCATATGCAAGTAATGTACAGTATACGCCACATCCCATTGAAAAATTCTGTTGAAGCGCTAATAACACGCAGTGTTTACGTAGAATTATAAATAGCGATAAACTATTATGCAAAATATAGAAGGGACACACAAAGACAACATTCTATTAATTAATACTAAAATAACTCCGTTTCTAAAGCTAAAAACAAGCTGAAGCTATTCTTCAATTTAAATCTAGCTCGCAAATTTTGTTCACATGGTCAAGGCTAAAATGATCCTATTTACAGCAGTTTAACAATACCTACTGCACAGTATATTGTACAGAACATGTGTAATTGCACTGTGCATATGCCGCCTGAATGTCATTTCATGGACGTGGTTGATGCCGTACAAATCGATCGCCATGTTGAAGCTGAATCGAGTATATCAGTATAATAAATATCTAAATTTGATATTATTTGTAACCCCAGATTGTCTTCATTAAATGAAACAGTTTCGTTTGGAAACCACGCAGCGCTGCCGACAGCTTTCCACACTTCATGCTAGTGTTAGAACTCACATTAGCAGAATTACCTTCAGCTTCTCCGTTACAGCGTTTTCAGTATTCTTCTGTGCTTCAAAATGGTGTCATTTGAGGTGCACCTTTCATCTTGGGACAAGGAACAAGTCAAAGGAGTTCTGGGTGTTGCGTCTCACAAATTACTTATTCCCAGTATAGTTCAACATTATTCTCGGTGAAACTTTCACCTTGAGGCACGAATTCCTCATGGATGCATCCCGTTGCTATCAAACCTGCAAAAATCAAACATTATACGATGTCTACGAATACACAGTCAGCAGCATTGGGTAATTGCAGTGAAATTACCGATTGGGATGTGCTTATTGTGGCCGTCTTAGGATCGCGGACTTCTGAAAACGTCCTAAATCAGCTGCTAACACACTTTATTGACAGGCCTGACGAAATTTCTATAAAGTTTCAGTACCGAGGCTGAAATTAAGTAATACTACTAATCTGCTTAACGTTCTCGTCACGCATTGCATTTCATAAGGCAGCAGAACAAACACAGTCCACGAAACCGATCACTCGGAATCAGCTATAGGAGTATAGGTATAGTGGCCAGCGACATTAAACTCACGCTGAGAGTGCATCAGATGTTGGCGTGCATTCCACCCAATCGACAAGCTCTCAGTTTTCTTGCTTTAAAAGAGCACCATTAGCAATTTTATAATCTAAATCACACACGCACGCATGCTATATATATATATATATATATATATATATATATGAAGATATATCGCACAAATATTTAAATATTGTCATCAGCAATGAACAGGCGGTGACAAAGGACGGAAGGGTAAAACAGTCATTTGGTAGTGTTCAATTCTACATGGAAACAAGATGCTTTAGATAACTGAAACACTCTGAGAGCGCCTACCTCCGCCAAGCATGGCAACGGCAACAAGTCCTGTAAATTTCATAAAAACTCGTTCATAACTTTTTAGGTTATTATGCTATCAAGCATAAAATCAAATAGAGAGACACAAACAAACTAATAGATTGTGGTGATTTATTTTTCGTGATATACAAGTCAGGCAAATTTTTAAAAAATCCGTCCTTAACTTTTTGAGTTATGGCATAAAGAAACAAGAGGCAAACAAATAAGCAAACTGACGAACGGATCTTCTCCAAAGGCTAATCATGTATTCCTCACTAAATACCTAACCATCCCGGTAAATTTTGTAAAAATCCGTCCATAACTTTTTGAGTTATCTTCGCGACAGACAAATAGGCAGACAGACAAAAAATTCGACAAAAACATAATCTCCTTGGCAGATAATAATATATTTTAATGAACAAGCGCGATGAACACTACGCGTCGCAGCATTGAATACACACGCTATTGCGTTACAGTTGATATCAACGCTTAAGTTCGTTTGTAATGACCGTGCAATTTAAACTGCTTCAGTATCCTAAGCAGAGGACTTTAAGATAGGGACAATGAATGAGTTGGGACGTAATCCAGAAGGTTAGAACACGGAGAAGTTATACTCTGAAAGATTATCAATTTACGTCAGTGTAACTGTGACCTCAATACTAATCATTTGCATTATTGATATTCAACCGGTAGTACGTGACTCTCGGCTAAAACTGTCTCCTAAAATTAAGTAATAATTTTGTTACTGCACATAAGTTCAAGGTAATGTTCTAGGGGTTGCTTACATATCTGTAGTAGAATTGAAAGATCAATCCAGTTCAATTTATCTTAAAAGAGTCTACAGTAGTGTTGCAGAGCATAAATTATACTTATAAAATTATAATCGTGGCATTCAGTGATATCCTTAATAAATTTCCGGAATTATAAACGTCCACTGTATTACCGTCGTAACGCACTGTGTGCAACTAAGTCCAAATCCCGCCTATCTGTGCAATCTACCTGAGGAAACTTGATTTTTGTGAGACGGTATATTCATTTAACAACATTCCTGGCAGGTCCTGTTGACGCACCTACGCAAAAGCTTATAAAACAAAGACACCCGATTTAAATTACAAACTGACTACCGTAATGGAGAAGTTATGAGTTGTGCGTGAGAGTGCCGACGTATTAGTTTGCACTAATGCAAAATTGTTGTACATAGTATTAGGTGGAGGTACCGGCAGTACCTAGCAAAGGATGAACAACTATGGCAATAGAAAATAACATCGTATCATTTAAACAGTTCTCGCTAAGAGAAATAGCCATGGCCATCTCCAATCAAGCTCTAGATATGAACTACACAAATTAGATTAAAAAGTTCGGGAGTTATGTATCCCTATACGCTAAAAATGATCACGTACAGACCTGAAATTCCAGAATTTACAGTGAAAACCAGAGGTTGCAACCATCTGCTTAGAATGTATAGATTGCCAGGCATTTCTCCAACAAGGCATGGGAACTTCTTAAGTTATATTACAATATCTCAGATGTTAAGCTTGAGTGCGGACCCCTCTGAAAGCTAGCCACTTTATCCTGCATGGCATCTCTTCTTTAATTAATAGACCTACAAACATGTCTGCAGCATGAAATACGCCACTTACAATGGCATGATGATGCGTCGAGACAGACGCTTCGAGTTCATGTCTAGCGCTATTATTTTCAAATAAGCCGCACTGACATCAGTGAGTTAATTACAGGCGATAGTCTTCAGAAAAATATCTATGGGCGTCGCCGAGTGTATCAAACAACAGATGTTTATCTCCACTGTATGGCTCGCGTGACGATTAGCATTGAGCTCCATATGCGAGTGATGGTTGGGAAGTATTTCAGTTTATTTATATACGTACGAAAGCGTCTCTCGTACGCTATGGCATAAAGACATCCCAGCGAGTAATTTGGTCTGCCATAGAAGAGAAGTTTGTTTTTTTTTCTTTTTAGTAGCAATTTTTTTGAGTGTCACAGCTGCATACGATTGTGTAGGGATATTAGATTATTTTGCTTTATTATTTATATAAACATCCTCCCTGCGATCCAAAGAGAGGAAGGGATAAGGGATATGCGGAATACCAGGAAATATAACTAACCCATTCATAGGAACAACAAGACGGGAAAGGGAAAGAAGACGAAGAACAGCAAAATTCGTAAGAGTACGGAAGATGAAGGAAGCAAAGGACACGAAGGAAAACACATCCCCGGGTTGATAGTGAGAAATAAATAAACAGATACACGGTTGATTATTTTTTGCCGTTTAACGAAAAGGAAAAGTCAACTTGACCGCACCGTTTACTGGAAAACCCATACGCACTGGTTCGTAATGGAAACATAGGCCAATTCGTCTCAGATGAGTAAGTACGGTTTCAGTCGACTACGGATCACCAAGAACGATGGCGCCATCGATGGAATGTTCTTTTGTACCGACTGTTCCCATACCCTCCCCATTTCTAACCAAGGTAAGTGCCCCCACGGTAGCTTTGCAAGTGTGCATACCCACCAACAACTACTGACTCAGTGCTCCAAGCGCCACAAAGCTCGCTTACCTGGTTCGGTACTCGATCCTGCAACCTCCGGTACCATTAGTTCAGCACGCAAAATTGCTACTACCGTGATAAAGGTAAAGGTAAAGTCAACTTAGACCAAACCCTCACATGGGAAAGCCATATGCACTGGTTTGTGCTGCGGGTATAGCCCCACTGGCCCGAGATGAGTAAGTGTAGTTGCAGTCGACCTCGGGTCACCAAGAACTATGGCGCCAAATTGACGGAAGGAACAAATAACCCGAGACCCCCACCTCCCTCAACTATGAGGAAAGCAGTTCCGCCGCGGCACCGTGCATGCACACACAACTGCCGAGTCAGTACACTAAGATCTGCAAAGAGCTCGCTGCCTGGCTGGACATCGAACCGGCGAGCGATACAAGGTGTTAGAGCTGAGAACGGAAGCATGCTGCGCAGCGGCGTATATGTATCGGAGTGGCTACCGTGGCGGCGTAATGGCGGAGTATATGTATCGCCATTACCAATAATCCGAACCTCCTGTATGTATGCCATTATACGTGACAATACGAGAAGTTGCATTTTCTGTTCAAATGCGCCATAGCTCTTAGCCACCTGCCATCGGCTGCAGCTGTACTTACTCCTCTCGGGCCAGTTGAACTAGATCTGCCGCACGAACCCAGAAGAGGGTGCAGTCAAAGTTTACTTTACTTTTACCTTTTGCCTCCGCCTCGATGTGTTCACCTGCTCCGAATAATTACCAGTCAATTAAGCTATTAAAGCTTTTCTGAAGCATTAAGACATTGTCCATAAAGAACGAGAAAGACCTTCGAGCATTTAAAGATGGGAAGAAGATTTTAGAGCTACGTCGAAAAAAGTTATTCAGCAGCATGCAGCCTAATCGATAAAATAAAACAATTACTAAGAAAATACCTTCACAGTAGGTCAATTATTACGTGAAAACCCATAACCTATTACACTACAGATAGGTAGAAGTTTTGCTGTATGTTGTGCCTTTTCGCTTAGGCCGTTGCGGGACCCCATTAGGCAGCCTGCTAGCACGTCAATGTTACTTAACCGGGGCAGAAAACGGTGAACGTAAGGTTAGAAACAGAAAGAAAGCGAAATAGGTGTACGAAATGATCGGAGTATGAACGAACGACGCAGCGTAATTCATAAAACACAAACAAGAAACATTGAGAATAATATAGTTTCAAGAGCTGTTAGATTAAAATTAGTCTACCAAGTCAACGCTCCATAAATCCGTGCTCATCATCCAACTCAGAGCGCAGTCGCAAATCCTCACACGCTCCCCAAATACGGGCCTCACCCACTCCCAAATTCTCACAGCCGGAAATCTTCACATGCGGTGAAATCCTCCCACTCTCCGCAAATTCTCGCACGCTCCCCAAATCCTTGTACGCTCGCTGCACTCCCTCCAGCTCGCTCCCCACTCACACTAGCCGATTTTTTCTACTCGTAACATAAATAATTCGAGGCCTGGGCGAGGTTCAGTAAAGCACGCCAATCCTCAGCAATAAGGAGAGGTGTAGCTTCCTTCTCAGCTGCAACTTTACGGTGCCTAACAGCAGCTGCCCTTTCAAAAAACGCTCGCTGATTATTTTGGTATATAAGCAAGTGCTGCCGTGAACCCCAAGTATATCGCAGTCTCCATCTTAAGTGAAGCGTTTCTTTTGTGCTGCAATGGTAATTATTTTGTGCAGAAGTGGTAGTCCTGGAGCCAGTAAATTAGAACGGTCTCGCTTGGACGGTCGCTAGGAAGATGTGCCTGGGACTTCACCGTATAAGCTTCGTGTTTCACAGGGACGGACTCACATAGCTACATGTAAGGGACATCTCGGAGTCAATGTCAAGTTGAGTAAAAATACAGAGCCAAAGATAACCAATTACCCGTATAAGGTGGATATACATATCTTCCCGGGGTTTGTTCGTCTGTACTTCCATAACTGAAAAACTTACCGACGGATCGGGATAAAATTTATTGAACCTGTTATGAATGTTAGGAGGGAGAGTTGATTAGCTTTTGATGATAATCTTTCGGTCCGTTTGTTTGTTTGTTGGCTTGTTTGTCTGCCTACCATTTTAGCAATGCGTTGCTTGGCGTAGGTCAGCGTTCCCAGAGTGCACCAAGAGTTACTTCCGCCAATGAGGTTACCTGCAGTTCTGTAGGAGTTTATTCGTGTGTTACCAAAATAACTAAAAACGTTAAGGACGAATCTTCAAAAAATTTATAGGAAGTGCTAGAAATGTTACGAAAAACAGTTGATCAAGTTTAAGTGCTGGTAAAAAAAATCCTGAATTATGGACCAATTTAAATTTTCATCTACAGATTGCGTTACTTCGTGGAGCTATGCGCTCTTCGAATGCTTCTTTACTCTGATACTTGCTTTAATCAACTTATTCACTGAGATACTTCGAATGCATTCAATGTCAGAGAGTGAGCATTTAAGTTGTATTATAAAACTGATTTATTGTTCTTCGTAGCACTCTTCTGGAAACATAATTGCATGCATATGAACAAAAACTCTTACAATTGCAATTTGTGCGTTTAGGTAGAAAACTTGGGTAGGTATACGCTTGTACAAATTTTATAGAATAAATATGACTTTGGGTTTCAAGTCCCCTCGCATAGAGCTTTGTGACGTTTACATACCCAAGAAATAGGTGAGATATGCATTGATGCACCGTGATTTTTATTAAAAAGAACTCACTAAAAATGTAATCGTACATATCCATCTGTACAGTAACTCTGAAAATACAGGATAAGTTTTAGGAACTGGTATCGCGAAACGCTGTTTTACAACATCAAGTGTGAAGATCACACAATTGTATTTTGACTGAGTAATTAGGCCTATGATATTTCGATCCCACATGTAAAGTACTAACGATAAGTCCGACCACAATATGTTGCCTATAAAGCTTAAGAGTGTTAAATTAACGTTTCACGGAAATTACCCAATTATGATACTGTCGTTGTTAACGTATAGCATGCCTATATATACATGCTTAGCTAGTTCTTAATATTATACGCTGACGCCATGATTAACCACCTCGGCCTAAAGGTGACCACAATAGAGAAAAAAAAAGGATACACACTGGCCGGGTCAAGCAAGCGGGGATCATAGCGCTCAAGCACGGGAAATTACTGCCCATGAAAACAGCAAGGGAGGATACATGAGTAAGACTGAAAAGGAACTGCAACGCAGTAGGAGTATAAGAAAGGAAAGGAGCAAGAGTAAAAACACATAGCTAGATGTCCCTGAGACACATGTCTCATTGCTAAAGGCTTAAGTCCTCTTGGGAGCGTCACTCTCCCACGCAAAAAAAAAAAAGATGGAGGGTATCCTAACATGTCTAACCATAAGACCTGTCTGTGGTTATCACAGGCCTCGTAGGAGAAACATGCAGGCATACCTGTTAGTATGCACATTATTCAGCAATGGCTAATTAGGTAGCCGCTGCACTACCTGAAGCCTATGCACGCGAGAATGCTATGTACTCACAGACTACCTATTCAAACTCAAATGTCCGAGAGCCGACACCATATAGGGCCCAGTGTTCAAAATTTTCCAGCAGATGTACGTAATTACGTTGTACTGAGTGGCTCCCGAGTATTCGTTTTGCTCTAAGTCGAATGCAGGCTTTGTTGTTGTAGTTTTCAATTTACCTATATCTTAGCCAGCCTCCACAGTTGCGACAGACAGACGGTTAAGCATCAGATTAGATTAAATAGCTGGCAGTAGACGAACCAATGAGCTCATTCCCAGAGCACCGTC
>LQNS02277275.1:9981644-9993754 GCA_001587735.2 Parhyale hawaiensis | reverse complement strand
GTAGTTTTCAATTTACCTATATCTTAGCCAGCCTCCACAGTTGCGACAGACAGACGGTTAAGCATCAGATTAGATTAAATAGCTGGCAGTAGACGAACCAATGAGCTCATTCCCAGAGCACCGTCGGGACTAACGCTCCGGTCCACTGAGAGCTGTTACCGTTATGTTATATCATACACGACTAGATATTAAAGAATTAGGAGAAAGAGAAGAAGAAAGAAAAAACTAAAAACAGAGCCAAGCGTAGGAGGTGTTCGTGCCAGCACAGCTATATTAGCAGCAGACGAACGGGGACTCAGAGACGTTGGTTTAGTTGGGATTTGATGGATAATGAACAGCGATGGCCTCATGAAGCTTTGACTGATAAGAATTTGTGGGGTGGGGGCGGGAGGTGTTGCTTCCTATGTTTATAAAAACGTTAAAACTATTTTTAAACGCGTTGACTCTCTCTGCACCAACAGCTTTGGAGGGAATAGATTCCATATGTTCAATATGAAAAAGGGAAAAACTGCTGGCTGCGAGTAGTTTTTTGATCCCTGTATGTGAGTTTTTATCCGTTGTTTCGGAAGCGATTATGAACGTCTCTGTCAAAAAATCCCGTTTTGGCACGTCGCTGAAACATTCAAGTACTTCAAAGTACCTGTTAGTTGCCCACTGAGTCGTCTTTGCTCAAGAGAGGTGAGTCCAACTTCCTGTAGGCAACGGTCATATGGTAAATTGCACTAGCGGAGGTATCAATTTTATTACTTTGCGTTGGATTCTTTCCAATTTGCGTATGCCATTACATTGACAAGCTCCGGATAAGAAACGAAATATTTCGCAGCATATTTTTATTGAAATTCGGGAAGTAACTGTGAAGAGTACGTATGACAATCACATGCTACTTCCTGGCGGTTTGTAAAGGCTGCAGTTATTTAACTACGGTACTCGCATTTTACTCCCGTTTTGGATGATCACCCATACAAGCTAGTTGACTACGTTATGAAAGGTGTTGTACGTACCAGCTAACTGTTAGATTAGATTATACACAAAGGTAAGTCTCTCTAGCTACTATAACTGTGTCTTATGAAAGGCTTCCGAGTGTGATATACTTGAATCACTAGCCAGGACGTCAAAGCAAAGCTGGAAAACTCATATCATGAAGGACAACCGTGGGTGGGGAGGAAAAAGTCAAAATGAAGGTGACAAAATAATAATTTAGTGAATAAACGATCGAAGGAGAAATTTGAAGTGGGTTTAGTATGAAACGCTATGGTGGGCCTGCATCAAACCCAGGTATGAGCGATTAATATCATAGATTTTCATAAAAAGCCAGAAACGTACAGCCCAACTTAGCCAATGGCCAGCTCTGATGTTCAATATCAAACGGATCAACATTATTGTAAAAAACAGATATACGTTAAAGATATGTTTTTCAAGCTATCTGAACGAACTTCTGGCAATGAAGTACTTCAAACAATATTAATTTCTTTGGGCGCTGCTGAATTAACCATTTTTAACCGGAATTATTTCATGAATTCTCCCGAATGGTGTTTTCGAAGTTAATCACAAAAGTATGACCTGCCAAGCAGCTATAGCACACTAGAACACCGAAAATTCCTGCAGTGCAGTAGATTTTTGCTACCGTTTTGCATTTCTCATGCAGAAAAATATTTTTGAGCAGCGATGCCAGCCACCAATAAAGATGGTCTGTCTCTTGGCACTCATCCTAGTGAAATTTTCAGAAAGTGATGCTCCAATATTGGCGAGGCAGCCGTTAAGACCAAAACTAGCAGGTACTCACTATTCGCTACCTCACTCACTCAATAGCGTAATGCATGATCAATGCCAATATCCATCAGAAACAATGAATCGCTGTGCTGATGAAGTAAAATTATTCGAAGACGTAAAAGGATAGTCATAACCTCATTAGCCACTGCCTCTTTTCGTCCGATTCTTTTCACCATTTTATTACTACGCGAGTTACATTGTTTCAAGAATGACCCATAGCTGTTTCTCGTAACGTTGGCTACAGCCTTTGGCAAAGATAAAACTCGTTCTAAGAATGCACAGGCCCCCGGTGTCTGCTCACCGGTATAATCTTCCCAGGCCTCCAACTGTCCTGCTCCTCTACGCCCTTGTATAGATGTGCCTCGCCCGCATCGTCGTCCATGGAAAAGATGGGAAAGGCTGGCTGGCATAGAACGGGAAGGGAACTCTGCACCAGTAAAAGGTCATGGCTCGAAACACCACGCCATATTTATCTTAGATGAATCGCCATCTAAAAGACCGTTTCATTTCCCTCCGATGGCGGGACGTTGCTTTTGCATTCAGTCTTGAACATAAGGCCTACACAGCACCTCAACAGCTACGATCTTCAGCTTTAGCAACAGACTGTCATTACCACAAGAATTTCGCAAATCAATACCCTCGGCGTTGAAGTTCACAGTTATCTGGTCACCTGTCATTTAGCCCATAAATGGCTTACGCTGGCATCTATCTCGCTCTTTATGCTTTATCAACGGGACCTCTCGGCCGCAACTATGTTGTATGTTCCTCAGTTCAGCGAGAGCGTCACATCAAAGGCAAATTACTGACTGACCTTCTCCCTCATAGCGTGGTCTCCGTACAACATTTCATACAGGCAGTGCTGTTCCCAAGAGATAGGCAGGTTATTTCACGAAAAAAGGGGTAATATAGCGTTATATGCTGCCGGCTAACCTATTTATATAATTTAACGTAGGTATTCAAGCTTTTCACAGTTTTAATATTATTGCACCTTCTAATGAGTCGTTTAACTTCTGCAACTTAGCAAGCAGTTATTTACAATTGATGCATTTTTCAGAACTTTATAAAAAAACTAACATAATTCAAGCAAACAGCTACTTAGGAGTTATTTTGTATCTATACTTTTCTCAGTGAAATATTTTATCGCGCACGAAGCCTGTTGTTTGGATGACTGAATACCAAGTTTCAGAAACAACGAAAAAGCACTTACCGTATGTTAACAAAAAGCACTTACCGTATGTTAACAAAAAGCACTTACCGTACGTTAACAAAAAGCACTTACCGTACGTTAGCAAAAAGAAAAAATCTACCAGTAGGCCTACGTAAAACCTTTCCTCAACGACTTACTTCTGACATAGCTGATCAAATTGTACCAATTTTTTCTACAATTAGTTGAAAACAAAAGACATATTAACATCATGCAACGCCTAACGCTAACAGCTGTGCTGAAACGCTACATGTCTTGCAGGAAGTCCAAAAATTTCAAGGAAGACACTCTGAGATAACAATCAACTCGGCTTGAAACACATTCAACACTTCAAAGTTTGAATTAAACATCCCTTTTTTTTAGAAATAACACTATTTTCAACCTCTACGAAACTATTGTGGACAGTAAGCATCACAAATGTATTTGCGATGCCAGAACATACACGAGTACAGGTAATAATACTTCGGAACCATTCTGGTACCTAAGTACCTATTAACATACAAGTTTTCAAACTCCCAGTACGTGTAGTCCACCTTGCAACACGGACGATCCCTGACGTCCAGACCCAGCGACCAGTACAGTTCGGCGCCCGAGCAAGGCCTGTTCTCCTGCAGCACGACCGGCCTCCCAGCGCACACATGTCAAATTAACAAACATGCCATTACGGGTAAGACTTTGAAGCAACGTTATAATTAAGGATCCGACACTTATCGGTAATTTGCATTGCTCCTCGAATACGAGCTGGACTGTCATGGCGATTCACGAGGAAGTGTGCGAGGTGTAAATATCTGGGTGGGCAGGTAAAGATACGCCGATGTAATGATCACGGCACCAAGAAATATGGCGCACCGAAAAGTGCCGCGCTTGTTCCTCTTGAGTTCGATTTTCTCAACCAATAACCGAAATCAGTTGTTCCTTTGTACTCGGTTATGCTTTCAGAAAACAATAGAACATTGTAATCCTACAAACTCTGAGACCCTCACGTTGTTTACTGCCCATTTCTTAATCTGCTGAGCAGTTTGGGAGTTTCTGACCGTTGAAAAAATTCCCACCGCAACAACAGATAAGACCTTGCAATAATACCGTATGTTTTCAGGCGGACTCGACAGTATTGTAAACACGACTGAAGAGAATTGCTGCTCACTATAGCAGCCTGCGCATGATTTTTACAGCAATTTCAAACTAAACATTTTATCTTGGGATGAAAGTATATTTTTACGAGTCTGAAATATACTCGTAATAATCCCTGGTGATGCTGTTCCTGTACTTTTCATTTCTCGTTAGTCTGCAGAGGCATTCCGTGAACAAAGCGACAATGCATGAAGTGCAAAGAAGCCACTTACAAATATTCTTAAATGAAAATATGAACTCTATATTCTTTGCAGAGAAATATTTGATGCTTGCAATACGCGAGAAAAATACTCTCGACATTTTACTTTCCTGCGATCCAAATATCGCTCGCCGGGCAGCTGTAAACGTTGCGCTTCTAAAAACCTAATTTACCAGGTTCTGATAGTGTACTAAAGTAAGTTTCTGCGACGCTTAGATCAAATATTGTCAGTAGAAAATGTCTGCGAGGTTCAGCCTCTTTATAAACCAGTTGCAAACCTGCCGTACGTCCAAGTGGCAATATATTTTGATGATTCTATTTTGACAGTACTGCAAAAAAAAAGATGAAGAAGGCATGCTGATGCTTACAGTCATGCTGAACGGTACACTAATATGTTCACTTTAGCTAGTAACAAATGACCAAACAAAAGAATTTGTGCCAATCATTGAGGAACACTCCGCCTGATTATCCTTTACCGCCCGGATCGCGGCAATGTACACTTCATTGAGTTACACCCTAACTGCTCTAGAACAAGTCCTTCTTTATCCAACTATTAAAAAGACTCCAATAAACACCCAAACATTTCCTGGTAAATTGTTCCCAAGTGCCGCCAGTGCCTCGTCTGCTCCAGCGACCAACAAGCACCTCTGTTAATATTCTTTGCTCGCCCCAGCCAAATGTTCATCACATACGAAAACCATTACGAGAACAGACACCTCGACATCATCTTCAAATTTAACAGGATTGCAGCGAAGAATTTGAGAGGCGAGAGCAATTTGTGTATGTCGGTCACGTGGGCTGTCAACAGGCCGCAGTGATCCATCAGCAGCTACAGGATGTGAACAATACGAGTGCGCTGTGCCTTGCTTTCTTATCAAACCTAATTACCATGACGGCGCGCAACGTAAACTTGCAACATTCCTCACCCAACCTCAGGGTAATCATTTTTTAAGGGTACGACTGCAGAGTGGAGTCCAGGAAAAGAGGTACGCTGTAAGCAAAGATGTTGTACCGAAAGTTTGCGCTCTTTGGTCACGCCACAAGGCACCGATGAATTTTAGGCTGCTGTAAAATTTCCATTAGACCGTAATTTATTCAATAATCTCTGGCTCAAATCGATAGCTGTACGCTTAAGACGGGGTACAGACTTTAGGCTTGAGTTGTAAGTTGAATCATTTAGTGTATTTTTCTAAGATAATACGATGTTTATTAGACTTTTCTACTCACGACGGTTGACAGATGTAACAAAAAATCACTCGACTGCCAGTGCCAAGACTTAGTTTTTCCAATAGGACGCAGTGGGCACTGATACTCATTGCTAAATTTAAGCATATTGCAAATTTAGTGGAAATTATCTACAAGCCTTAGGTGCTTCACAACAGCTTTGATAAAAGATTTACTGGGGATTAAAGGCATTTAGCAAGAAAGAAACTGAAAATGTTTTCGAATGTCTCACATAATCCTTGCAGACCGCATAATCTGAACTTTCATGTAAGAGGCGCTTGCCACAGCTTCAATACATACATGCATGGACAAATTTTGTTGCCGCTTCCAAGTAAAAATTCATACATCTAAATATGTACTCTTCCGTGCTACCAAACTGATATTTTGCATTTTTTTTTTCTTTTAGTATGAGATGCATCGCTCATGGTCTTTAAACTGTATCGAATCGGAATATCACGGCAGCAATATGACTATCACTATTTTTAACTTCAACAAAACAGCATAATAAATACCGATGTGTAAATATTTGATATTCAAATAACTATTTTGCGTCCTCTTCCAGCAAAATATGCTCAATCAAGTCTATGTTAAATCTTCTTCGAACTCAGCTTACAAGAGATGAGCTCCAAAATTCGAAATTTCAAAGCTAAAACGCCAAAAAATTATCATTATTTTTATTTTATTTTATTTCATTTTTTTTTTTTTTGTGGGCTGGTGTGGAGTATCTTAGCTACACCTGAGGCAAGTTGCTATACTGATTACTCAGATTTTCTTTGTACCAAATTAGTTCGAATAATAAATAAATGTGAGCTAGAAATTGTCTCTGGTGCAAATTTTGGCCGTCACATCCAACTACCGAGTGCATTATATAGTTTATACAAGATACTCAATTGAGGGTACCAGCAATACCAAATGATTTGGGTTATTTATATGTCAAGGTCGATTTTCATGAGCGTGTACCACATGATGTTTTGTTTCCATTAAAAATACTAACTCTCGTATATACTGCAGAGATGTTTATTTTTGTCATTTAAGTCAATATTTGATTAACAATTAAAGCATGACACACATATTATTTGGGTTTCGAGAATATGTTACGTACCGATCCCAGGGTTTCCAGCTATAGGATGTAATTACGCCAATTTCCACTTTTCTTCCTTCTCACAGATTTATAGTTTCTAATTGCAAAGTATCGTTTTAAATTAAAACTAATAACAGTTACAACTTGTTCAGCAAGAAAACAAGCAATAGTTTGTCAAAGTGCAACATATCTACATAGTTATTTTTTCTTCGTCATAAACCTTCTCTTGCTTATTAAAATTAAACATCAGTTTTCGTACGAGTAGGGCTACTGGTAGCGTCCACAATCGTATACAGCATACGAAGGCCTTCCTTATTGCTTAGCTACAGCCACCTTTACTAAACGAGCCAAAAATATACACCCCGTATCTTCTCAATTCTTAACAGCTACGGCACAGTTCGCATCTGCTGCTGATTCATACACTACACTACCGCCCATGTCCGCCATGAAGAACAAAGCGTCGGGCGGCTGTACACACAACGAACGCTAGAACACCGAAACTTTTGAGTATGCGGATCAGTTTCAAGAAGCCTCATGTCTGGCGGTGAGGTGAATTCTCGAGTAGCCAAATTGCGGGTCGTTAGAGCGCCTCATCGCAAGTATAATGCGGGGTATCGCGTTAGTTTTGACAACGTGGCGCGATTAGCGAGCTTTCTGGCACGACTTGGTGACGCCATTTGTGCCGGTGAGCGTCCTTTGGGCTTTTCATAAAAGAACACTGTGATCTTAGCAGGAAAATCTATTGCCGCTTCTATTACAGCGAGGAGAAAATTAAAGGCCGAGAGTTCATGCAAGTTGTCCGATAAGTCTGTCGAGTGCTTCGTTTAAAAGTGAAGCCACAGCTTAGCTGAAGAGCGACAGCAGCTGAGTACGTACGCTTCTCTAGAAGAAAATTTACGCGTAAGAGGAGTCTTAACAGCTGCTGAAAGCGAGTTAGTTGGACATTGTACTAAGCGTTTCAAAAAAATGTTACATTTCCATTGGCTGCTGTTTCAATATTATTATAGTTAGGAATATGAAATGGATCTCATTCGGAAGAGCAGATTCCAAAGTTTCGTTTCGGTATATAAAATGCATTCCCAACCCATTTAGTATGGCGCACCTGACTTGAAATTTATTGCATGATTTTCCCTCAAAATGCAGCTAACTTTGGAACAAAGAAATTTACAGTGGAGTCATTTGGAAATCATATATACGAAGTCATTATTCTTCCCTCATTTCAGCAAAAATTCAGAATAAAAATAGCAAGACCCACAGTGGAAAGAGTCTACAACAAATGGAAAGGAAAAGGCTCTACTCACAATTTGAATAAAGGGAATTCGGGACGTCCAAGAACACAGAAGGCAACATTGATGCTGTGCGTCTCAACATTATGACTGACCCGAATATTTCCCTTAGAAAACTGTCTGCTGTTACCCAATTAAGCAAAGCCACTTGTCAGCGCATTTGTCGAAAAGACCCTCAGCTAAAACCGTATAAATTACAATGACATCAAGAGATTTCGGGCATTCATAAAGATCGGCGTCTGTTGTTTGGTAACAAGATAAATGATATAGTCATAAATATAATGAGTTATTTTTGACAAGCGTTATTTTCAGCGACGAATGTCACATTTACCTGAAAGGAACGCCAAACAGACAAAATTTTTGTTATTGGTCACCAACAAAACCTGTCATTTTCACGGAAAAACCTCTTCACTCTCCCAAAGTAACAGTGTGGAGTGGACTAAGCGACAACATGATATATGGCCCTTACTTCTTCGAAGATCACAATACCATGGAAGCACAGTCAATAAACAGAGTGACTTATTTGGATATGCTGAAAGAAACTTTTCATGGTGACACACATCCAGATGAATGGTTTCAACAAGATGGCGCAACAGCCCATACTGCTGGTGAAGTTATGGCTTGGTTCATCGAAAGATTCCCTCGACGGCTAATTTCCCACCGCTCGGAGTTTCAATGGCCCTCTAGATCTCCAGATCTCTCTCCTCTTGATTTTTATTGATGTGGTTTCGTCAATATGAGAGTATTTCACTCTCGTCCAGCAAACATTGGGGAATTAAAATGTGTTGTTAAAGACGTAATTCGATCCATCGATGTCATCACACTTCAACGGGCTGTCGCGAATTTTCACCATCGTATCAATAAGTGTATCACGGCTAATGGGGGCACTTTGAGATATAAACTTAACACAGAATGAAAATATAGGATCTAATCTTTTGTTTGATACGTGTTTCATTATCCTAGCTCCAATAGTATTGGAACAGCAGCCAATTGAAACTTAACTATTTTTTGAGACACCCAGTACATGAAGAGCATAAGCTAGCGCACCGGAGAGCAAAAATTAGCATACGTTTGCCAATCAATCCCAGTTTTATAAGGCTTCATTTTGAAGGTACAATATCATTAACCACGAAAGTAATTTAATGCTAGAATAAGTCTTTTCGTAGACACGTAACCTCAACTAGACTTAATTCGAAATGAAGTATTTTCTAAGTCCACGCTTGGTAAACATCTGCAATTCACTCTTGAGAAGTAGAAGCTGACTAAATTACAAAATAATTCTGACGGTGATTAAGTTAGCAATTATTATTTCGCACAATAGAGTTAACAGTTTGTGTATTCTTAGTCTAAAGAGTGAAGTACAAGTACGCGAAACAGAAAATTGAAAAAATACTAGCAGAAGAAAATAAGTTTTTTCACGCTTACATCACTTTTGACTTCTGCAAGCAATTATCTTCAGTATTTTCACCAGTATGAACTAAGAAAAATACTTGTCAAAACATATGCGGTAATCCGGAAAATTGTTCAAAAGTTTTTTCCAGCTAGAGAAACACTCCATTTTTCGAAACTACACCATTTGTCTTCCGCACTTGTCAACTTCGTTTATATCAACACTTTAATTCCTGTTTAAATCAGAATAAGTATCAGCATGAAGAGCTGGTGAGTAACCTCACAAATAAGAAGTAGAACTTTAAGAAGAACTTGATGATACAAAGCAAAAAAAAAAAAACACAAACTGTTTCAGCCCTATATGCTTTTTGCCCATACAACATAGTTACATTCTAGCTCAACATGTAAATGCATGCTTAGACCCATTTCTCGCTACATTTATGTTCATGTAAACGAATTTTCGCAAAGACCGTGTAGGGTCATGCCAGATAACGAAGGCAAAAGATCGGATGCATATTGTCAACTCTTATTGGATGAACGGCCAGCATCGTTAACTTTGAGCGACAAGAAGCATTCACAGACCCTCCGGTGAAGGTGAAGCTCTATCGTACGTGCTGCCACTCAAAAGCAGAACCTTAGCCTGAAGTATTTGCTGGCTTTGTAATCATACAGACAACTTGCCGCCGGTGAAGTAAATATAACTTCCGACCCTTGAAAGGTCAAACGGAACCAAGCAGTGTGCCGGCTTCCAAATAAATGGTAAATGTGTCCCGGAGGCCATGCATATAAAAGGAGCTTACTCAAGAAGCAATACTGCATTACTGTGTAGACCTAGTACCTTGCTTGTCTGTTCATAGGAGCGTTACTTTTAGCTTTTTTCATGTGCTAATGCTTTGCTGTTTACATTTTGATTGTATCTTAGAAGTTGTATATAAGATGCATATGAAGATGAATGTCTTGACGTTCCTTCACCTGTCTGCAATGTAGCCTGTCAAACTATAATTATACTCGGCATTGAAATTAACTTCACAACCAAGTACTGTGACGAACTCACAAAGAACTCACACGCAGTTTATTACATTGCACAAATTTAATAGAGTAAACTGTTATTTTTCACGGATCCCGGTCCGTTCTGTAACTTATGACAGACTTAATATTAGGCCACAGTTATTTTCGATTATTTGTCAGACGGCGGCACCGCAGACGCAACCATATTGGTTCAGATGTAGGTATAAAAGAGAACCCCGCATTTTCTCTCGTTTATTTTCAAAATTATTGCAAGTTTTTTTTGCCATAATATGTAGACGGTATACATGTACATCACTTAGTATGGCAGTAATTATTACCAATAATCGTCCACTTGGTGAATATTGAAAAGTGTAGGGTAAAGTCAACTTGACTGCACATCTTCAGGGTGTGCCATGGGGTTTTACTAGTCCTGGCAAAACCCATGGTAAATCCCTGGTAACAACCTGTCAAAACCGTGATGAAACAGTTTTACCCGTGTTTTACCAGAACTGGTAAAACCTAAATAGCACACCCTGGACATCCCACCTAGAAAGCCCATACGCACTGGCTCGTGATGTAGATGGATCAACTACCCCCAAAGTAATGCACGGCTTCAGTCGATAGCAGAGTGTCAAGAGCTATGGAGCCAACGACGGGAGGCTCTTTGCGATGACCTGTGACCTCCCGACAATCTGCTTTCTGGTTGGGTCAGTACCACCAATAGCATCCAGACACTAACTCAGCAAGCCAAGCAGAAAAACTCGCCTGCTGGCAAGTGGCAACAATCTTAAACCTGCGCTTTCTGCATCAGCCGCTGCGGGAATGTGTGGTATACTCGTGCAATATTGCAAATTCTTTCCCTAGCTAGCTATTTTTAGATCACCGGCACCCACTTATATTCAACAAAGCATGGACAAAATACGCAGACGTTGTAGACTACAAAACGTAATAGCAAATGCATGATTACAGCACCTACATACAATGTGCCAATGTACTTCTCATGCCTAAATAGAAATTTGCTTGGTATTAATTCGCCCAAACTTTGTCGTCGACTGCGATGGCACAGCCGGTAAAATATCAGGGGCAGTGTTCCACACGATTTAGATTTGGCTTCGAACCCCGAAGACCAGCCTGCGTTTTCCGGACTATTCCCTGAAAAATATTTACAGAACAGATCATCAAAATTCCCTGAAGCAACCATAAAGATCACGTTAGAAACGGATATTTAAATCCTTGTTAAAATGATAAAAGCCATTAGCAGCTCGGTCATAAACATAAACACTTATGCGTAAAAAGTAGTAATGATGAGGCCAACAAACCCTTTCTTTTCGTATTTTTTAATATTATTATAGTAATATTATTATAGTTATATTATTATAGTTATATTATTATAGTTATATTATTATAGTTATATATATATATATGCTTAAGCTTTCCTATATCGGTAAAAATTAGCTGTTCTAAGAGAGAAAATGAAAGAGACATAAAATATGCAAAGATAGGCGTGGAACCCATGCACGCGAGTGTTTCCACACAGGATCAACGCGCATGGAGACAGTAAATCAAGAGAGAAGGGGAAGAGCAGAGGACAGAATCACCAGGAGGAGGATGAAAGTAATAATGAAACTGGAATGAAGCACAGTGTGCTAGGAGGATAGATGACCCACAGGCCTATAGCTAAGGCTATGGTAACCTCTATAGGGTCCCCCTCGTGGGTCGACCGCTGCTCCCCATAACATACGATGGGCGAACCTAGGTTTCCTAAGCCTGTTGCCTATGACCAATGCTATCCCCCTGAGAGGTATTTAGAATATTTAA
>LQNS02277275.1:9969141-9979746 GCA_001587735.2 Parhyale hawaiensis | reverse complement strand
TGGTAACCTCTATAGGGTCCCCCTCGTGGGTCGACCGCTGCTCCCCATAACATACGATGGGCGAACCTAGGTTTCCTAAGCCTGTTGCCTATGACCAATGCTATCCCCCTGAGAGGTATTTAGAATATTTAAGACATTAATTTACCTTAAGAAGAGGAACAACAACAACATTTAACGGTCTAAAAGTGATATAACAATGGTCCGTCTGTGAAGCAGTGCAGTTCTGTAGGAGGGACTGGGGATCATAGAGTTTTCACTCTGAGCAAGATATTTTCATTGAATTTCTTTGAATTAAGTGATATTTACTTTTAACATACAATTCCTGGTGCAATTTTATTGTTGTTCCCGTGTGCGGTACGTACGTGTGCCTCCGCGTTTGTATTTCCTGTATTACTCGACAAACGAAGACTACCCATCAACCCGATTCCTTATTTTCTCTTGCCAACTACTGCTATGTCTCCAGGGGACGGCATCAACAACGTATATCATGGTGTTAGCAATACATGAAATCGTATGCCTTTCGTCAGTACGTTGCAGTGTTTGGACGCGTAAACCGCAAGAGAAAGTTCCTGCATTCTCGGCCAATAGTGGGGTACAGTGACTTAAAAAATGTGCGGAGTTATAAAATTTCGATCAGCACATTAGTTTGTCAACGTCCTCTCTATTTCTCGTTTAGAATAAAGAATGTTGACGAGGTCATCTTTTGACTAAAATGTCCTATTATTACTACAACAGTACTATGGCATACAGCCGCTTCTACTTGCGCATCCAAACACGGCAACGTATTGATGAAAGTCAACCGATTTTATCAGCTGCTGGCACCACGATATACGCGCTCATACCGTCCTCTGAAGAGATTCCAACATAGAAGGAAAGGACATCATGTATAGTGTTCGCATGTCTAATAATACTGGAAATACAAGCACGGAGGAGAACCGCGCACGGGAACAGCTAGGCAGGACAATTTCACCAGAAAGTAGCTATATGTTGAAAATCAATATCACAGAATTTATTGTGATTATTTCCTTAGAATATATTGTTGAGAATTAGATTCTCTGGTCCGCCTTTCCTCCTACAGAAATGCACTGCCGTAAAGACAGACATATTTGTTTTATCCCTTCTGGAACTTGAATGTGAAGGATTTCCAGTGTTTATCCGAGCAAGGCGCTTTGTAACCGAGAATAGCGCACTTCGACCATTGTTTGACGATGCTAAACAGAGTTTATGGTGAGGATTTTAGCTACACAAACAGTAAACAAATCGATCAGATCAGTTCTTATGCAGGACAATGCTTGCTTAATCTAAGCTGACAGGTCGTACGTCCCCTTCAGCTATAATTTTGAATGAGTATCATTTGCCTTCTTTGTAGCAACAAAGGTCGGCGTAGCTCATAGCTATTCCTTGGCGCATTTAACTTTAACTTGCAAATTCTGTGAATGTATATTGCTGTTTTTTTTACATTGTATGCGTACCTGCAGCAAGGGAACTGCAATGGACTCGTGCAGCTCAACCCAATAGCAAAAGCACAGACCTTTATAGATCATTGCACTTTACTGTAGTTGAATATTCACCAATTTAAGACCGTCCGCTGGTTGTTATCGCAGAAAATTATACGTCGCCGAAGGCGTACGTGTTCCTTAGTGTAAATTAATTAACCGACAAGTCTGGAAATTCTGAGGACGATATATTTACTTAATTGCCCGGTGCTCTCTCACTACAAGCTGCAGTAATTTAATTCCAGTGCGGCATATGTTGAAACAAAGTGAACTACAGGAGGAGAATGTAGATGTATGCACTACTCTATGGCTTCTTAACCATAACTTATATAATGCTCATATGATATATTTGACACGACAACATATAATTTTATGTTCTCAAAAAGAAAATGAGGGTCGATGACATTCTCTGCCAACACTGCAGTACACTGTAGTACAAAATGTGTACTGTGTAGTACGGTACATATTTTTTATTAAATATTGATACTGCATATGCATTCATGACGCTATATTGAGAGAGAAAAAAATGTCATTGAATTTTTATGTCATGCAACCAAAGAAAAATAAAACACTTCTTCAAGAATCTAGAGCATAACAAGGGTTATAATTACAGCATAGCATTCAGTACAATCAGCATCCTTATCAGCAAAAACATTATCCTTTAAGGTTCAAGTTGATCCACAGCGAGAGATAGTGTTTGTGTCACTACCAGCAGCATATCAGCTATAAATCACATTCCGTCCTATCATTCAATCAGTTCATTGAAGAGACCTACGGTTAGATAATCATCAGATCGACATGAGCCAGTGGCGCCAGAGCTCTGCTTCTGCTCGTCCGAATAATTCGGTTGAATAACCGTGACTCCTCAGGACACAATGGTTTCGACAAGCATCGGTACCACGGGACTGCGATACATGCTAACTTCGGTAGTCTAAATACCACTACACGCTTGTTACGGCCGGTGACTATTACCTACTATACGAGGAGTTTGTGTCGGTCACAGACGCTCGTTACTACCTTCCGAATCTAAACAGAAGGAGAGAGGTGATTGATCTTATTTACACTCAGCGAGGAGCGTGCCAAAAAATAAACAATTTTGATGTTTCCTCTGTTTATCGTGAAAATGGACAATAGGCTTCGCTGAACTGACCAAAGAAAATATACTGCACACCCGATTATGCAACAAACAGGCTAGACGACTCACTGTATCATCTGCTGCCACTGACCTGTAACGGAGGATCCAGGAGCCTGACATGTATATGAAAGACTGAAAGTTGCGTGGCGTGCTTATATTAACTTCATATATCTCTTTTGGGTAAACAGAGCTGGATGCAGCTTATGTACACTCCTCATCAAAAGACCAGTTGAAAATGTAAAAAAAAAATGTTTTAGTGATAAATGAATAAGGTCCTCCGACTTGGGATCAGTAATTCCTAAACGTAAAGGGCAAGAAAGGCGAAAAATACTTACTGTAACAATTAACTTAGAAATGTATATT
Source organism: Parhyale hawaiensis (assembly GCA_001587735.2). NCBI lineage: Eukaryota > Metazoa > Arthropoda > Malacostraca > Amphipoda > Hyalidae > Parhyale > Parhyale hawaiensis. The sequence continues at coordinate 9,976,752 of LQNS02277275.1, read as the reverse complement.
TTGGTCAAATAATGAATTTTCAGTTTATCCAAATTATAAAACTACAAACAGAAACCGTATGTAACCTTTCGACAAGGATGTTGAGATAAGAAAAGTTTGAACTTAGTAATGAACACTGCCTCCATTCTCGTTGATGACCTCAAAAATATTTGTGGCATATTAGAAATGAGGGTTTCCATGAGGGTTGGAGGATTGTCGTCCCAGCTCCTAAAGATGGCATTACGAAGTTCGTTTACTGTCACAAATTGGATACCATTTCCGTAAACATGTCTCTCCATCCATTCCCAAAGATTTTCGATTGGGTTTAAGTCTGGCGAACATGCTGGATGACGTAAAACAAGGACCCCGTTTTCTTGAAAAAAAGGCACAGTCTGGCGGGCAGTTTGGACTGCTGCATTATCCTACTGGAAAATCCATGCATCACCACTCAAACGAGGGCCCTCCAATGATAAAGATGATCTTTGCATGATGCCGACATAACAAGCAGCTGTTTGACGACCCTGCATCTCCTGAAGCTTCATTACTCCCTATAGGAAAAGGCACTCCACACCATAACGAAGCCTCCACCGCTGTGACGCTTGGAAAACATTACAGGAGGCATCTCTTTGTTATTGCAGTACCGTTGGAAGTTATCATAGCCACCCAGTTTGAACTATTTTTTGTCAAAAAACAAAACTGTAGACCACTTTTGAATGTCCCATGTTTGGTGCTCTCGAGAAAACTATAAATAGGCCTCACGGGGACGCGGAAACAACCGAAGACCTTTCGGACTCTGTTTGTTCTTCATGCCCTTTTGTCGTAAGCGTGGCCTGCTGGTTATTGCATTACAATCAGTATCAGTGAATGCCTTGATTTGCCTGGAAGACCGTCCTCTGTCTTCAGAAACAACCCGTTTAGTTCTCCTACTCAATGCAGGGGAAATTTTTGTCGGTCTACAACTAGATGTTGATATTCCATAACTCTCAGCGTCCTTCAGCAAATTTCAAATCACAGTATTACTGCGGTGAATCTCAGCTGCGATTGCACGCTGCGACAAATCTTGCTTGCGCCGTTCAACAATTAGACGACGTTCTAGTTCGGAGAGCTTGCTTGCTTTGGGCATAGTGACACCTTCACATGATCAGTGCTAGCCTGTAACTGATCCGAAACGTCGAAAATTACCCTCGAACTAAACATTTATTATTCTGGTCTTATAATTTTCATCAGCAGAAAAACTCATTATTTTACATAAATATAGATTCCTTAATAAATTTTCACACTAGGTGTTTTTTGTCTTTCTCACCTTTTACCTTTAGGAATTATTAATCCTAGTCGAAAGAGTTTATTTACTGTATCACTAAAGCATTGTTATTTTTTATATTATCAAGTGGTTTTCAACTTTTGATGAGAAGTTTGTTAACTCATTAAGTTTGAGGTTCTACTTAGCCTAACTAATTACATTTTATGATGAACAAGTTCTCTTAAACTCAAAATACATTAAATCCTGATCACCTTCTATTATCAATTTCGCTGACCATTCTTTCATTTGTTAATTTAATAATTTTTTGAAACTTTACTCGTAGGTACTACATACTGAAGATTCACAGAGCGCGTAAAACAGCACTTCTATAAAAAAAAATGCCTACATGTACTCATTTCTCAATATTATTTGGTGAACTATTAGCGATATGAAAAATCACACCCAGTAAAGATTATCTAAAAATAACACCAGGACATTATTATGTAAGAATAAGATAAGAATTAACCTCTACTTTCATGCCGTTACATTAGTTACACTGCAGATTGTGTTACTCCTACGAGAAAGGCAAATTAATTCATAAAAGAAATGGTTAAGAAATGCACGCAGTACCTACCGGAGTCGCGTCTCCACAATACAGCCGTGTCATGAACATTCATGTTCACAAGAAGCAGGGATGGGTAATTATTTCAGTGCAAAGACATCACAGAAATTGACAATTTGCAGGCCATAGTATAGTACATTAAAGGAAATAAAATATTTCAAAAAAGCCATAATACAAGGTTAGCAGGAATGAAAAGCTTAACTTTGTTAGTTACTACTCACTCTCTTTGGAAAAGTTGTTGCCGTTGTTCAGGTGTAATTGTTCCCTTGGATGAAACACATAAAAGAGTACAGTCTCGTACCATCCGTCGGCAAACTAATTTATAGGGTGGTGAACTTGAAAAAGCTCTTGATCAAAGTCTGCCCACCCTGTATATTATTTCAATCCCGCATCAAATGTAACTGGTTTCATTGCACCACGTTCGGGGCATCAACAAACTTATGACAAACTCTAGTGCCACACACACAAGTGGACGAAACTGATTATTACCACATTGTGGTCATTTGTATCTTTCAACATTGCAAACAAATTCCTAAAAATTTCGTAAATATCCCTTTATATTGTTTGGGCAATCTTGCTGACTAACATAAAATCAAGTACATATAATCAAACATACGAACAAAAAAGATAATAAAAAAATTTGGTCATGACGTTCCTAAATTTCATGAAGATCCGTCCATCACCTATTTGAGTTGGGTATGTTTCCAAGAAAAAAGAGGCAGACAAACACAAAAACGGTCGAACGTATCTTCATCAAAAGTTATCATCTATTTCTCCTAACATAGCTAACCTTCCCTGCTTCTTCGCAAAGCTCTATTCATAATTTTTTGAGTTATTTTGGTGACAGGAAACAAACAGATAAAGAGACCAACTCGACATAACCATAACATTCTTGGCGAAAATATTAATTCCTGCAAATTTCGTGAAAAGCCATCCATATAACGTTTTGAGTTGTGTTGCTGATAAACAGAAAAACAAACCCAAGCAATCACTTGAACAGATGATCACAAAATATAAGTAAACAGTTTCTCGTATTATTCCTAGCAGTTTCTGCAAGTTTGTTTCAGATCTGCTCATAGCTTTAAATAAGTTGCCAAGAATAAACACGTAGACAAATAAACAGTTGAGATGATTTTCTCGAAAATTTAATCGTCTGATCTTTCTAACATACTTAACACTACTTGTAAAGTTCATAAAAATCGCTCCATAACTTTTTGAGTTAGCTCGCTGATAGACAAGCAGATAAACATGCCTCAACCAAAACCCAAACTCCTTAGCGGAGCTAATAATGAAAGCAATAATGGACAAAGATCACAAATGGTGACACTACTACACTACTTCGCATCCCCATGCAGGAGGTGGGAGGACCTCAGGTGAAGAATCACTGTTAATGTACAATCCATGGATGAGAAGAAGCTCATACCAATTATCAAATATCAGTATGTTAAGCTCATTATTAATGTGTAAGCCCATGGCCGTAGCTGGTGAGCGGGGCTCGACATCAATTCCATGTCTACATAATAATTATATTATCAGGAAACCCGGTACATTATGTTAAGCTAGATCAGAATAGGTTACGCTAGATGAGGATATAGGTTCCGTTCAGCTAGAATATGTGCCTAAGCTAACTTATCGCATGACAAGTTATTCCGGCGTCTCAGGTATCAGGTATTTAAGCCACGCACCATCCCGGTACCGAATCCGTTCTATAAACAGTCATGGAAATTCACGGGAGAGTCGTTGCCCAGGCAACGCTGTGGTGACCGCGGTGTCGGTGGCGCGCGCCGCTCCTTCAAAAGGAAATTCCACCCACCTGCAAGGCTTGCTTCAGAGCACGGGCGTGTGTATTATACCTACATTGAACAGGTTACTTTAATAAATAACCTCAAAGAGGCACGAGAAAACGTACAACTGTTCCTTGCTACCCTGTCCTTACAAAGTATTGTTTATTGAATTACATCACTACCTAACCACTGCTACAAACAAGTTGCGTTAGAAATTACGGAAACTACGTAACTATCTGAAAAATGCAGATATTTAGAGTATGTGCGCCTCCTACCTCCACACAATGCGACTCAGGAAGAAAGAGAAAGGTAGCACGTGAGAAGTCGTGCGCGCGAACGACAACCACGGAAAAAGCACCCATTAACATGCCGAAAAAGAAGAGGGAAAATAAATTATAAACCGTGAGCAACAGCAAAAAAAAGGAAAAGTACCGTGTAGCACTTGATGCATATTCAATAGTAGGTAAGTACCATACTTGCAATAACTGTAGTATCACTACTCACCAATATTAAAGGATTAGCTTAAGTTTCCGTGGACAACACAGTAGGGACGTCAGAGAGGAAAAGGAAGGGAAAGAAAATATTAAAAAAAAAAAACAAGAAATCCATGCATAAAACTATTCCCACAGAGGCTCAACAAGGATGAACACAGCAAGTCGGGAAAAAGATGAAGAACAAAGAAATGCATCATTAGTATAGGGGTGAACAAATAGAAGGAAACAAAGTGAGCACGAAAAAAAGACGTCCCGAAGGCCTATCTCAGGCTAAAGTAACCAATCAGGACCTTCAGCGATCTACCCACTATACAGGATGGGCAAACATATATCTAATATAACCGAGCCTATAGCCCACATAACCGAGCCTATGGCCAAGCCTATAGCCCACATAACCGAGCCTATGGCCGAGCCTATAGCCCACATAACCGAGCCTATGGCCGAGCCTATAGCCCACATAACCGAGCCTATGGCCCAGCCTATAGCCCTAAGGCAAAGAGATATACCTAAGAAAAATGTTTGCAGGAGACAATAAATATGGAATGGAATTGACTAGACGCAACGAGTTATCTAAATGCCTGAAGCTCAGTCGGTAGTCTTGAATAGGCTGGATTTAAATTATTTAGTAGAAACTGTCAGTAATGTTACCTCTCTAATACAGTAGTTATTAAGCATAGCTACACTGCTATTTCCATGTACGCGTTCCTACTCAACTGAAAGTTGTTGAGTAACATCTGCTTCACATATTTAGTGTGACTGTGTCATCAAATCCAAGGACAAAGTATAAGTTCTCAAATAGCATCTAGAAATCTATCTTAAGTTTCAAACGAATCAGCCATGTCTACACTAACATTTAGCTTCATTCATTCCTCAAAACCTAATAGGAAATATATGCCGATACCTGCATCCGGCTTTGAGTAAATCGTAAGGAAAGGTAGATATGCCGGGGATTGGTATGAAAATAGTCACCGCATTTGTTCCCAATCACTATAGCTGCCGCTACAGGTAGCGCTTGAAGACTCACAATGCACATTAAGTCGAAGCGCTTTTCTTTACACAGCTAATATTTCTCATCTGATAGCTCCTTGTGACAAAAGAAAATAAACAGTTTTTAGCCAGTTTAGAGCACGACATGTTGCGAAATTCTTTCTGAGACCTACGCATCCAAACGCAAATCCCCACAAAAAGTTGTCGAGTATACAAAACTGGTTTAAAAAGCAGAAAACTACATTCATTTGTTGTGTGCATATAAGGTCGCACATCCGGCTTGCAAAAAAAAGGAATATATTTCTCTAAGTACCTACATTTCCATCACAAACATTATTGATTCGGTAAATGTATGCAGCGATATTATGCAGACTTATGGCAGGCTCTAAACCCTGCAGCGTGGAAAGCTGATAGCTCAAAATTATTGTTTGCTTTGCTCGTAACGATCTTGCACCGCAACCCATTTTGTATGAATATAAAAATTATTTGCGAGCAACATAACTAGTGAATTATTGTATTATTCTTCATCTTTGTGGGTTTCAAATTCGGGCAGAAAACATGCGAAACGCATTATTATGACAGCTCGTGTCTAGGCATCCCGGGACCGCATTGCTCTATGTCCTCTCGAAAATTTAACGCGCAATAATCTGAATGCCGGAGTTTCAGTTACCCCTTAGGAACTTCTTGTTCAACCATTTAACTGTCCAGACTCGCCGTGTGTTCACACCCACACTGAGAGATTGACGGCCGTATTACCCTGAGATGATGACATATTGGCCTAAGTTAGGGTATTTGCGCTGGTTTTTTTCGTGCACTTCTGGCCACGCGCTTGTTGATTCCATAATATAGTGGAACGGGGAGGCGGGTTTTGAATGTGCCATCAACAGGGTCAGCGTGAGTTGCTTCGCGGGTTCACAGTTAATACCGATGCTGTAAACTGAGTTCTACAGGTTTGCACTATTCTGAATTACTCCTGCTTGCATCGATTTTCGCATCTCTTCATGAAGGGCTAACAAAAATAGTAAAGCCTCCAAGTCGTTCAGCAGAAAATATCAGCGACAGTCAATACATCTTTATACCTACGGAGATTGCGATGCACATGCTATGTAGGGGAAATAACGATTTACTAGTTTTTTTTTCTTCTATACAAATGCTAAAACAAGCCATAAAAATTATTGTCAAACGATAGCATATAATGCATGAGGGCTAATCTCGTTATTGTAACAATCTTTGCATTCGATTCAGAAATGGCATCGTCTAGACGGTCGACTTATTATTTTCTAGACATACTAACTTTCATAGAGTGGAGGAATTAGGACGTGCTGTATGTAATGAGATTAACATATCATGCAAATAAAACCCAGTGGCCATCTCATGCCCCTGGCGGATAATTTTTCTAAGAGTAAATTTGAAGTGTGCAGCATTGGTATCAGGCTTGGCTGGTTTAAACCAAAAAACATGGTTTAAACCAACAAAAAAAAAACATGTTTATTTTGTTTGTATTCAATTTGTTTGGTTTTTATTCATAAATATTGCATAATAAACAGTTTTACTTCTAGAAATTATTAAATTTCAGTTACACAACTAGAAGGATGAGTTAATGTGTTTTTATCAAAGAATCCAATTGACTGTTAGGACACTTAGGGTCAACTATTGCTTATGTTTATTAGAAACATATAACCTATTTAATTTTGTGTTATTTCATTTCAGGGATGCATTTCTAATGATATTCTGGTAGCCTAGGCCTGCAGCTACTGAAAATTGGAAGTAGTAGTTAGAGTTTCTATTAGGCTGCGTTCACATAGAGCTATACTATACGGTATTCAGTATACGGTATTCGCTATACGCGTAGTGGGAGTGGGTACATGGTGTACGCTCTACTGTATACGGACACTCCTGTTCACATTGGTAGACTATACGCATGCAGTACACTCTGCATTTCTGACGTGTATACTACTACAAAAATGGATTCTTCTGACGAAGGAGATTTGGCACTTCTTCTTCTGGCGGAAGCTGAAGGTGAAGTTAAAAAAAAAAGTGTCAGGGTGCGACAGCAGAAATCTAAGGACGTACATAAAACTAGAACTAGAAAGAACTTATAGAATCTACCCCCCATCGGAGCTTGTCCAAAGGCAACAAAAAGTATGTGTTTCATCAAACTTTAAAAATAAAAAAGATATTTCTAATGCAGAGCGGTTCAAAATGATTACATATTTGGAATCCTCATTAAAAACTGAGTCTAATAAACACACACACACACAAAATAAAATATACACTGTTTTGCGATAATATTACCACCTTCAGAAACCAGGAAAGAATACACAAAAGTGTGGTATTCGGTGGTGACGGTATACAGAGATCGTACAACTTTGGTGCTTGCTACACTAGTATACTATACGCAAATTTCGTATAGTGTCCTCTTATGTGAACAGGTGCATAGCTATTGCGTTGGCAGATTCCCGCTATACGCGTACCCTCCAAAAACGTATACCGAATACCGTATAG